>CM051241.1:192450156-192872656 GCA_027917425.1 Gastrophryne carolinensis
AATTTCAAATATGATTAGAGCAAATGGTTATATGGTCTTAAACAGAGGCTGCTTTAGTCACAGAATGGGATGCCCCGGGCAGGAATCGAGCTGCCAGGGTACAGTAGTGCTTTGGCCAGCAAAAGTGTCTTTATCAGGCCTAATTTCAAATATGATTAGAGCAAATGCTTATATGGTCTTAAACAGAGGCTGCTTTAGTCACAGAATGGGATGCCCCGGGCAGGAATCGAGCTGCCAGGGTACAGTAGTGCTTTGGCCAGCAAAAGTGTCTTTATCAGGCCTAATTTCAAATATGATTAGAGCAAATGCTTATATGGTCTTAAACAGAGGCTGCTTTAGTCACAGAATGGGATGCCCCGGGCAGGAATCGAGCTGCCAGGGTACAGTAGTGCTTTGGCCAGCAAAAGTGTCTTTATCAGGCCTAATTTCAAATATGATTAGAGCAAATGCTTATATGGTCTTAAACAGAGGCTGCTTTAGTCACAGAATGGGATGCCCCGGGCAGGAATCGAGCTGCCAGGGTACAGTAGTGCTTTGGCCAGCAAAAGTGTCTTTATCAGGCCTAATTTCAAATATGATAAGAGCAAATGCTTATATGGTCTTAAACAGAGGCTGCTTTAGTCACAGAATGGGATGCCCCGGGCAGGAATCGAGCTGCCAGGGTACAGTAGTGCTTTGGCCAGCAAAAGTGTCTTTATCAGGCCTAATTTCAAATATGATAAGAGCAAATGCTTATATGGTCTTAAACAGAGGCTGCTTTAGTCACAGAATGGGATGCCCCGGGCAGGAATCGAGCTGCCAGGGTACAGTAGTGCTTTGGCCAGCAAAAGTGTCTTTATCAGGCCTAATTTCAAATATGATTAGAGCAAATGCTTATATGGTCTTAAACAGAGGCTGCTTTAGTCACAGAATGGGATGCCCCGGGCAGGAATCGAGCTGCCAGGGTACAGTAGTGCTTTGGCCAGCAAAAGTGTCTTTATCAGGCCTAATTTCAAATATGATTAGAGCAAATGCTTATATGGTCTTAAACAGAGGCTGCTTTAGTCACAGAATGGGATGCCCCGGGCAGGAATCGAGCTGCCAGGGTACAGTAGTGCTTTGGCCAGCAAAAGTGTCTTTATCAGGCCTAATTTCAAATATGATTAGAGCAAATGCTTATATGGTCTTAAACAGAGGCTGCTTTAGTCACAGAATGGGATGCCCCGGGCAGGAATCGAGCTGCCAGGGTACAGTAGTGCTTTGGCCAGCAAAAGTGTCTTTATCAGGCCTAATTTCAAATATGATTAGAGCAAATGCTTATATGGTCTTAAACAGAGGCTGCTTTAGTCACAGAATGGGATGCCCCGGGCAGGAATCGAGCTGCCAGGGTACAGTAGTGCTTTGGCCAGCAAAAGTGTCTTTATCAGGCCTAATTTCAAATATGATTAGAGCAAATGCTTATATGGTCTTAAACAGAGGCTGCTTTAGTCACAGAATGGGATGCCCCGGGCAGGAATCGAGCTGCCAGGGTACAGTAGTGCTTTGGCCAGCAAAAGTGTCTTTATCAGGCCTAATTTCAAATATGATTAGAGCAAATGCTTATATGGTCTTAAACAGAGGCTGCTTTAGTCACAGAATGGGATGCCCCGGGCAGGAATCGAGCTGCCAGGGTACAGTAGTGCTTTGGCCAGCAAAAGTGTCTTTATCAGGCCTAATTTCAAATATGATTAGAGCAAATGCTTATATGGTCTTAAACAGAGGCTGCTTTAGTCACAGAATGGGATGCCCCGGGCAGGAATCGAGCTGCCAGGGTACAGTAGTGCTTTGGCCAGCAAAAGTGTCTTTATCAGGCCTAATTTCAAATATGATTAGAGCAAATGCTTATATGGTCTTAAACAGAGGCTGCTTTAGTCACAGAATGGGATGCCCCGGGCAGGAATCGAGCTGCCAGGGTACAGTAGTGCTTTGGCCAGCAAAAGTGTCTTTATCAGGCCTAATTTCAAATATGATTAGAGCAAATGCTTATATGGTCTTAAACAGAGGCTGCTTTAGTCACAGAATGGGATGCCCCGGGCAGGAATCGAGCTGCCAGGGTACAGTAGTGCTTTGGCCAGCAAAAGTGTCTTTATCAGGCCTAATTTCAAATATGATTAGAGCAAATGCTTATATGGTCTTAAACAGAGGCTGCTTTAGTCACAGAATGGGATGCCCCGGGCAGGAATCGAGCTGCCAGGGTACAGTAGTGCTTTGGCCAGCAAAAGTGTCTTTATCAGGCCTAATTTCAAATATGATTAGAGCAAATGCTTATATGGTCTTAAACAGAGGCTGCTTTAGTCACAGAATGGGATGCCCCGGGCAGGAATCGAGCTGCCAGGGTACAGTAGTGCTTTGGCCAGCAAAAGTGTCTTTATCAGGCCTAATTTCAAATATGATTAGAGCAAATGCTTATATGGTCTTAAACAGAGGCTGCTTTAGTCACAGAATGGGATGCCCCGGGCAGGAATCGAGCTGCCAGGGTACAGTAGTGCTTTGGCCAGCAAAAGTGTCTTTATCAGGCCTAATTTCAAATATGATTAGAGCAAATGCTTATATGGTCTTAAACAGAGGCTGCTTTAGTCACAGAATGGGATGCCCCGGGCAGGAATCGAGCTGCCAGGGTACAGTAGTGCTTTGGCCAGCAAAAGTGTCTTTATCAGGCCTAATTTCAAATATGATTAGAGCAAATGCTTATATGGTCTTAAACAGAGGCTGCTTTAGTCACAGAATGGGATGCCCCGGGCAGGAATCGAGCTGCCAGGGTACAGTAGTGCTTTGGCCAGCAAAAGTGTCTTTATCAGGCCTAATTTCAAATATGATTAGAGCAAATGCTTATATGGTCTTAAACAGAGGCTGCTTTAGTCACAGAATGGGATGCCCCGGGCAGGAATCGAGCTGCCAGGGTACAGTAGTGCTTTGGCCAGCAAAAGTGTCTTTATCAGGCCTAATTTCAAATATGATTAGAGCAAATGCTTATATGGTCTTAAACAGAGGCTGCTTTAGTCACAGAATGGGATGCCCCGGGCAGGAATCGAGCTGCCAGGGTACAGTAGTGCTTTGGCCAGCAAAAGTGTCTTTATCAGGCCTAATTTCAAATATGATTAGAGCAAATGCTTATATGGTCTTAAACAGAGGCTGCTTTAGTCACAGAATGGGATGCCCCGGGCAGGAATCGAGCTGCCAGGGTACAGTAGTGCTTTGGCCAGCAAAAGTGTCTTTATCAGGCCTAATTTCAAATATGATTAGAGCAAATGCTTATATGGTCTTAAACAGAGGCTGCTTTAGTCACAGAATGGGATGCCCCGGGCAGGAATCGAGCTGCCAGGGTACAGTAGTGCTTTGGCCAGCAAAAGTGTCTTTATCAGGCCTAATTTCAAATATGATTAGAGCAAATGCTTATATGGTCTTAAACAGAGGCTGCTTTAGTCACAGAATGGGATGCCCCGGGCAGGAATCGAGCTGCCAGGGTACAGTAGTGCTTTGGCCAGCAAAAGTGTCTTTATCAGGCCTAATTTCAAATATGATTAGAGCAAATGCTTATATGGTCTTAAACAGAGGCTGCTTTAGTCACAGAATGGGATGCCCCGGGCAGGAATCGAGCTGCCAGGGTACAGTAGTGCTTTGGCCAGCAAAAGTGTCTTTATCAGGCCTAATTTCAAATATGATTAGAGCAAATGCTTATATGGTCTTAAACAGAGGCTGCTTTAGTCACAGAATGGGATGCCCCGGGCAGGAATCGAGCTGCCAGGGTACAGTAGTGCTTTGGCCAGCAAAAGTGTCTTTATCAGGCCTAATTTCAAATATGATTAGAGCAAATGCTTATATGGTCTTAAACAGAGGCTGCTTTAGTCACAGAATGGGATGCCCCGGGCAGGAATCGAGCTGCCAGGGTACAGTAGTGCTTTGGCCAGCAAAAGTGTCTTTATCAGGCCTAATTTCAAATATGATAAGAGCAAATGCTTATATGGTCTTAAACAGAGGCTGCTTTAGTCACAGAATGGGATGCCCCGGGCAGGAATCGAGCTGCCAGGGTACAGTAGTGCTTTGGCCAGCAAAAGTGTCTTTATCAGGCCTAATTTCAAATATGATTAGAGCAAATGCTTATATGGTCTTAAACAGAGGCTGCTTTAGTCACAGAATGGGATGCCCCGGGCAGGAATCGAGCTGCCAGGGTACAGTAGTGCTTTGGCCAGCAAAAGTGTCTTTATCAGGCCTAATTTCAAATATGATTAGAGCAAATGCTTATATGGTCTTAAACAGAGGCTGCTTTAGTCACAGAATGGGATGCCCCGGGCAGGAATCGAGCTGCCAGGGTACAGTAGTGCTTTGGCCAGCAAAAGTGTCTTTATCAGGCCTAATTTCAAATATGATAAGAGCAAATGCTTATATGGTCTTAAACAGAGGCTGCTTTAGTCACAGAATGGGATGCCCCGGGCAGGAATCGAGCTGCCAGGGTACAGTAGTGCTTTGGCCAGCAAAAGTGTCTTTATCAGGCCTAATTTCAAATATGATTAGAGCAAATGCTTATATGGTCTTAAACAGAGGCTGCTTTAGTCACAGAATGGGATGCCCCGGGCAGGAATCGAGCTGCCAGGGTACAGTAGTGCTTTGGCCAGCAAAAGTGTCTTTATCAGGCCTAATTTCAAATATGATTAGAGCAAATGCTTATATGGTCTTAAACAGAGGCTGCTTTAGTCACAGAATGGGATGCCCCGGGCAGGAATCGAGCTGCCAGGGTACAGTAGTGCTTTGGCCAGCAAAAGTGTCTTTATCAGGCCTAATTTCAAATATGATTAGAGCAAATGCTTATATGGTCTTAAACAGAGGCTGCTTTAGTCACAGAATGGGATGCCCCGGGCAGGAATCGAGCTGCCAGGGTACAGTAGTGCTTTGGCCAGCAAAAGTGTCTTTATCAGGCCTAATTTCAAATATGATAAGAGCAAATGCTTATATGGTCTTAAACAGAGGCTGCTTTAGTCACAGAATGGGATGCCCCGGGCAGGAATCGAGCTGCCAGGGTACAGTAGTGCTTTGGCCAGCAAAAGTGTCTTTATCAGCCTAATTTCAAATATGATTAGAGCAAATGCTTATATGGTCTTAAACAGAGGCTGCTTTAGTCACAGAATGGGATGCCCCGGGCAGGAATCGAGCTGCCAGGGTACAGTAGTGCTTTGGCCAGCAAAAGTGTCTTTATCAGGCCTAATTTCAAATATGATTAGAGCAAATGCTTATATGGTCTTAAACAGAGGCTGCTTTAGTCACAGAATGGGATGCCCCGGGCAGGAATCGAGCTGCCAGGGTACAGTAGTGCTTTGGCCAGCAAAAGTGTCTTTATCAGGCCTAATTTCAAATATGATTAGAGCAAATGCTTATATGGTCTTAAACAGAGGCTGCTTTAGTCACAGAATGGGATGCCCCGGGCAGGAATCGAGCTGCCAGGGTACAGTAGTGCTTTGGCCAGCAAAAGTGTCTTTATCAGGCCTAATTTCAAATATGATTAGAGCAAATGCTTATATGGTCTTAAACAGAGGCTGCTTTAGTCACAGAATGGGATGCCCCGGGCAGGAATCGAGCTGCCAGGGTACAGTAGTGCTTTGGCCAGCAAAAGTGTCTTTATCAGGCCTAATTTCAAATATGATTAGAGCAAATGCTTATATGGTCTTAAACAGAGGCTGCTTTAGTCACAGAATGGGATGCCCCGGGCAGGAATCGAGCTGCCAGGGTACAGTAGTGCTTTGGCCAGCAAAAGTGTCTTTATCAGGCCTAATTTCAAATATGATTAGAGCAAATGCTTATATGGTCTTAAACAGAGGCTGCTTTAGTCACAGAATGGGATGCCCCGGGCAGGAATCGAGCTGCCAGGGTACAGTAGTGCTTTGGCCAGCAAAAGTGTCTTTATCAGGCCTAATTTCAAATATGATTAGAGCAAATGCTTATATGGTCTTAAACAGAGGCTGCTTTAGTCACAGAATGGGATGCCCCGGGCAGGAATCGAGCTGCCAGGGTACAGTAGTGCTTTGGCCAGCAAAAGTGTCTTTATCAGGCCTAATTTCAAATATGATTAGAGCAAATGCTTATATGGTCTTAAACAGAGGCTGCTTTAGTCACAGAATGGGATGCCCCGGGCAGGAATCGAGCTGCCAGGGTACAGTAGTGCTTTGGCCAGCAAAAGTGTCTTTATCAGGCCTAATTTCAAATATGATTAGAGCAAATGCTTATATGGTCTTAAACAGAGGCTGCTTTAGTCACAGAATGGGATGCCCCGGGCAGGAATCGAGCTGCCAGGGTACAGTAGTGCTTTGGCCAGCAAAAGTGTCTTTATCAGGCCTAATTTCAAATATGATTAGAGCAAATGGCTTATATGGTCTTAAACAGAGGCTGCTTTAGTCACAGAATGGGATGCCCCGGGCAGGAATCGAGCTGCCAGGGTACAGTAGTGCTTTGGCCAGCAAAAGTGTCTTTATCAGGCCTAATTTCAAATATGATTAGAGCAAATGCTTATATGGTCTTAAACAGAGGCTGCTTTAGTCACAGAATGGGATGCCCCGGGCAGGAATCGAGCTGCCAGGGTACAGTAGTGCTTTGGCCAGCAAAAGTGTCTTTATCAGGCCTAATTTCAAATATGATTAGAGCAAATGCTTATATGGTCTTAAACAGAGGCTGCTTTAGTCACAGAATGGGATGCCCCGGGCAGGAATCGAGCTGCCAGGGTACAGTAGTGCTTTGGCCAGCAAAAGTGTCTTTATCAGGCCTAATTTCAAATATGATTAGAGCAAATGCTTATATGGTCTTAAACAGAGGCTGCTTTAGTCACAGAATGGGATGCCCCGGGCAGGAATCGAGCTGCCAGGGTACAGTAGTGCTTTGGCCAGCAAAAGTGTCTTTATCAGGCCTAATTTCAAATATGATTAGAGCAAATGCTTATATGGTCTTAAACAGAGGCTGCTTTAGTCACAGAATGGGATGCCCCGGGCAGGAATCGAGCTGCCAGGGTACAGTAGTGCTTTGGCCAGCAAAAGTGTCTTTATCAGGCCTAATTTCAAATATGATTAGAGCAAATGCTTATATGGTCTTAAACAGAGGCTGCTTTAGTCACAGAATGGGATGCCCCGGGCAGGAATCGAGCTGCCAGGGTACAGTAGTGCTTTGGCCAGCAAAAGTGTCTTTATCAGGCCTAATTTCAAATATGATTAGAGCAAATGCTTATATGGTCTTAAACAGAGGCTGCTTTAGTCACAGAATGGGATGCCCCGGGCAGGAATCGAGCTGCCAGGGTACAGTAGTGCTTTGGCCAGCAAAAGTGTCTTTATCAGGCCTAATTTCAAATATGATTAGAGCAAATGCTTATATGGTCTTAAACAGAGGCTGCTTTAGTCACAGAATGGGATGCCCCGGGCAGGAATCGAGCTGCCAGGGTACAGTAGTGCTTTGGCCAGCAAAAGTGTCTTTATCAGGCCTAATTTCAAATATGATTAGAGCAAATGCTTATATGGTCTTAAACAGAGGCTGCTTTAGTCACAGAATGGGATGCCCCGGGCAGGAATCGAGCTGCCAGGGTACAGTAGTGCTTTGGCCAGCAAAAGTGTCTTTATCAGGCCTAATTTCAAATATGATTAGAGCAAATGCTTATGTAGGTCTTAAACAGAGGCTGCTTTAGTCACAGAATGGGATGCCCCGGGCAGGAATCGAGCTGCCAGGGTACAGTAGTGCTTTGGCCAGCAAAAGTGTCTTTATCAGGCCTAATTTCAAATATGATTAGAGCAAATGGTTATATGGTCTTAAACAGAGGCTGCTTTAGTCACAGAATGGGATGCCCCGGGCAGGAATCGAGCTGCCAGGGTACAGTAGTGCTTTGGCCAGCAAAAGTGTCTTTATCAGGCCTAATTTCAAATATGATTAGAGCAAATGCTTATATGGTCTTAAACAGAGGCTGCTTTAGTCACAGAATGGGATGCCCCGGGCAGGAATCGAGCTGCCAGGGTACAGTAGTGCTTTGGCCAGCAAAAGTGTCTTTATCAGGCCTAATTTCAAATATGATTAGAGCAAATGCTTATATGGTCTTAAACAGAGGCTGCTTTAGTCACAGAATGGGATGCCCCGGGCAGGAATCGAGCTGCCAGGGTACAGTAGTGCTTTGGCCAGCAAAAGTGTCTTTATCAGGCCTAATTTCAAATATGATAAGAGCAAATGCTTATATGGTCTTAAACAGAGGCTGCTTTAGTCACAGAATGGGATGCCCCGGGCAGGAATCGAGCTGCCAGGGTACAGTAGTGCTTTGGCCAGCAAAAGTGTCTTTATCAGGCCTAATTTCAAATATGATAAGAGCAAATGCTTATATGGTCTTAAACAGAGGCTGCTTTAGTCACAGAATGGGATGCCCCGGGCAGGAATCGAGCTGCCAGGGTACAGTAGTGCTTTGGCCAGCAAAAGTGTCTTTATCAGGCCTAATTTCAAATATGATTAGAGCAAATGCTTATATGGTCTTAAACAGAGGCTGCTTTAGTCACAGAATGGGATGCCCCGGGCAGGAATCGAGCTGCCAGGGTACAGTAGTGCTTTGGCCAGCAAAAGTGTCTTTATCAGGCCTAATTTCAAATATGATTAGAGCAAATGCTTATATGGTCTTTAAACAGAGGCTGCTTTAGTCACAGAATGGGATGCCCCGGGCAGGAATCGAGCTGCCAGGGTACAGTAGTGCTTTGGCCAGCAAAAGTGTCTTTATCAGGCCTAATTTCAAATATGATAAGAGCAAATGCTTATATGGTCTTAAACAGAGGCTGCTTTAGTCACAGAATGGGATGCCCCGGGCAGGAATCGAGCTGCCAGGGTACAGTAGTGCTTTGGCCAGCAAAAGTGTCTTTATCAGGCCTAATTTCAAATATGATTAGAGCAAATGCTTATATGGTCTTAAACAGAGGCTGCTTTAGTCACAGAATGGGATGCCCCGGGCAGGAATCGAGCTGCCAGGGTACAGTAGTGCTTTGGCCAGCAAAAGTGTCTTTATCAGGCCTAATTTCAAATATGATTAGAGCAAATGCTTATATGGTCTTAAACAGAGGCTGCTTTAGTCACAGAATGGGATGCCCCGGGCAGGAATCGAGCTGCCAGGGTACAGTAGTGCTTTGGCCAGCAAAAGTGTCTTTATCAGGCCTAATTTCAAATATGATTAGAGCAAATGCTTATATGGTCTTAAACAGAGGCTGCTTTAGTCACAGAATGGGATGCCCCGGGCAGGAATCGAGCTGCCAGGGTACAGTAGTGCTTTGGCCAGCAAAAGTGTCTTTATCAGGCCTAATTTCAAATATGATTAGAGCAAATGCTTATATGGTCTTAAACAGAGGCTGCTTTAGTCACAGAATGGGATGCCCCGGGCAGGAATCGAGCTGCCAGGGTACAGTAGTGCTTTGGCCAGCAAAAGTGTCTTTATCAGGCCTAATTTCAAATATGATTAGAGCAAATGCTTATATGGTCTTAAACAGAGGCTGCTTTAGTCACAGAATGGGATGCCCCGGGCAGGAATCGAGCTGCCAGGGTACAGTAGTGCTTTGGCCAGCAAAAGTGTCTTTATCAGGCCTAATTTCAAATATGATTAGAGCAAATGCTTATATGGTCTTAAACAGAGGCTGCTTTAGTCACAGAATGGGATGCCCCGGGCAGGAATCGAGCTGCCAGGGTACAGTAGTGCTTTGGCCAGCAAAAGTGTCTTTATCAGGCCTAATTTCAAATATGATTAGAGCAAATGGTTATATGGTCTTAAACAGAGGCTGCTTTAGTCACAGAATGGGATGCCCCGGGCAGGAATCGAGCTGCCAGGGTACAGTAGTGCTTTGGCCAGCAAAAGTGTCTTTATCAGGCCTAATTTCAAATATGATTAGAGCAAATGCTTATATGGTCTTAAACAGAGGCTGCTTTAGTCACAGAATGGGATGCCCCGGGCAGGAATCGAGCTGCCAGGGTACAGTAGTGCTTTGGCCAGCAAAAGTGTCTTTATCAGGCCTAATTTCAAATATGATTAGAGCAAATGCTTATATGGTCTTAAACAGAGGCTGCTTTAGTCACAGAATGGGATGCCCCGGGCAGGAATCGAGCTGCCAGGGTACAGTAGTGCTTTGGCCAGCAAAAGTGTCTTTATCAGGCCTAATTTCAAATATGATTAGAGCAAATGCTTATATGGTCTTAAACAGAGGCTGCTTTAGTCACAGAATGGGATGCCCCGGGCAGGAATCGAGCTGCCAGGGTACAGTAGTGCTTTGGCCAGCAAAAGTGTCTTTATCAGGCCTAATTTCAAATATGATTAGAGCAAATGCTTATATGGTCTTAAACAGAGGCTGCTTTAGTCACAGAATGGGATGCCTCACAGCAGACTTAAGATCAGTTCAGTATATATGCACAGTTAGTTACTATAAGCAGCCTGAAAACGCTAACAAAGGCTGGATGAAAAAAAAAAAATCTCCCTGTCAGCCAGCTCCGTTTTTCCTACCTTTCCCTGGCTTTCTGTCTGTCTCCTGTCTGTCTCCTGCCTGTCTCCTGCCTGTCTCCAGCCTGTCCCTGTCTGTCCCTGTCTGTCCCTGTCTCCAGCCTGTCTCCAGCCTGTCTAACTGCCTCAGCTACACAGCGTTCTGTCTGTCTGTCACGAATGCAATAGAGAAATGAGGAAAAGCAAGATGGCCGCCGTTAAATACCGCTGTGTGACGTCACCGGGCTTGCTGGCTGCTGATAGGCTGCATGTGACTGCCCCAGCTTGCACTGGCGCGGGATACATGTCCAGACATGTCCCGCCCGCCATCTTAGAATGCCTGTAATGTAAATGAATGGATGTTAAAGGAAAACTTCGAGTGATCGAATCGCGGGGAAATTCGGATTCGATCCGAATCGAATTTTTCCTGAAATTCGGATCGAATCCGGGTTCGTCCGGATCGATTCGCTCATCCCTAATCTCCTCTAATGCTAAAAGAACACTTGGCAGTTTTCAGGCAACTGGACAGACACCTTAAATTCTTGTACTCCATCTGGTTTCACTTTGGCCATGCAAAGAACTGCCCACTTCTTCAATCAAGGTGTTACACCATTCAGTGCTGCTGTTGAAGAGAGCATACATTCTGTCAATGCTTCCACAAAAAAGTCTCCATTTCATCCACACTATTTAAGGTATGAGCAGCACAGGAACAGAAAATTGCTTCAGGGTACTTTTCCTGGATTCTGTGTTGAACCCCTTTTATCCTGCCAGCCATGTTCACTCCAATATCATACCCCTGACCTCTGCAATCTTTAAGATCAATTGCATGGTGGCTTAGTCTTGAGATGATCACGTCAGCAATGTCTTCCTTAATGCTCCAGCTGACATTTTTGGGATCTTTGTGAAGTGAGGAAAATGTCTGGTGTAGCATCACAAATGACTGCAAAATAAATTGCTTCTTTCCTTTCATTAAAGATGTCAGAAAGAAAGAGACATGTTTTTCACAAAGATTGATGAACTCACTCTGTGTGACCCAAAAAAGGTAATGTGCTGGTAGTTTTTTTCCTTGTTCCTGGCTTGACTTAACTTTCTCTAAATGCTTATGAAGTAGGGAATCATAGCGAACTAGGATTTCCAGAGTGCCAAGGAAATTTCCATTTTTTATGTCTCCAATTCTTTGGGTACTTCCCCTGAATGCAAGATTTCTTGATGCCAAGTTTAAAGTAATATCCAAAAGCCTGTCCAGCAGAAGAGTGAACTTGTGACTTTCTTTGGACAAACTCTGCTGTATTTCCGTATCAACACCATGTCCACTAATGGATTTCTGAAGAATGCGCCAACTCCAGTAATGCTTTTGGTGTTGCGCTGAACTTTCGTGCTCTCGGAGTCTTTCATACAATTTAGGCCATCAAGTTTGGAGGGAGCAAAGCCTTCTTTCAGACAGAGGATACTTAAAGCATTACTGGTGAACATGTGAAAAAAGCCAAACATGTTATGCAGTACAAAACCTGTTTGCTTGTGCTCCATCTAAGTCAGTCTCTTAAAATTGCCTCTCGTTTACTTGATGATTTGGCATTTTATCCATTGTCTATGCCATTTCCTTCAATTCTTTTTCGTTTATTAACCCAGAAACCGCAATGCTTTCCTTGTCCTGGCCAAGTTGCTGGATCTTTCCAATCTTGCAAATTGCCCGATGCTTCCAATAGTTCACTTTCAACAAAGCAATGGGTAACGCAGCTGTAAGATGGTTCCTCAAATTCTGTAGTGTCTGGAGTCAGGACTATGGTTTGTGCTGCTTTAGATGTTGACTTCTGCAATTCAGCAGCTTCTGGAATCAGGACTGCTGTCGGTGCCTCGTCATACGTTGACTCTTCTGCCACAACTTAAGTGTTGCCAGCCAGTATGGAGCCAGCTCCCATCTGTTAATTCAGGAGACACATTGATCACTTCTTGAGCTGATTCACCACATTCAGCCTCCTGTTGAGAGCTTTGCAGCTTAAAATACTGCAAGATAACTTTTTGTTCTTCAACATTTCTTGCTCTCTCCCTTTCTTTTCCTTGTGCTTCTGGGAACCAGACTTGTGAGGATAAATTTTTTCTTGCAGTAAAGTAAAACTATACAAAAAAAGGCGTTCCCTTTCCCCAAGTAAAAACACATAGACTATTGGTGTGTAAGACTTTTATTATATAGAAAAAGAAGTGTAATACACTGCCAAATAAATAAAAGAAATTGAAAATGCAAATATAGAGAACTGTTGTGCAAACCACTTAAAGTGGACCAACACCCAGGATTTTGACTATCCTGGGTCTTGGTCCACTTCGGTGGGGCACCCCCGATCGGGGTGCCCCGCTGTGTGAAACCCCCCCGAACCCCCCGAAAAACTCACCTCTCCCCGCTCCCAGCACCGACGGACAAGCCGCGGACAAGCGGCTCCTCCGCCGCCGCCTCCCGCGCGTCACTCTTGACGCGCGCGTGCCCGTGCCGGCCATTCACAGACGGCCGGTGCGCGCACGTCTAGAGGGGCGCGAGGGAGGCGGCGGTGGGTGTTTGGGGGGGTTTCACCCCGCGGGACATCCCGATCTCGGATGTCCCGCGGGGAGGGAGGTGATCGGCCCGGGAATCTTATAGATTCCCGGGCCGATCACCCGTGGGTGTTGGTCCACTTTAAAAGTGATCCTGCAAAGTTTACTAAAGAACTGTGACAGAAAAATCAATAATTGTAATTCACAGACGACAATCAAAATTGAAAGTGCAAATGTAGCAAACTCCCTAAAAAGGGTCTTGTAATGCTTATTAAAGAACTGTAAATTTAAAATGAATTGAAAGGGTAATTGACAGACTAAACGGTCAAAAAAAAATGTAGTGAAACGGCTTTAAAGTGCTTCTGCAAGGTTTACTAAAGAACTGTCACCATAAAAATACAATTCTGTGATTACTCACCTGTAGAATTGATTTTGTAGTATACAGCATATCCTGTTTCACTAAATTCTTTACGTCTAGTTTATCCGCCACAAGGTGGCGCAGTGGACTGCAGAAAGACTTGTGGCACCCTCTGTCCCTATAAAAAGCCAGGAACCTCCCACAAATTCCCAGTATTACAAAGCTGTTAGACAAGATGCCGGGAAAACAATAATGAAAGATATCCCAAAATGAACATTTGAACAAATCACCATACAGAGGTGACCAAGAATAATAATAACAAGGGAGGGGTGAAACAGGACGTGCTGTATACTACAAAATCAATTCTACAGGTGAGTAATCACAGAATTGTATTTTTCCAAGTATACAGCACGTCCTGTTTCACTAAATTCTTTATGTCTGGGACATCCAAAAGCAGTGTCCGTAAAGTAGGGTGGGATCCCCAAGAACAACGGCCGGCAGTTTAAACCACTGCCGCCTGAAGAACTTTGCGACCAAAAGCAGCATCAGCTGAGGCCCTAACATCAACCTTGTAAAACTTGGAAAAAGTATGAACAGAAGACCAAGTAGCGGCCTTACAAACTTGTTCAACAGAAGCCTGGTGCTGAAAAGCCCAAGAGGCACCAATAGCACGAGTAGAATGAGCAGTAAGGCGGAAGGGAGGTTCCTTCCCCTTAGCAGAATAGGCCTGAATCACAGCCTGATGGATCCACTTGCTGATAGTGGATTTAGCCGGAGGCAAACCCTTTCTAGGTACAGAAGTGAGAACAAACAGAGCATCAGACTTCCTAAAAGTCTCAGTAGCAACCAAAGAGAACTTCAGAGCCCTGACCACATCCAGAAAATACAGAGTCTGCTCCTTGGAATTAGCAGGATTAGGACACAATGAAGGCAAGACAATGTCCTGATTGAGATGAAAGGTAGACACAACCTTAGGCAAGAAATCTGACTTAAGCCGAAACACCACCTTATCCTGATGCCGCTCAAAATAAGGAGGTTTGAAGGAAAGCGCCGCTAGCTCAGAAACTCACCTTACAGAAGTGATAGCCACCAAAAAGGCTACCTTAAGAGTCAAAATGGGCAAGGCGGCATACGGATAGGCTCAAAGGGAGGCTCTTGCATAGTAGACAACACCAGATTCAGATCCCAGACTGGTAGCAAAAGCTTACGGGGTGGACGCATATGAGAAACACCCTGGAAAAAAGTTTTAACCAGCCGGTGATTGGCAAAACATCTTTGGAAAAAAATTGTCAGAGCTGAAACATGGCCTTTCAGGGTACTAAGTTGAAGGCCCAAATCCAAACCATGTTACAAGAATTCCAGAATTCTGGGAAAAGAAAACACCCTACAGGGAAGAGACTTGGACTCACACCAGGCAATGTAAGCATGCCAGACCCTGTAATAGATAAAAGATGAGGACTTCTTCCTAGTCCAAATCATGGTATCAACAACAGAAGCAAGTAACCCCTTTTCCATCAAGATGGAGGTTTCAGCAGCCAAGCCGTTAAAGCCAGCGTTTGTAAATTGGGGTGGCGTAGCTGCCCCTGAGTGAGGAGATCTGGATCCTTGGGCAAGACGTACCGGTCTACTGCCAACTGCACGACGTCTGCGAACCAAACCCTTCTTGGCCAACAAGGGGCCACCAGGATGGCAGGTACCAGTTCCTGGACTATCTTGCGCATGACCCTGCCCAGGAGAGGAAACAGAGGGAACACATAGAGAAGCCAAAACTTCTTCCAAGGAATAGCCAATGCATCCGTGGCGAAGGCCGGAGGAACCTGAGACAGAGAGACAAATCTGGGAAGTTTGTGATTGTGACGAAACGCAAACAGGTCCACGTCCGGCTGCCCCCAGCGATGACACAGGGAGAGAACACCCGGTTGTTGAGGGACCATTCCCCCATACAAGACATCCCTCTGCTCAGGGAGTCCTCCTCCTGGTTCTCTACCCCCGGAATGTAGACCGCTGAGATGCCGGGTACATGCTGTTACGCCCAAGACAGGATCAGGGACACTTCCTTGAAGGCTCGCTTGCTCCGAGTTCCTCCCTGATGAATGATGTAGGCAACCGCCGTCTGGTTGACTGAGCGGATCTGAACAGCCCGACCCCGAAGATGAGTGGCCAGGCGAGAAAGAACAAATCTGATCGCCCTCAGTTCCAGGACTTTGATGGAAGCATGGGCCTCTTGTGGGCTCCACCGACCCTGGAACCTCAGGGACTTCCAGAAGCCTCCCCAACCGGTCAGACCGGCATCTGTGGTGACCTTCTCCCAGCACGGGGGCAGGAAGGTCCTGCCCACTAGAAGGTTCCTTGAGTCCAGCCACGACGAAAGGGACCGTCTGGCCAGAGGGGACAGAGCAAACTCTTGATCCAAGGACACAGGGTCCCGATTCCCAAACTGACAAGAGGGGTAACTAAAGATGTCTCATGTGAAACTGAACAAAGGGGACTGCCTTGAAGCAGGACACCATCAGGCCCACCAACTGCATCCCCTGACGGATAGAGGGATGAGGACATGATAGCAGAGCCCGAGCCTGCATCTGAAGATCCTCCACCTTCTGCTGAGGAAGGAACACCCCGACCTGAGAGGTATCCAGAGTCATGCCCAGAAAGGAACTCACCAAGGACTGGGACAGAGAAGACTTGGCAAAGTTGAACACCCAGCCGGAGGTCACCATCTGAGTGTCCTGCTCGGCCTGAGGAAAGGACTGGGCCACAATCAGGATGTCGTCCAGGTAAGGAATGATGCGGATGCCCTGGATCCGTAGCAGAGCCATCACTCCCGAGTATCTTGGCGAACACCCGAGGTGCCGAGGTGATACCGAAGGGCAGAGCCGCAGACTGGTAATGCTGATCCTCCAGCGTGAACCTTAGAAATCTCTGATGACCTGGAAAGATAGGCACATGAAGATAAGCATCCTTGATGTCCACAGTGGTCATGAAGTCGCCCGGCAGACACGTAGCGTCAGCAGAGCATAGCGTCTCCATACGAAAATGCTTGAATCTGACAATTTGTTAAGTCCCTTCAGATCTTGTAACCGGGGGACAATACCTCCTGTATCCACCGGTCTGAGACGTGAAGCCTCCAGACGTGAGCAAAGAACCGAAACTGTCCCCCCACCCGGAAGGGTGAGGGCGCCCCTTCATGCCTGAGGGGCCTTGTGAGAGGGTTTGGGCTTGGTATCCAGGAGAGACCGGGACGACCACGGGATCTGCCACAGCCCCAAGAATCTCTGCGGCCACTAGAGAAGAGGGAGCCACGACCTCCTCTGGGAGCCGAGAGGAAAAGGAGGAGGATGGAGGACCCCCGAAATGGCCTCTAATTCAGATCAAAGTAAGAGTACTATAGTCCCCCCCCCCCCCCCGCTACCAGCTGTAGCACCATCAAGGAGACACTTGAGCAGCCTCTTGAGGGCAATAGCAGTAATGGCAGCAGCACAGGTCGGACGCAATCCAGCCCCCACACAGGTAAAAGCATGGCAGGCCAATTGATCCATGCGTCGGTCCTCACCACCCCTCAGAGTGGTAGTGTCAGGGGAAGGCATGACCGAAGTATTGGACAAGCCTTCTTAACAAGATCAGCAGGAAAGGGATACCTTTTATCCAACCCTTGGGCACAGCAGGCAGCCTGCTAGGACGTTCCCATTCTTTAAGTACCAAAATGGTAAAATGTTCCTGCTCGGGGAACTCTGGACGCTGTTTACCAGGGTGAAAGAGCTCCTCCTGCTTTCTCTTAGCCACCTCAGGGGCAGCAATGTGCAATATATCAAAAATATGTGACAGCAGATTATCAGTGTCCTCAGGGTACCATGAATCCTCTCCGGACACCGACCCAGGGTCACTATCGCAACCCTCCTGATGGTTCCCAGAGGAGTCAGAATCCTGGGAAAGTCCCCTCATCTCAAGGGGGTGACAGCCACCAAACTCATAAATCCCCACATACACCTTAGAAAGGGGGGAGGGCCTGGGATCCAGGTGTCTCTTCCTGCCAGAGGCCTTCCTAGGAACAGGTCTGGCATGCTGCCTCTCAATGTTAGCCACCCGCAGAGCCAAATCAGAATGAGACTCCCTGCTAACAGTGCCCTCACAGGGGCCTAGTTGCAGGAGCGGGGGAGTAGGGGAAGCAGAGTGAGGCGCAGGGCTGGGAAGCGAAGCAGGCAAACCAGCTTGAAGCGCAAGGACACTTTCAGCGCACGGCACGCACACCGTTACACTGTTACTCACAGGGGATACCCCACACATGGAACATAGCCGGGCTTGTCCCGCAGGGCCCCCAAGCACGCTATCCCCTGAAGCCTCCATATGGTGATTAACACAGGCACAATAGACCAGTAGTGGGTAAAGGCTTAAGACAGAAGCCACCCGGGATGCCCTCCCACGGGATGCCCCCAGAAGTCTATTTTGTGAAGGGGGAGTGAGGGGGAGGAAGGAGTAAGCCGGGAGAACCACAACCCAATGGTATGCCGCCTGAAAGACAAGTAAAAATACACATGAGCATCCCGCAGCACATGAAAATCCCAGGGTCAATAAACCCCCCCCCCCCCCCAAGGGGAACTCACGGACCAAAGACACCGCGGGGTCACTCAGGCTAGGTAAAGCGATACACCAGGGAAAGCAGCGCTGCAGCCGGGAATGAAGAAAAACAGACATGCAGGTTGTACAAAATGGCGCCGGCTGAGGTACCTCGAGGGGCAGGCTGCAGGGGAACAGCGCGATCCACAGCATCACCAGGCCCCGCCACCCCTCGAGGAGCGCGGAAACGGCGCTCACGTGACCCGGCCGGGGCCATGACAAAGCAAAATTACCTTAGGTTATAGCGCCCACAGCCGCGGTGCGTAGTACAAAGCTGCGCGGCAGCTAAAAACACCCAAAAAACACACCAAAATCGCCAAATTACCTCAGAAAACACCACACGTGACCTGGCCGGCACCATGACAAAGCAAAATTACCTCAGTTTATAGCGCCCACAGCCGCGGTGTGTAGTACAAAGCTGCGCGGCAGCTAAAAACACCCACAAAACATACCAAAATCGCCAAATTACCTCAGAAAACACCACACGTGACCTGGCCGGCGCCATGACAAAGCACAATTACCTCAGGTTATAGCGCCCACAGGCGCGGAGCATAGTACATAGCTGCGCGGCAGCTAGAAACACCAAAAAACACACCAAAATCGCCAAATTACCTCAGAAAACACCACTCACCACCACTGCCAACCGCTCCCCCGAACGGAGTCAGAGAGGGGGGAGAAGAGAGGGAGACGAGGGAAGGCAGCAGCGAGTATCCATGGCCAGGAAGGGGAGGGGGGGGGGGGTCCCAGAAGTAAAAGAAGAGGAAATAGTCCCCAAATAACTCACCCCCTCAGAAGGCAGTGCATGAACTCTGCATCCCAATCAGGCTCACCATAAAGCCTATGGCCGGCTCCCCTTTGTAGTACAGGGTTTGCGGCTTGGAGCAGCGCTCCTGGAGCACTTGACCCTAGTGCTCTTCTACCTTCACCTGATCTGTCAGCCAAGGATGGGAGGCAGTGGGAGTCCAGAATCGGATGGGAATAGACCTGCAGGGCCGCAGCCTTGGTTACCTCGCTCACCTGCGCAAGAGAGAGAGCCATCTTCTATCTTCGCAGTCTGACTGCAGAAAGAAAACTGGGAATTTGTGGGAGGTTCCTGGCTTTTTATAGGGCCCGGGGGATGCCACAAGTCTTTCTGCAGTCCACTGCGCCACCTTGTGGCAGATAACCCAGACGTAAAGAATTTAGTGAAACAGAACGTGCTGTATACTTGGAAAAGTTTATTTCAACATCCCAATCAAAATTTAAAGCGTAATTGTAAGAAGTTTAGTGAAATCTGGTTAAAAATTTTCTATAACGTGTATTAGAGAACTGTACTTTAAAGTCGCAAGCCAGTATGTCGAGAGACCCATGATAGGCTTAATATAGGGGGGCTGAAGAGACCAAAAAAAACTCTACTTAGGTAAAGAAAAAGAGGCGCTTTCCTAAAGTGAAACGCATTTGTACAGTACTTGTATTGGGTACTGTGCAAATACTTTCCGTTTTAGGAAAGCGCTTTTCCATAAGGTATTAAAGGTATAATTCACAAACTATTCAGTAACAATTAAATATAAAAAAAGTGCTTCTGTAAGATTTAATAAAGAAATGCAACAGTAAACCTTTTGTAATTCACAGACAATATAGTAAAAAATGAAAAGAGCTGTAAGTAGAATAAAGCAATGCAAATGTGTTGTTTAAAAAAAACACAAGATCAAACAATTAATAGCAACTAGACCTAAAACTTCAAAACTGCAAAACAATTGCACAAACTGGTACTAGAACAATATAAATATAACAAAACTGAAAAAAAAACTCAAATGTACTATTAATCTAACCTGCTGCTGTCTTTTCTTCTCACTACTATAGCTGAGCCTCTGCCATTGCCTCCTCTGTGTTCCATGCGCTGCAAATGTCAATAAAATAAGAATAATAAGTATGCGCTGCAATATTTTTACTTTCAGCCTTGTCACCATTTAATCCATAACCCAGAATTTATGTCACCTGCGCTCGCTATATAGTACTCATGACCCTACACTCACCTTATCCTTTAGGCTGCCCCTCACTCCTAGTGTATGTTAGTATCCCTTGCCTCATTCCTCCCTATGGAATCATTCAGTCACCCCACATGACTGCTGGTGATCAGCCAGGTATGCCATGTTTAATATGGATGCCCCACACTCAAAAGAACGCAACTCACATGGGGTAGCAGAATCCACAAGAGGTAATGCAGATGTGGGCATACAGGGACTTTTGGTCTGCTTTGAATAAATGTGCCAGCCTCTGATAATTACCACAGCTACTGGTAGTTTTCAGGCTCAATTCTTATCTTACTTTTGGGATTCTGTGGTGCCTGCATGCAGAATCCTGAGCAAGTGGCACCCTCAGCTTCTTCCGTCTGTGTGCATCCAGCAAACCGAGGCGAAGGGAGCGGGAGGTGCCACCTACTCTGTGGAATTCACAATTTCTGTTTGTTGCTGGATGCCAGAGCAGGGCATCCCAAACTGTTATACGAACTTGGATGCCATACTAAAACTAAAAGTGATCCAAAAGTAATTTGTCTGAGCGGCTGCCACCCCTCCTTTGTTTCTTTCAAAAGTAATTTGTGACTCCCGGGACACTCTAAAGCAAAATCAAAGCCTATTTTGGTGGGTCCTTATCCATCACATATAGGGTATGGGGGCCCAAACTACACAGCCAATGGTCCTCCCCATTACCTATAATATGAGATAAAATATCTAGATTAAGGAGGCACACAGCCATAAAATATAGACTGTAGGGTGTGTACCCCTCTATAACCTTATTGTTATGGCTGGGCCCAGTGTTTGTGAGACGCTGAGGCACGGCCCACATGGGGCACAAAACCTGGGTCCAGCTATCACAAAACGGTAATGGGGGGCAAGCCATATAGGCTAGAGCACCTGATGCCCCCCCATAACCTAGAATCTGGTGGGGAAAGTGATGGGGCAGGGGCATGGCATGGGCCCCCAAGTAAAGTTTGCCAATGAGGGGGCCCTAATGCATGGTGACATGGCCCCCAACACATCTATTGGAGCCCCATTGGGAGGTCCAATTTTGGGGTCCCATCAGGTGTGCGCAAATGGGGCCCCATCAGGTGCCTCTGCATCCTTGTTCCATAAAGGGGCCCCATCAGGTTGTGTAGAACTGAGCACCCCATCCTTGTTCCATCATGGGGGCCCCATCAGTTGTGCGGAAACAGGGCTTCCTTACCCAGTAAACTAAAAACAACCTGTCCTGCAGCACCGGCCATGTCCCTCCCACTGATGGCAGCACTGCTGGGCCCCATCAGGTGTGCTGTGCACAACTGTGTCCCCCTCATTCTTCAGCATTCTTCAGCATATCCTCTTAGAAGGAGCTGATGACCCACACAGTCCCCATCTTACCATCTATCTGACTCCTCTGGAATGTCCTCGTCCCCTTCCTTTCCGGGGTCCTTCACCTCGCCATGGCCCAAAGTACCCTCCCTCGTAGATCTGTTTGGATCAGGGCCATGCTTGTGGAGAGGAGGCTGCTTATCTATGGAAACAAAAAACAAGAAGTCCTTGCTTGAGCTCCTACAACAAGCAATGCTGTCCTACATTCACTTCATTCACTATGGGGCATAGGCATCATAGAGCCAGTAGACTGATGCCGGGTCCCATCGCTTAAAATCTGACCATTGTTGGCGGACAGACTTGAGATAAAGAAGGGTCAGAAATAAGTTAAGAAGGAAATTAAAGGAAAGACACACCCATACAAAAATGTGCAGCACACACACAAAATACACTTACCTTAATAATCTGGCCATTGGCCCGAAGGTCCACATGCTGGCGCTCTTTGGGAGGGGGGGGGGGGTGAGCCAGCCGCAGACCCACTGGAAGTGCTGCTGGGGTTTCGGGTTTGCATGTGCTTGCAGGGCATCCTGTCACCACAGAGGCACCGGAAGTGCACAAAGCGAATCCGAAAGCAGAACAGTCATATCGGAGCATAAATGACGGCGTTCAAAACAATGAAAGTACCGCTATTCGGCTAGATTTACGAGAACGCTAGGTTGTGCTAGGTATGAATGCAAGAAGGCGGCCGCCACATTTAACACAGAAAGAATGCTGCACAGGATAAGAGGTAGCGCCATTGATAAACGCCTCAAACCTGGTGCTCAATATTTATGAGCAAAAAACACAGCACTAGCATGGGCGCTGTAGAACTGGGCGCTAAGGTGCACAGCGCCTGATGCAGGATTAAAAAATGCTGAAAAAGAGCCAGAGGGAACTGGGACACAGCAAGAACACATGGCCTGACATGTAAAGGCACTGACACTTGAAGGGCAGGCACAAAAACGCTAGTTTACAAAAGAAAAGCCTTTAATGAGGGTAAAATACATTCCGAGCAGGCCAGGGATCCCATGTAAGTTGATTGTGACCAACTAAAAAGAAAGCTCTAAGCAGAAGTTGTACAGATGTACTAGAAAAATCAATGGAAGTGTGTGGGAGAACACCACTGAGCATCTGATATGATGTAGCATTGCAGGACAGACTGATTACACCGGCCGCTGTGTATACATGGAACGCTGAGAGGTGCTAGACACTTTGACTGTCATACATATGGCTTTCTGCAGGAGCTGCACCTGCCTCTACGTGGTACTATGTGGCCCTAGCGTTGCTTAAATGAACCCCTTACTGATATGATACATTTCACCTGCTTTTAAAGTGGACCAACACCCTCCCCTGATCGGCCCGGGAATCTATAAGATTCCCAGACCGATCAGCTCCCTGACTGCGGGGCACCCCGATCGGGGTTGTCCCCCTGTGTGAAACCCCCCCAGATCTCCGAAAATCCTACCTGATCATCGTTCCAGCGGCCTCCCGCGTGTCCCTCTAGCAGAGCGCGCACCCGCGCCGGCCAGTCACAAACGGCGCACAGACGGCCTGTAAGAGGGACGCGCGGGAGGCGGCGGCGGCCCGCGCTCAGCTTGTCCGTCGCTGCCTCTCCTTGTCCGTTGGCGGTGATTGGACGAGCGAGTCACGTGGGAGCGGGGTCAGGTGAGTTTTCGGCGTTTTCTGGGGGTTTCACACAGCGGGTCCGATCGGGGTGCCCCGCGGAAGTGGACCAATACCCAGGATAGTCAAAATCCTGGGTGTTGGTCCACTTTGAGTTGATGCAATTTTTCATAAGGGGGCCACTATCAAAACCTTTTTTTATTTTAACTCCCACCGCTGCATCCCTTAGGCATCCCGAATTAGAATTCCCACCACCTGGAGGTTCACTGGGACCCTGGAAAAACAGGCAGAAGACCTAGTATGTGCATGCTTCTGTGATGCTTACATGTCACATATGACTGTCGATGGCCATGGGCTCTTGACCCTGCATGGTGCAGGTTTTAAAGGGGTCCAAAAACCTTGTGGCATGGTCCTTGATCCTAAAATAATCCAGGGCCAACTGCTGGCCCACCCCAGGAAATCCAAATTTGGGAGGCCCCACTGTTTAATTGCACTTTAGCAGCCTTGTCAGGTCACCCAGCAGATTTGAGATCAGCCAATCACCCATCTCAAATCAGCTAGATGGACATGGCAGCGAAACCAGCGCCACCGAGCTAGAGCAGGTACTCAGTGGTTAGAAAATTGTGGTCTTCTGTAAAGCAGACTTTTAAACTTTGATGTCATTATTTTGTGTATTTAGTTGCATAAGGGCGAAGCATAAATAGCAACACACAGAGTGAAGTGTAGCAACTTCTGCCACCTGGTGGTCATGTTGGAGTTATCCTGTTAAGTTCCCTACATTAAAACAGGTTGCACCCTTATCAAGAATATTTATTTGCACACTGGACTATTTTTGTGCATTCATAAAGATTGGGGCTGCTGCACTGCTACTGCTCTACCTGGGCAATTGCAGTGCACCAGCGTTAAACTGCCCCCAAGTACACATTATTGCACCAGTTTTATTTAGAGTGGTGTAATTATTAATAGGAGCTGGCTTGGCAGATACTTTATGGCTCAGAGATAGTTTGATACAATTTTACATTGAATGAGTTTAATGCAGATCCATATCTTAGGCTGCAGGGCAATGTATATTGATTTCCATCATTGTATCTATTGCGTAAATTGTGATTATAGCTTTGCATTACTGGAGTGTTCCCCTGGTGTAGGTTTTTTTGTCCTTGTTATATGATTTTTATGTGCTTTAAAAAAGTATTGTGTGTTTTTCATAATAAAATATATAGAGCAGTTTTCCAAATAGAGCAGTGTTGATGCGGGTGCAGAACTAGTAATTTCTCCAGGGGCGCAAGACAAGGAAATATTCTTTTTACCCATAAGTGCCCTTTAATTGCCATCTACATCCCGTTGTCCCTTTAATCAGATTATTTCTTGCTCGGTGTAAATGTAGCTGTGCTTACAATGAAAACACATATCCAAAAATTCCTCTGAGGTTTCAGATTCCAACCCAGACAATAGTTTCCATTACAGCTCTGACCACTGAATGAGGCATTGTGGTGCCAGGCACCCGGAGGTCGGAGAACAATGCCCAGAATTGTACCGAGCACACCTCAGTGGATGAGCACCTGTAGGCTCTGGCGTGCCGAAAAATCGCTTTCCAACACAGATTTACAACAGGGATTAGTCGCAGCTGCATGACAGCGAGGCGTGTCCACCGCTGAAAAAAAAAAAATACCCCAAAGGTTCAGGGCAGTAGGAACCAGCTAACCCTGCACCATTCCTTCTGTGCTGATCAAAACCACCACTACTTTAAAGCAGAACAAAACGGTGGTATCCAGGCTTTAAAGTCTAGAAGATTGCAAGGCAAGGTTGCAGCTTGCATCTGGGGCATTCCAAAACCCAGGTTGTTCTCTTACTGACTTGGGATGCCTCTGGTTTTGAAACCTCCTGAGAACAGCTGGCACTCCTTGATCCATGCTCCCATTGGAAACCTGTGTTTACTCCTCACACTCCTCTAGCTGGTGCGCACACTTGCCGGCAGCATGGCTGATGGTGGACTGTGGTGATGTCTGATTGGAATGCATACACCATAGGAGCAGGGATCAGCTGTTTACACACCTCCATCCTTTGCTCCTACGGCTCATGTGCAGGCAATTATTTCCATTTAGACATAAATACATAATTATGCACAGAAGTGAGTTGATTAAACAAGAGCATGCACATGCAGGTGTAGGTGAGTAAACAGCTGATCCCCAGGGGTTTCACACACACAGAGGCATCCCAAATCAGGATGCCCCTGTAATGTGTACCAAGAACAGGTAGGTGAAAAACCTGGGTTTTGGTTCACTTGCAAGAGATACTGTACAAAGCCCAGTCAAGGCACCTATAGAGAATAATGGGCATCCCATTCCGCAGGAGAACGATTGCCACTTCAGGACCAGTTGAGTGAGGGCAAGACAACCTGGTGCCCCTCTCACAGGCCCTCATACAAGGTTCTTTAAAATTAGCAACATTCCTAGCCTTAATGTAATAAAAATGGTAAAGCGTTGTCATGTGATTCAGCAGTCATTTTTAAGGGTAAAAGAATAGGGGGACCTTCATCCCCCTGAGCATAAGATGTTTTGTGACAGTAATCACTTTGACCACTATTGATGATGATACCAGACTCACCGACAGACTAGGGGAGCCCAAGGAATGTTAGTTACCTGGATATTTATAGGAGAATCCCAAAAAAATGACTGCCTCTTGCTGGGACCAAAAACGATTCCCTCTGGTGGGCCCAAGAATGATTTCCTCCAGTGGGCCCAAGAATATTTTCCCACAGTGGGCCCAAGAATGATGCCCCCTCGTGAACCACCAAATGATGTCCTCATGGTGGGCCTCAAAAATAATTTACTCTTGTGGGCCCCAAGAATGATCCCCTTTGTTGGGCCCAAGAATGATTTCCTTTGTTGGGCCCAAGAATGATGACCTTTGGTGGTCTCAGGATAATTTTCTGTGGTTGGCCCCAAACAATATTTCCTCTGGTGGACCCCAAGAATGATTTCCTCTGGGGGGGGCCTGAGAATCATTTCCTCTGGTGGGCCCCAAGAATTATTTCCTCGGAGGGCCTCAAGAATGATTTTCACTCATGGACCCCTAAAATAATTTCCTCTGGTGGGCCCCAAGAATGATTTCCTCTGGTGGGCCCCAAGAATGATTTCCTCTGGTGGGCCCCAAGAATGATTTCCTTTTGCGTTTCCCAATGATTTCCTCCTGCGGCTCCAAGAATGATTTTCTTCCTGTTGGCCCGTGAAGGATTTCCTCATGTGAGGCTCAAGAATGGTTTATTAAATTTTTATCATAAAATTCTTTCACTTAAAGGAGCTTTAATTAAAGAGGAACAAAACCCAAGGGGGCCGGGCCTGGCCTTCTCCTGGGGCATTCCAAATTGTGATGTGAAACTCCCTCGAGGTGCCACAAAACTCACCTGTTTCCCAGCTCCCTCGTCGATGTAAATATCAGCGGCCGTATCCCCAGCATCTTTGAGCTGTGCGCACATTCCCACACCCAGCTGTCAGATTCGGGACGGGAGTGTGCTCGCTGTTGGGGATATGGCCGCTCACGAATGAGATAGTAATAGGTCACCTGGCTGCTACACAATGCAACACAGTGGGAAGCAGCTTCGGTAACAGTATAGTCCCCTGGCTAGGGGTGCACTTGGGAGGGGGGTCCCTGAAATATAGAGGTGATTCCCTGGGATACCCTGTGTGGTGGTTGAAATTAGGCTATAGATTTAAACCGGACCAACACCCATTTTTGTGCCACAGACAGCGAATAAGAACAAGCTGGGGGGGGGGGCATCCAGAATGCTGGAGCCCCCTGAACATAACCCCCCAGAACACCCAATATCCACACCTTCACTTAAGACCAGCATCAGGAAAGGAGTCCTGTGATTGGCTGCTGGACGGTAACGTGGGCCAATGTCACGTGATCATGCCGGCCCACGTGTGCACCGGGGGCAATTACAGGACTCCTTTCCCGAAGTGAAGGTAAGGATATCAGGCGTTCTCGTGGGGTTATGTTTTGGAGGGCTTCAGCATTTTGGAATTCCACCCGAGCTTGTTCTCATTCACTGTCTGAGGGACCAACACCTTCAAAAGGAAAAATGGGTGTTGGTCCAGTTTAAGTGTAGTGTGAGTAGTGTAGTTGTAAATACTTAGGTAGGCCACTAGAGGCCCCCATATGATAACAAATAGATTAAGTAGTGTAGTGTAGTTATGCAGGTTTTGCCATTAGAGGCCAGTAGAGGACTAGGCTATATAAGGGGAAGCTAAGGATATTCTAGAGAGTTCCAGTTCCAAAGGGCATAGGAATAGAGCCCTGCAGAGAAGCCACCATGTGAAGCTAAGTTCCTGATCTGTGGTGTGGGTGGGTAGGTGGAGTGCACCCCCTGAAGCGCAGCTGCTGGAGATCCTGTGGAGCGGATGCACGATGAGATAGGCTATTGTCTGGTGCCCCTGTTGAGTCTTCACAGGAGAGGTGAGGAAGCCAGCTTGGGACCTGGGTTAGGGGTTTCTGGAAGGCGCCCCTGGAGTTAGGCTCATAGGAATCCAAGGAGAGAGAACAGAAGGAGATCCCATTGAGAGGTAATAGTGAAGAAATCATTTTGCTGCTGAACTGTGTTGAAGAAAAACGTGCTGGAGAGTGAAGTGTTTAAAGGGGCATCCCGTTAAGAGAACTGTGTGCTTCACTGCCGCTGCTGTGCTCTGGAGGATTGTGTTGACCATCATTCCGTAGGCTGAAACCCTTCCTAATCTGGCATCCCCAAGCATATGTACCAAATTCTGTGTGGTGTTTGAATTACTGTTACACTGTAACAGCAGCCACACATCTAGCTGTTTACAATCTAACACAGCAGTGATCTGTCTGGCTTTATACAATGTAACAGAAGGACTCCTGTCCTGCTTGTTATATTGTACAGCACAGCAACAACACGAGTTTTATGAGTTGTCATAGTGCTCCTGCCTCTGTATGACTCGATTTATTCATTTTGAATGTGGCTTAAGAAAATCTCAAAAGGTTAAATGGCAGGAAGAGTTGGAGACCACTTCTGTATGGGTATTATGCCACACAGGGTTGGACAGATAAGCAGGATTACATAGCAGGCCCTTGGCTGGTAAACTCCACATGTTGGCTTTCAATTGTGTTAAAGTAGTAAATCTAGAAATCTAGAGGTTTAGAATGGGGATAGACTAAAGGGTTAATATAATTGTCCCTGATACCCAGGACAGGCATATGACTAGGGTTCTCTAATGGCATCTCTTGGTGTATAAGAATGTGAAGGACTGAGCAAACTTCGTTCTGTGTAACTACTTCAGCCACATCCCTCCCCCCCATCACCATCAGCTTTTGGCGACTTTCACCCAGCGCAAACAGTAGCTCATTATGTGCGCAGATTTAAAGTGCTCTCTAGGCCGCTAATGACAGTTAGAAGCTGGCCACTTCTCTCCACGATCAACATCAGTGACCTCCAGACAACTTCACAAAAGCATTAATTGATGTGTGTACCTGGTCCGACAGGTTCTGCAGATAATAAGGAATCTGGCAGATGATATGGAGGTAGTGCCCTGCTCCATGGCACCAATTCATAGCTCAGCATGCCACTATTAACCCATTCTAGACCACCAAGAGGAGATCTTTGCCCTTCTGACTATACATATAGAACGTGATTTTCTATGGTGGTACCAATACATTTTTTTAATCTGGCCACTGATTGGCTGTTGAATCAATGGAAAGGTGATGATGATTTCCTCTGTTGGGCCCCTTGTATAATTCCCTCTGTTGGGACCCTTGTATAATTCCCTCTGTTGGGCCCCATGTATAATTTCCTCTGGTGGTCCCAGGAATAACTTCCTATGGAAGGTCACAAGAATGGTTTCCTCCTGTGGGCGCCAAGAATGGTTTCCTCCTGTGGGCACCAAGAATGGTTTCCTCCTGTGAGCGCCAAGAATGATTTCCTCCTGTGAGAGCCCAGAATGATTTGCTCTGGTGGGCGCCAAGAATGGTTTCCTCTGATGGACCCCAAGAATGATTTCCTCTGGTGGAACCCACAAATAATTTTCTCTGGTGGAATCCACAAATAATTTTCTCCGGTGGGCTACAAGAATGATTTGCCCTGGAGTACCCCCTATTAAAAATTTCCTCTGGTAGGCCTGAATAACCTTTTCCTCTGGTGGGCCCAAGAATAATTTCCTTCTCTTGGGGGACCCCAAAAATGATTTCCTTTGGTGAGCCCCAAGAAATTTTTTTTCCTTGGTGGGATGAATGGTTCCTCCGGTGGGCCCCAAACAAGAGACATTGGGTGGGTCCCTAGAATTACTTCCTCTGGTGGATCCCAAAAAAGATTTTCCCTGGTGGACGCTGAGAATGGTTTCCTCTGGTGCGGCCCAAGAATCTTTTGTTTCTTTGGTGTGATCCAAGAATGATTTCCTATGGTGGTCCCCAAGAATGATTCATCAGGTGGGCCTCAAGAATGATTTCCTCCTGTGGGCGCCAAGAATGGTTTCCTCCTGTGGGCACCAAGAATGGTTTCCTCCTGTGGGCAACAAGAATGGTTTCCTCCTGTGGGCACCAAGAATGGTTTCCTCCTGTGGGCAACAAGAATGGTTTCCTCCTGTGGGCAACAAGAATGGTTTCCTCCTGTGGGCACCAAGAATGATTTCCTCCTGTGAGAGCCCAGAATGATTTGCTCTGGTGGGGGCCAAGAATGGTTTCCTCTGATGGACCCCAAGAATGACTCCCTCTGGTGTACCCCAAGAATGATTTCCTCTGGTGTACCCCAAAAATGATTTCCTCTGGTGGAACCAACAAATAATTTTCTCTGGTGGAATCCACAAATAATTTTCTCCGGTGGGCTACAAGAATGATTTGCCCTGGAGTACCCCCTATTAAAAATTTCCTCTGGTAGGCCTGAATAACCTTTTCCTCTGGTGGGCCCAAAAATAATTTCCTTCTCTTGGGGGACCCCAAAAATGATTTCCTCTGGTGAGCCCCAAGAAATTTTTTTTCCTTGGTGGGACGAATGGTTCCTCCGGTGGGCCCCAAACAAGAGACATTGGGTGGGTCCCTAGAATTACTTCCTCTGGTGGATCCCAAAAAAGATTTTCCCTGGTGGACGCTGAGAATGGTTTCCTCTGGTGCGGCCCAAGAATCTTTTGTTTCTTTGGTGTGATCCAAGAATGATTTCCTATGGTGGTCCCCAAGAATGATTCATCAGGTGGGCCTCAAGAATGATTTCCTATGGTGGTCCCCAAGAATGATTCATCAGGTGGGCCTCAAGAATGATTTCCTATGGTGGTCCCCAAGAATGATTCATCAGGTGGGCCTCAAGAATGATTTCCTCTGGAGGGTCCCAAGAATAGTTTCCTTTGGTGGCAATACAATTCTCTGGTGGTTCCCAAGAATGACTTTCTCTGGTGGGCTCTTAAAAAAGAGGTTTTACTGTTAAAATAATATACCAGGCCTGTCAGACACTAGTTGGTGCACCACTGAACATTGCTGAGTACCCTCTGGGGTAAGCATACTACAGGTTGCGAAACATCTAGAGCAGTGGTCCCCAACCTTTTTTTCACAGTGGACCGGTTCACGATTTGGTAATTTTAACGCGGCCCGGTGGGGCATTGGAGGGGGGGGGGGGGCTGACTGGGGGTGGGGCTTGGGGGCGGGGCTGGGGGTGGTGCAAGGAGAAAATGGAGGAAGAAAAAAAGAGAGGGAACATAGGGTGGGGAACAGAGAAAAAGAAAGTAAGAGAAAAAAGGAGAAAGGAGGTTGGGAAGAAGAGTAAAGAAAGAAAAGGAGAGAAAAAAAGGTGAGAAATAGAGAGAAGGGAAAATAAAAAGAAGGAAGTGAGTGAAGCAAGGAAGAGAGGGAAAACAGAAGTGGGGGAGGTAATGAAAAAAAGAGAGAAAGAATGTATAGCAATAGTGAGTGAAATAAAAAAGAAAGGGAAGAAGAAATGAAAAAAGAGCGGGGGGAGAGGGGGAGTGAGAAATAAATAAATAAAGAGAGAGTGTAAAGAGACGGGAAGAAGACAGGATGGAAAGAGGAGAGGAGGAATGGAGTAAGAGAAACAGGGAGGGAAGGGAAGGAGGGAGAGAAGGAAGTGAGAACTGAAGAAAGGGAGAGAGATAAGAGCAAGGACAGAGAATAAGAAAGAGGAAGGGGGAGTGAAAAAGCAAAAGGAAGGAAGAAGGCAGTATGGGAGTGAGGGAGAAAGAGAGTGAAAGGCAGAAAGGGAAGAATTTAAGGAAACAAGAAAAGGTGCGAAAAAGAGGATGGAAGGAAGGAGTGGGATAAGAAAAAAGAGAGGAAATGCAGAAAGAATGGGAGAGAGGGAAGGATGAAAGGAAGGAGTGAGGAAAAGGATGAAGGAAAGAGAACAAGAGAAAGAGAGAAGGAAAGTTGAGAAAGAGATAGAATAAAGTGTGGTGGAGAGAGAGAGAGAGAAAGAGAGACAGGGAAGAAGGGAGAAAAAAAGAGATAGAGGAAGAGAAAAAGGGAAGGAAGGGACAAATAAAAGAAGCAAGAGCGGACAAAAAAGTAAAGCAGGGAGAAAGAGAGAGAGAGATGGGGAAGGAAGGGAGAAAAAAAAGGACAGTGATAAAGTGAGAGAGGGAGAAAAAGACAGAGAATGGAAAGGAAACACAGAATAGAAGTGTCCTGCCAGTCTGACACCTCCAGGACACTGTTGATCGCAGGGGGGGGGGGGGGGGAGATGAACAGCCTCACTCGGAAAGCCCCCTCTCCTGTGCAGTCTTGTGAAACTGACAGTCGGGGGGGGGGGGGGGGGGGGGCAGGTAGAGGTCAATCAGCTCCGGCCAGTCAGAGATTATTAAACAAAAGTCTCCGACCGGCTGGTGGGAGCTCTTCCCTGTCTTCGGCAGAGCCCGGGCACACCTCCATCATTGGCCCAGCCGTGATTGGGCCTCCCTCAGCCTCTACAAAGCACCTCCTCCAGTTCTGCTGATGCCACCGCACAGCGCGTTATTACCCTGGCCCTGGGCACACCACTCCACAGCGGGGGCAGCCGGGAAATCTCTTAAAGGGGCGGGACCGCGGGACATGGGGGGGATCCCGCCTCAGGTCCTGGTACCATTTGAGCCACGGACCGGTAGCGGCCCGCGGCCCGGGGGTTGGGGACCACTGCTCTAGAGGGTCTCAATAATAATTTTCTCTGTTGGACTTAAGAATGATTTCTTCTGATGGACTCCAAGAACAGTTTCCTCTTGTGGACATCCACAAAGGTCCCTCTGGTGGGCCCCAAGAATGATTTCTCTGAAGGGTCCCCAAGAATGATTTCTTTGGGGGGGGCCCCAAAAATGATTTCTCGCTCTTTATTCAGTGTTACTACGTCACCCTGCATTCAGAGCGGCTAGTAAAAGCTGAATGGAGTGTTAGGCACCTGGGAGCCAGGTATGTTTTTGCACCGATTCTCGGGGATACCTACATCGGGACTTCAGGATGCCCCTCTGGAGAGGAACAATACCCTGGATAAAGGTTACAGTATGAGCGACGCTGGGGGCCTCTAATATCCGCAGTGGGGGCATGTTCATATTTAGGTACACCTCTTAATTAAGTGGAGAATCAGATGTTGTCATCTTGGTAGATTTCTGCCTTATTGGCTGCTCTGTTTTCTTTTAGACAATCTAGACGGGGGTCTTAGAAGAAAGCATTATTCAGTCAGATTGGCAGGAAGGTGAACACAAGCCAAAGGTTGTGAGCTGCCAAAGCCCTTCAGGGTCCCTCAATTAGCCCTGCGTTCCACGACCTCTCAACTATCTGCTCACTGAGCTTCCATTGCCCTCCGGTCTGAGCGCACCATGCCAAAAATGTTGTCCTTGGCACAGCGCCTTCCCCTGTAAATCAGCAGCAGATCTGGAGGGTTAAATGTGTTTGGAGCAGAAAGAACACATCTTCTGCCAGTGGCCACATGTAGATGTGGATTTACTTGCAGGCCTGGTATGCTGCTTTAAAGCGGAACAAAACCCTGCGCAGCCAGGGCCAGCTACTGGCCATTCCCTAAGGCATCCTGACTTGGCATACCCGATGTGTGAAACCTCCCAGGTTGGTAGTAACAGCTTGCCTTTTCCAGGTTCAACAGTGCATGCACGGGTTCTCGTCCAATCAGAGCAGTGTCCCGTGCCTCTGGTGCTTAATACTTGGATGAGATTGATGATGAGAGGGTTAAACTGGGCTGTAAATTGGTTCCCAGGCCCTGAATAATAATGTAATAATTTTGTATAAATAGTAGAGATGGAGCTACTCCCACCTCCTTTACTCACTTTGCAATGGGCGCAACCCCAGCATCTTCAGGTTGTGGGTGCACTACCACCCCAGCCATTCAAATGGGCTGAGTGTGGGAGTGTGTGCACTGCTAGGGATTTGCCGGCTTGCACTCCCAGCCATAGGATCACTATAACTACCAACTTTTCAGGGTGGGAAAATTTGTTAAATTAGGCCATGCCCCCTCATTGAGGGATGGATAGGAGATACATTGTAACAGTTACAACAATAGAAACACTTTGAATAGGCAAATTAATCATTTATTGCTGCAGATCTGCATGTTACACCTCAAAGAGGGACAAATGAGAACCACGAGGGACAGGGGGACATGGACTCAAATGAGGGATAGTCCCTCCAAAATCAGGAATACTTGGGAGGTATGGCAGTAGCCAACACGTTGCCCGCAAAGGGCCCTGGCAAGACTCCCACAGTGCCGAAATGATTTTTGTCCAGGTAGAGAGGTGGATACAGCAGGCATCCCATTGCCCACAAAAGGTTTCATACATTTTATGAAGTACAGAGAGCCTAGGCAAGGTTCCCCCAGCCCAAAGGTTTGCAATCCAATCGCCCTGAGTCTGAGTCAAAGGGCCACAACAGCCATTACATTGCCCACATTTGATGAAGAAAGTGCGAAAGGCTCTGGCAGGGTTCCCCCAGCCTAAAAAGGAGTACGCCTCGAGCCTAGATCCAGAACACTGCAGCCAGCGAACTACCCACAATAGGTTTCATAAATATAGTGTTTGAGGATGTGTGGAGGACCCTGGCAGTGCTCCCCTAGGATTGCAGAGCAGTCACAGCAGTAGCACGCTTAGAAATTGTAATTGAAATTATTATTGTATTAAATGCATCTTTGAGGTTACAGCTATTTATTCCAGGGAATCTCCAGGTGGGGGGTTTGAAATCCCCTGATAACCAATCTGTTTTATTTTTTATACGAGCCACATTTTCTGTTGACATGCATATGCATTTTTTGGAGCTAGCAGCGGGGTAAGCGAGTGCTTCTAGTGCACATTTTGCAACCTCTGGCCCCTGAGGTTCAAATCTGAGCTGCAAATCTTATCTCATTCTATGCACCCATTGCACCCATGGCACATACACAGACTATCGTCCAATCAGACTAGATCTCCAAACATATTAATGCAATATATTCTGGGGCATCTCCCGCTGGCTGTGCTGGTGCTGCCAGCCATTAAGTTAGTCCCGGAGTTTGACTTTGGATAAAGGGGTGTGGGGGTGGCCATTTATGCGGAGTAGGAACAAAGAAAGGAAAAAGAACAAAGAAAATATTTGCAGTGATTCTGGGGGGGTGGGGGGGGGGGGGGGGGGTTTATGCAGTCTGGCATTGCAAATAGAAATGCCCCCGGGGAGGGATTTTACTCAGCTCTGATGTTTTGTAGATTCTAGAGCTGGGTGGACATAGTTTTGGCCCACTTTAATGAGGAGCAACTGCCAGCCTAGAGTCTATAAGAATTATGATGCTCCAATGTGTCAAACCCACCGGATAATACAATTCTGTAATTACTCACCTGTAGAATTGTTTTTAAGGTGTACAGCAGGGCTTGCTTCATTTCTTATTCTTGACATGTGGGTAAGCAACCACCAGGTGGCGCAGTCAACTGCAGGAAGACTTGTGGCCCCTCCCGGCCATATAAGGCCAGAATTACCCAGAAGACCCCAGTGTTTGAAAGCAGTATGCCAGAAGCCGGGAGGCAAGAACCATGTTAATAAATAACACAGCCCGTATAGAAAAAACTCTCTCAACAAAATCACCATAACAAGGCAAAAGAGAACAACGATAACAAGGGTGGGATGAAGCAAGACGTGCTGTACACTGTAAAAACAATTCTACAGGTGAGTAATCACAGAATTGTATTTTTCCAGGTGTACAGCACGTCTTCCTTCATTTCTTAACAATGTCTTTCCGAACGGCAAGGCCACAAACTGATAGTGTTGATCCCCCAGAGCGAACCGTAGGAACCTCTGGTTACCCAGGAAGACTGGAACATGCAGATCAGCATCCTTAATGTCCACCATTGTCATGAAGTCGCCTGTCCGAAGAAAATTCACTGCCGACCGTAGGGTCTCCATGCGGAAGTGTTTGAATCTGACAAATCTGGTGAGACCCTTTAGATCCAGGATGGGTCGCAGGGAGCCGTTCTTCTTGGGCACTGTGAACAGATTGGAGTAAAATTCCTGACCCTGTTCTATTAGAGGTACAGGGCAAACCACTCCCGAGGTCAGAAGATGTTGTACCGCCAACCTCAGACCCTGCGCCATCACAGGATCTTGAGAAATCCAGGACCGAATGAAACGTGGGGGCGGCCGAGCTATCAGCTCTATTTGGTACCCGGAGGTCACCACTTCCTGAATCCACCGGTCCGATACGCGATGTCTCCAGGCGTGAGCAAAAAGGCGAAGCCGTCCCCCCACCCGGATGGGTGAGGGCGTCCCCTCATGCCTGAGGGGCCTTGGTGGAAGGCTTAGGCTTGGATCCCCAGTTGAGGCCGGGATGAACTCGGGCTCTACCTCGCCCCCATGAGTCTCTACGGCCACCAGAGAAGGCAGAACCTCAGCCTCCTCGTGAGGGGTGAAAGGAAGAAGAAGCAGAACCCCGAAAAGGCCGAACCGTCTTCCGATGCTGAGGAAGTCTCCTGTCCTTGTCCAAAAGGTCCAAACGTTCCCCAAAAAGTCGGAGTCGCAGGAAGGGAATACCTGTGAGAGCTTTTTTGGCGGCAGCGTCCGCTGCCCATTGACGCAACCAGATGGAATGACGCAGTGCGACCAGAGCAGCCAAAGTTCTACCACTGAAGCGGACTGCGTCATCCATAGCTGATATAACAAAGGCAAGGAAGTCCGCACAAGCTAAAAGCTCCTTATACTCCTCTACTCTCTTGTGAGATCTGGCGCTGTCAACGAGACGCCTCGCCTTCTTTTTAATGGCCATGGAAACAATGGCCGCAGCACAAATAGGGCGCAGACCAGTTCCCACGGAGGTGAAGGCATGACAGGCTAGTTGATCCATGCGTCTGTCAACATGATCACGCAAGGATGAGGTCTCAGGGGACGGCATAACCGAGGTATTGGAAAGACCCAGGACAGGAGCATCGACTTCCGGGGGATGGGACTAGAGACGAACCAAAACCCCCTGAAGAGGGATACCCCTCTGTCCATCCCTCTAGACACCGATGGCAACCTATTAGGTTTCTCCCATTCCTTTAATACCATTTTAGAGAAGTGCCTTGTTCAGGAAAAACGAGACGTTGTCGGTCAGGCCGAAACAGATCCCCCTGTTTCTTCTTGACCGCCTTAGGAGGAACAATGTGCAGGGTTTCAAGAACCACCGACAACAGTTTCATCAGGGGGCCACTGATCCTCATCGGATTAGGATCCGGGGCAACTATCAAGGTCTCCCCGACTGTCCTCGGAGAAGTCGGAACCCTGGAGCAACTCACCCTCCTCAGCAGAGTATCGGACACCAAAGGCCTCACAATCCTCATTGTCATCAGCAAATATGGGACGAGCCGGTTCCAGATGCCGCTTCCTGCTCTTGGCCTTACCAGCGGCCGAATTCGCCAACTGATGCTCAATGCTAGCCAGGCGAAGCTCAAAATTATTACGAGAGCCCCTACTGCCCTCCTCTTCGCTAGGGGCCAGAAGCAGACGCGGGGGAGTCGGCGAGGCCGGCGGAGCAATGGGACTGGGGTCAGTAATACTCGCCCCGTCCTGGTCCGAAATAACATTCTGGGCGCAGGGTACACAAACTGCGTTGCGACTGCTCGGCGGGCATGTACTACACACAAGACAAAGCTTAGTAAGTCCCTGAGGCATCCCAAGCCCGCTATTCCCAGAAGCCTCCATTATGGTGATTATGGTAAGAAAACACGGGTACAAGGCACTAAGGAGGCCCAGGACCGTACAATAATCCCCAATCTAACCCTCAGCACCGTAACTCACAAGTAGTAAGGGGTGGTGGGAGAGAGGGGGGGAGTGAAATGGTCCAGGAAGAACCACAAGTAAAATACAGGACCCTGAAAAACACAATAGGTGGATAACATGAGCATCCCACAGTACATGCACCACCATATAACAACAGGTTAACAATAATAAAAATAAAAATAATAAGGACCGGACTCACGGACCAATGGAGGGATGAGGAAACCGTGCAGTAAGGTCAGCGGATCCAGAAACGCAGTAGCAAAGTTTAAGAAACGCAGGAGCCCGCCATTAAAACAGGCAGAGGGCGCAGCAAAGCGTACACAGGCGGGAGGAGCCTACAGCGCAGCGTGAGGCAGCGGGGAAGCACTACAAAATGGCACCGTATCAGCCTATTCAGACCTCGAGGGGCGGGCCGCGGCGTGATGACGTGGAGCGTGTCATCACATGGCTCCACCCCCCCCCGCAGCGCACAACGGCCCCGGGTGCCCGAAAACTAAAATGGCTCCCGGGAAGAAGAAGGAGGAAGCGGCGGGGGAGGTATTCCTCCCCCCCCCCCCACCTAACGGTAGCACAGTGGCGGTCAAAAAAACGCCTCATAATAACCGTCGCACGCCAGCACTGCCCTGGCAACAAGGACGAACACCCCCCCCCCCCCCGACACATACAGTGAAGGAGGCAAGAGAAGAGGAACGAGGAAGTATATTCTGAGGTCTTTTTTTCCCCTACCTTAACCTGATTTGCAGCCATGGCTGGGAGGCAGAAGGGTCCCGGAAGCAGGTGGGAATAGGGCTTGCAGCGGCCGTCGGGCTTGGGATGCCCCGCTTATCTGCGAATTGCATGGAGAGAGGAAAAAGACCATCTTCGCAGCAGAGAATGCAGGAGAAGACTGGGGTCTTCTGGGTAATTCCGGCCTTATATGGCTGAGAGGGGCCACAAGTCTTCCTGCAGTCGGCTGCGCCACCTGGTGGTAGATTACCCACATGTCAAGAATAAGAAATGAAGCAAGACGTGCTGTACACCTGGAAAAAAGTTGATTTACTCACTTCTTCCTGGAGCCCCTCGCTGCACCTCGGCCGCCTCCCCAGCATGCCTCTATCTGGGGAAATACCTAGGCCAGGCTGAATGGAACAAGTGCTATGATTGGCTATGCTGTCCAGATGGGAACCAGGAAGAGGTTAGTTTTCCAGCGATTGGTGAGGTGACAAACAGCAGGGCATCCTAGAGCAGGATGCCCTGCCAGAGAGAGAAAAAACCTAGAAACCTAGAAAAAAGATGAGGGCTCCGGGAGCAGATTAGTGAAACTGGCGATCCGGGGGGTTCACACAACAGGCCATACCAATTTGGGGTTGCCCTAGGGAATGGGACTCGTATGGTCCTGGAGTCCAAGGCCTCCAAAATTCCTCTTTAAGGGAAGCTGCCAAAGCCATGTATAGTTCAAAACAACTAAACCCCATCCAGAGCAGGACCATCTTCTTCTTTCTTTCCAAGAACCCGCAATCAATTATTGGGATGCTAGCATGCCAAATTTGGACAGTTTTTGCCAGTCCTGGTAAAACAATCAATTTTCCCATGGAATAAGACCACTAAGGGGGCTCTTGTTAGTTGCATGTCAAAGAGGAGAAGTCCAAAGACCCAAGCCCAAATCTGACATGTCTGTCAGCCTGGCATGCACACAGCCCCAAACGCACCTGTCTGAGAAGGTCGGCCCCCCACTTAGCAATACACGCTAGGTACCACCGCATCATGACATTATAGGCTGTCTCCAGAAGTGTCACATGGTTGAGTATTCTCTGGGAGCTGTCCATGTGGCCTACCTATCTTCTGAACACATAATGATTTTTCCATGGGGTCCCCACAGCAGTGATGTATGAATAAATTAAAGATATATGACCCTTACTCAGGGGATTCTTATCACAAATATGTTCAAATGCAGTGTGTTGAAGATGCAGGGGCATTGCAAACGAGTGGCTGTATCCAGTGGCTCAACTGCATGTATCTAAACTGTTCACTTTGAGGAGCCTGTTTATGTTCCATGAGACTAGACCATGTCATTAATTTATTATGTATTAATAGGTTCATTATTATTGTGAATATGTTGGACACCCACCACCAAAAGTATCCTGGGTTTGCACCAAACTTTGCAAGATCGGGTTCTCAAGCGAGAAATCCGTGCCCGAGCTTGGCATTCCGAACCCAGGACGCTGGTTAATTGGCTGCTCATCAGCCCATCAAACAGCTTTTTAAATTTGGAAAACACAGCCATGCCCATGGTAGACATGGCTGTGATTGGCCAGGCGGGGCATGTAACCCCTCAATAAAAGGTGGGGGTCACATGTCTCGCCATCTCCATTTTAGTGCTGACTAGATAGGGAGAGGTAGCTGGCTGCTGCTAAGTGAGGGACAGATAGAGCTGCGGACTGGAAAGGAAACGTCTATTTTAGGACACATAGGAGGGAAGAGAAGGCTACATCTCAAACTGTCCTTTTGAGGGCACCTAGCTGTGGAGCACAAACTTGTTGGCACCCCTTTCATTCTGCTTACTGTGGGCTAAATAAAGCTAGTCACTTGTTGGCACTCCTTACATTTTGCTTTATGGGGGTTAGATAAAATTACTCACTTGTTGGCACCACCTGCATTCTGCTTACTGGGTGTTAGAAAAATCTACACACTTGTTGGTACCCCTTGCATAACACTTACTGGGGGTTAGATAAAACTACTATACTCACTTGTTGGCACCCCTCTAAATTCTGCTTACTGGGGGTTAGATAAAACATACACACATGTTGGCACCCTTTACATTCTGCTTACTGGGGGGTTTGATAGAAATACTCACCTCTACCCACCTGCATTGCACTTACTGGGACAGTTAGCATATATACTGTGTCAACAATGAAGAAAGCAGCAAATAAGGGACAGGGATGTGGCTGCAGTGCTGCTGTTGCTGTTGGTGATGGAGCTGGCATTGCAGGTAGAGGACGTGTTTCATCTATGCCTGCTAAACCTTCCACTGGTGCAAGCAGGCACCAGGGTTTGCAGCCACTTTTCGTAGGCCACAGTACTGCTGCCAGAGTGGTGAGGCCAGAACAACTTAAGGTAGTCATAGATTATATGTCATGTAGTGCTACTAGTTCCATGGGATTGCTATTCACCCACTCCACTTCTGCTGAAAGTGCAGAACCCTCTACCTCCCCCCTTAAAATCAGCAAGGCCATCCCAGCCACAGGTCATGGAGTCACTCATGCTCTATGATGACACCCCTAGCTGGTATACTGTGGGCCATCCACTTGCACCTGCCTCAGTTGTAGACCTAGGGTTCCCAGATGTCCAACAACTTGTTGTAGGATGAGGACGTAGCCAGTGGACCATTACAGCACACCTGTGATAATGATGAAACCCTAGAGATGACTTTTAAGGCTCTCTGCATTGTGGAGGCTGAGAGGGAGGATAGCATGTAGGAGAGGGTGGAAGACTATCCCAGTGGACCCAACATGGGTTGAAGGCCATGAGAATACGGAGGTAGAGGTTAGAGATGAGCGAACTTTTGAAAAATTCGATTCGACTGATTCGCCAAATTTTCCAACAAAAATCGTTTCGACCCGAATTTATTCGCGACGAATCGCTATTAAAAATGGCTATTTCTGAGCCTCCTAGAGCCTCAATAGGGTTGTAAACCATTCTGCCTTGCTGTAACACGGACAGGATGCGTGCTGGGTTAGTTAAATAATACTTTGAATAAATATCACATGCAGATCAGAGGCATCGCTAATAGAATCGCAGAGCGGCACAATTGCAGAGAGTTGAAGTGGCATCACTATGAGGGGCAGGAGCCCAAACATTGCTTTAAGGGGACACTGGAGTTGGCAGCAGCAGGAGCCCAAAAATTGGATGAATCACACCCTGGAGTTGCAAGCAGCAGCAGGAGCCCAAACATTGGCTGAAAGAGACACTGGAGTTGGCAGCAGGAGCCCAAAGATTGGATGAATCACACCCTGGAGTTGGCAGCAGCAGCAGGAGCCCAAACATTACTTTAAAGAGACACTGGGGTTGGCTTCAGGAGCCCAAAAATTGGATGAATCACACCCTGGAGTTGGCAGCAGCAGCAGGAGCCCAAACATTACTTTAAAGAGACACTGGGGTTGCCAGCAGGAGCCCAAAAATTGGATGAATCACACCCTGGAGTTGGCAGCAGCAGCAGCAGGAGCCAAAACATTACTTTAAAGAGACACTGGAGTTGGCTTCAGGAGCCCAAAAATTGGATGAATAACACCCTGGAGTTGGCAGCAGCAGGAGCCCAAATATTACTTTAAAGAGACACTGGAGTTGGCTTCAGGAGCCCAAAAATTGGATGATTCACACCCTGGAGTTGGCAGCAGCAGCAGCAGGAGCCCAAACATTACTTTAAAGAGACACTGGAGTTGGCTTCAGGAGCCCAAAAATTGGATGAATCACACCCTAGAGTTGGCAGCAGCAGCAGGAGCCCAAACATTACTTTAAAGAGACACTGGAGTTGGCTTCAGGAGCCAAAAAATTGGATGAATCACACCCTGGAGTTGGCAGCAGCAGCAGGAGCCCAAACATTACTTTAAAGAGACACTGGAGTTGGCTTCAGGAGCCCAAAAATTGGATGATTCACACCCTGGAGTTGGCAGCAGAAGCAGGAGCCCAAACATTACTTTAAAGAGACACTGGAGTTGGCAGCAGGAGCCCAAAAATTGGATGAATCACACCCTGGAGTTGGCAGCAGCAGCAGCAGGAGCCCAAACATTACTTTAAAGAGACACTGGGGTTGGCTTCAGGAGCCCAAAATTGGATGAATCACACCCTGGAGTTGGCAGCAGCAGCAGCAGGAGCCCAAATATTACTTTAAAGAGACACTGGAGTTGGCTTCAGGAGCCCAAAAATTGGATGATTCACACCCTGGAGTTGGCAGCAGCAGCAGCAGGAGCCCAAACATTACTTTAAAGAGACACTGGAGTTGGCCTCAGGAGCCCAAAAATTGGATGAATCACACCCTGGAGTTGACAGCAGCAGCAGCAGGAGCCCAAACATTACTTTAAAGAGACACTGGGGTTGCCAGCAGGAGCCCAAGAATTGGATGAATCACACCCTGGAGTTGGCAGCAGCAGCAGGAGCCCAAACATTACTTTAAAGAGACACTGGAGTTGGCTTCAGGAGCCCAAAGATTGGATGAGTCACACACTGGAGTTGGCAAGCAGCAGCAGGAGCCCAAACATTACTTTAAAGAGACACTGGAGTTGGCTTCAGGAGCCCAAAAATTGGATGATTCACACCCTGGAGTTGGCAGCAGCAGCAGGAGCCCAAACATTACTTTAAAGAGACACTGGGGTTGGCTTCAGGAGCCCAAAAATTGGATGATTCACACCCTGGAGTTGGCAGCAGCAGCAGGAGCCCAAACATTACTTTAAAGAGACACTGGAGTTGGCTTCAGGAGCCCAAAAATTGGATGAATCACACCCTGGAGTTGGCAGCAGCAGGAGCCCAAATATTACTTTAAAGAGACACTGGAGTTGGCTTCAGGAGCCCAAAAATTGGATGATTCACACCCTGGAGTTGGCAGCAGCAGCAGGAGCCCAAACATTACTTTAAAGAGACACTGGGGTTGTCTTCAGGAGCCCAAAAATTGGATGATTCACACCCTGGAGTTGGCAGCAGCAGCAGGAGCCCAAACATTACTTTAAAGAGACACTGGGGTTGGCTTCAGGAGCCCAAAAATTGGATGAATTACACCCTGGAGTTGGCAGCAGCAGCAGGAGCCCAGACATTACTTTAAAGCGACACTGGGGTTACCAGCAGGAGCCCAAAAATTGGATGAATCACACCCTGGAGTTGGCAGCAGCAGGAGCCCAAATATTACTTTAAAGAGACACTGGAGTTGGCTTCAGGAGCCCAAAAATTGGATGATTCACACCCTGGAGTTGGCAGCAGCAGCAGGAGCCCAAACATTACTTTAAAGAGACACTGGAGTTGGCTTCAGGAGCCCAAAAATTGGATGAATCACACCCTGGAGTTGGCAGCAGCAGCAGCAGGAGCCCAAACATTACTTTAAAGAGACACTGGGGTTGCCAGCAGGAGCCCAAAAATTGGATGAATCACACCCTGGAGTTGGCAGCAGCAGCAGGAGCCCAAACATTACTTTAAAGAGACACTGGAGTTGGCTTCAGGAGCCCAGAAATTGGATGATTCACACCCTGGAGTTGGCAGCAGCAGCAGCAGGAGCCCAATCATTACTTTAAAGAGACACTGGAGTTGGCAGCAGGAGCCCAAAGATTGGATGAGTCACACCCTGGAGTTGGCAGCAGCAGCAGGAGCCCAAACATTACTTTAAAGAGACACTGGAGTTGGCTTCAGGAGCCCAAAAATTGGATGATTCACACCCTGGAGTTGGCAGCAGCAGCAGGAGCCCAAACATTACTTTAAAGAGACACTGGGGTTGGCTTCAGGAGCCCAAAAATTGGATGATTCACACCCTGGAGTTGGCAGCAGCAGCAGCAGGAGCCAAAACATTACTTTAAAGAGACACTGGAGTTGGCTTCAGGAGCCCAAAAATTGGATGAATCCCACCCTGGAGTTGGCAGCAGCAGGAGCCCAAATATTACTTTAAAGAGACACTGGAGTTGGCTTCAGGAGCCCAAAAATTGGATGATTCACACCCTGGAGTTGGCAGCAGCAGCAGGAGCCCAAACATTACTTTAAAGAGACACTGGGGTTGGCTTCAGGAGCCCAAAAATTGGATGATTCACACCCTGGAGTTGGCAGCAGCAGCAGGAGCCCAAACATTACTTTAAAGAGACACTGGGGTTGGCTTCAGGAGCCCAAAAATTGGATGATTCACACCCTGGAGTTGGCAGCAGCAGTAGCAGGAGCCAAAACATTACTTTAAAGAGACACTGGAGTTGGCTTCAGGAGCCCAAAAATTGGATGAATCACACCCTGGAGTTGGCAGCAGCAGCAGGAGCCGAAACATTACTTTAAAGCGACACTGGGGTTGCCAGCAGGAGCCCAAAAATTGGATGAATCACACCCTGGAGTTGGCAGCAGCAGCAGGAGCCCAAACATTACTTTAAAGAGACACTGGAGTTGGCTTCAGGAGCCCAAAAATTGGATGATTCACACCCTGGAGTTGGCAGCAGCAGTAGCAGGAGCCAAAACATTACTTTAAAGAGACACTGGAGTTGGCTTCAGGAGCCCAAAAATTGGATGAATCACACCCTGGAGTTGGCAGCAGCAGCAGGAGCCGAAACATTACTTTAAAGCGACACTGGGGTTGCCAGCAGGAGCCCAAAAATTGGATGAATCACACCCTGGAGTTGGCAGCAGCAGCAGGAGCCCAAACATTACTTTAAAGAGACACTGGAGTTGGCTTCAGGAGCCCAAAAATTGGATGATTCACACCCTGGAGTTGGCAGCAGCAGCAGGAGCCCAAACATTACTTTAAAGAGACACTGGAGTTGGCTTCAGGAGCCCAAAAATTGGATGAATCACACCCTGGAGTTGGCAGCAGCAGCAGGAGCCCAAACATTACTTTAAAGAGACACTGGGGTTGCCAGCAGGAGCCCAAAAATTGGATGAATCACACCCTGGAGTTGGCAGCAGCAGCAGGAGCCCAAACATTACTTTAAAGAGACACTGGAGTTGGCTTCAGGAGCCCAAAAATTGGATGATTCACACCCTGGAGTTGGCAGCAGCAGCAGGAGCCCAAACATTACTTTAAAGAGACACTGGGGTTGGCTTCAGGAGCCCAAAAATTGGATGATTCACACCCTGGAGTTGGCAGCAGCAGCAGGAGCCCAAACATTACTTTAAAGAGACACTGGGGTTGGCTTCAGGAGCCCAAAAATTGGATGATTCACACCCTGGAGTTGGCAGCAGCAGCAGCAGGAGCCAAAACATTACTTTAAAGAGACACTGGAGTTGGCAGCAGGAGCCCAAAGATTGGATGAATCACACCCTGGAGTTGGCAGCAGCAGCAGGAGCCCAAACATTACTTTAAAGAGACACTGGGGTTGGCTTCAGGAGCCCAAAAATTGGATGAATCACACCCTGGAGTTGGCAGCAGCAGCAGGAGCCCAAACATTACTTTAAAGAGACACTGGGGTTGCCAGCAGGAGCCCAAAAATTGGAGGAATCACACCCTGGAGTTGGCAGCAGCAGCAGGAGCCAAAACATTACTTTAAAGAGACACTGGAGTTGGCTTCAGGAGCCCAAAAATTGGATGAATAACACCCTGGAGTTGGCAGCAGCAGGAGCCCAAACATTACTTTAAAGAGACACTGGGGTTGCCAGCAGGAGCCCAAAAATTGGATGAATCACACCCTGGAGTTGGCAGCAGCAGCAGCAGGAGCCAAAACATTACTTTAAAGAGACACTGGAGTTGGCTTCAGGAGCCCAAAAATTGGATGATTCACACCCTGGAGTTGGCAGCAGCAGGAGCCCAAACATTACTTTAAAGAGACACTGGAGTTGGCTTCAGGAGCCCAAAAATTGGATGAATCACACCCTGGAGTTGGCAGCAGCAGCAGGAGCCCAAACATTACTTTAAAGAGACACTGGAGTTGGCTTCAGGAGCCCAAAAATTGGATGAATCACACCCTGGAGTTGGCAGCAGCAGCAGGAGCCCAAACATTACTTTAAAGAGACACTGGAGTTGGCTTCAGGAGCCCAAAAATTGGATGATTCACACCCTGGAGTTGGCAGCAGAAGCAGGAGCCAAAACATTACTTTAAAGAGACACTGGAGTTGGCAGCAGGAGCCCAAAAATTGGATGAATCACACCCTGGAGTTGGCAGCAGCAGGAGCCCAAACATTACTTTAAAGAGACACTGGGGTTGGCTTCAGGAGCCCAAAATTGGATGAATCACACCCTGGAGTTGGCAGCAGCAGGAGCCCAAATATTACTTTAAAGAGACACTGGAGTTGGCTTCAGGAGCCCAAAAATTGGATGATTCACACCCTGGAGTTGGCAGCAGCAGCAGCAGGAGCCCAAACATTACTTTAAAGAGACACTGGAGTTGGCCTCAGGAGCCCAAAAATTGGATGAATCACACCCTGGAGTTGACAGCAGCAGCAGGAGCCCAAACATTACTTTAAAGAGACACTGGGGTTGCCAGCAGGAGCCCAAGAATTGGATGAATCACACCCTGGAGTTGGCAGCAGCAGCAGGAGCCCAAACATTACTTTAAAGAGACACTGGAGTTGGCTTCAGGAGCCCAAAGATTGGATGAGTCACACACTGGAGTTGGCAGCAGCAGCAGGAGCCCAAACATTACTTTAAAGAGACACTGGAGTTGGCTTCAGGAGCCCAAAAATTGGATGATTCACACCCTGGAGTTGGCAGCAGCAGCAGGAGCCCAAACATTACTTTAAAGAGACACTGGGGTTGGCTTCAGGAGCCCAAAAATTGGATGATTCACACCCTGGAGTTGGCAGCAGCAGCAGCAGGAGCCAAAACATTACTTTAAAGAGACACTGGAGTTGGCTTCAGGAGCCCAAAAATTGGATGAATCACACCCTGGAGTTGGCAGCAGCAGGAGCCCAAATATTACTTTAAAGAGACACTGGAGTTGGCTTCAGGAGCCCAAAAATTGGATGATTCACACCCTGGAGTTGGCAGCAGCAGCAGCAGGAGCCCAAACATTACTTTAAAGAGACACTGGAGTTGGCTTCAGGAGCCCAAAAATTGGATGAATTACACCCTGGAGTTGGCAGCAGCAGCAGGAGCCCAGACATTACTTTAAAGCGACACTGGGGTTACCAGCAGGAGCCAAAAAATTGGATGAATCACACCCTGGAGTTGGCAGCAGCAGCCCAAACATTACTTTAAAGAGACACTGGAGTTGGCTTCAGGAGCCCAAAAATTGGATGATTCACACCCTGGAGTTGGCAGCAGCAGCAGGAGCCCAAACATTACTTTAAAGAGACACTGGAGTTGGCTTCAGGAGCCCAAAAATTGGATGAATCACACCCTGGAGTTGGCAGCAGCAGCAGCAGGAGCCCAAACATTACTTTAAAGAGACACTGAGGTTGCCAGCAGGAGCCCAAAAATTGGATGAATCACACCCTGGAGTTGGCAGCAGCAGCAGGAGCCCAAACATTACTTTAAAGAGACACTGGAGTTGGCTTCAGGAGCCCAGAAATTGGATGATTCACACCCTGGAGTTGGCAGCAGCAGCAGCAGGAGCCCAATCATTACTTTAAAGAGACACTGGAGTTGGCAGCAGGAGCCCAAAGATTGGATGAGTCACACCCTGGAGTTGGCAGCAGCAGCAGGAGCCCAAACATTACTTTAAAGAGACACTGGAGTTGGCTTCAGGAGCCCAAAAATTGGATGATTCACACCCTGGAGTTGGCAGCAGCAGCAGGAGCCCAAACATTACTTTAAAGAGACACTGGGGTTGGCTTCAGGAGCCCAAAAATTGGATGATTCACACCCTGGAGTTGGCAGCAACAGCAGCAGGAGCCAAAACATTACTTTAAAAGAGACACTGGAGTTGGCTTCAGGAGCCCAAAAATTGGATGAATCCCACCCTGGAGTTGGCAGCAGCAGGAGCCCAAATATTACTTTAAAGAGACACTGGAGTTGGCTTCAGGAGCCCAAAAATTGGATGATTCACACCCTGGAGTTGGCAGCAACAGCAGCAGGAGCCCAAACATTACTTTAAAGAGACACTGGAGTTGGCTTCAGGAGCCCAAAAATTGGATGAATCACACCCTGGAGTTGGCAGCAGCAGGAGCCCAAATATTACTTTAAAGAGACACTGGGGTTGGCTTCAGGAGCCCAAAAATCGGATGGTTCAAACCCTGGAGTTGGCAGCAGCAGTAGCAGGAGCCCAAACATTACTTTAAAGAGACACTGGAGTTGGCTTCAGGAGCCCAAAAATTGGATGAATCACACCCTGGAGTTGGCAGCAGCAGCAGGAGCCGAAACATTACTTTAAAGCGACACTGGGGTTGCCAGCAGGAGCCCAAAAATTGGATGAATCACACCCTGGAGTTGGCAGCAGCAGCAGGAGCCCAAACATTACTTTAAAGAGACACTGGAGTTGGCTTCAGGAGCCCAAAAATTGGATGATTCACACCCTGGAGTTGGCAGCAGCAGTAGGAGCCCAAACATGACTTTAAAGAGACACTGGAGTTGGCTTCAGGAGCCCAAAAATTGGATGAATCACACCCTGGAGTTGGCAGCAGCAGCAGCAGGAGCCCAAACATTACTTTAAAGAGACACTGGAGTTGGCTTCAGGAGCCCAAAAATTGGATGATTCACACCCTGGAGTTGGCAGCAGCAGGAGCCCAAACATTACTTTAAAGAGACACTGGAGTTGGCAGCAGGAGCCCAAAGATTGGATGAGTCACACCCTGGAGTTGGCAGCAGCAGCAGGAGCCCAAACATTACTTTAAAGAGACACTGGAGTTGGCTTTAGGAGCCCAAAAATTGGATGAATCACACCCTGGAGTTGGCAGCAGCAGCAGGAGCCCAAACATTACTTTAAAGCGACACTGGGGTTGCCAGCAGGAGCCCAAAAATTGGATGAATCACACCCTGGAGTTGGCAGCAGCAGCAGGAGCCCAAACATTACTTTAAAGAGACACTGGAGTTGGCTTCAGGAGCCCAAAAATTGGATGATTCACACCCTGGAGTTGGCAGCAGCAGCAGGAGCCCAAACATTACTTTAAAGAGACACTGGAGTTGGCTTCAGGAGCCCAAAAATTGGATGAATCACACCCTGGAGTTGGCAGCAGCAGCAGGAGCCCAAACATTACTTTAAAGAGACACTGGGGTTGCCAGCAGAAGCCCAAAAATTGGATGAATCACACCCTGGAGTTGGCAGCAGCAGCAGGAGCCCAAACATTACTTTAAAGAGACACTGGAGTTGGCTTCAGGAGCCCAAAAATTGGATGAATCACACCCTGGAGTCGGCAGCAGCAGCAGCAGGAGCCCAAACATTACTTTAAAGAGACACTGGAGTTGGCTTCAGGAGCCCAAAAATTGGATGATTCACACCCTGGAGTTGGCAGCAGCAGGAGCCCAAACATTACTTTAAAGAGACACTGGAGTTGGCAGCAGGAGCCCAAAGATTGGATGAGTCACACCCTGGAGTAGGCAGCAGCAGCAGGAGCCCAAACATTACTTTAAAGAGACACTGGAGTTGGCTTCAGGAGCCCAAAAATTGGATGATTCACACCCTGGAGTTGGCAGTAGCAGCAGGAGCCCAAACATTACTTTAAAGAGACACTGGGGTTGGCTTCAGGAGCCCAAAAATTGGATGATTCACACCCTGGAGTTGGCAGCACCAGCAGCAGGAGCCAAAACATTACTTTAAAGAGACACTGGAGTTGGCTTCAGGAGCCCAAAAATTGGATGAATCACACCCTGGAGTTGGCAGCAGCAGGAGCCCAAATATTACTTTAAAGAGACACTGGAGTTGGCTTCAGGAGCCCAAAAATTGGATGAATCACACCCTGGAGTTGGCAGCAGCAGCAGGAGCCCAAACATTACTTTAAAGCGACACTGGGGTTGCCAGCAGGAGCCCAAAAATTGGATGAATCACACCCTGGAGTTGGCAGCAGCAGCAGGAGCCCAAACATTACTTTAAAGAGACACTGGAGTTGGCTTCAGGAGCCCAAAAATTGGATGATTCACACCCTGGAGTTGGCAGCAGCAGCAGGAGCCCAAACATTACTTTAAAGAGACACTGGAGTTGGCTTCAGGAGCCCAAAAATTGGATGAATCACACCCTGGAGTTGGCAGCAGCAGCAGGAGCCCAAACATTACTTTAAAGAGACACTGGGGTTGCCAGCAGAAGCCCAAAAATTGGATGAATCACACCCTGGAGTTGGCAGCAGCAGCAGGAGCCCAAACATTACTTTAAAGAGACACTGGAGTTGGCTTCAGGAGCCCAAAAATTGGATGATTCACACCCTGGAGTTGGCAGCAGCAGGAGCCCAAACATTACTTTAAAGAGACACTGGAGTTGGCAGCAGGAGCCCAAAGATTGGATGAGTCACACCCTGGAGTTGGCAGCAGGAGCCCAAACATTACTTTAAAGAGACACTGGGGTTGGCTTCAGGAGCCCAAAAATTGGATGAATCACACCCTGGAGTTGGCAGCAGCAGCAGGAGCCCAAATATTACTTTAAAGAGACACTGGAGTTGGCTTCAGGAGCCCAAAAATCGGATGATTCACACCCTGGAGTTGGCAGCAGCAGCAGCAGGAGCCCAAACATTACTTTAAAGAGACACTGGAGTTGGCTTCAGGAGCCCAAAAATTGGATGAATCACACCCTGGAGTTGGCAGCAGCAGCAGGAGCCGAAACATTACTTTAAAGCGACACTGGGGTTGCCAGCAGGAGCCCAAAAATTGGATGAATCACACCCTGGAGTTGGCAGCAGCAGCAGGAGCCCAAACATTACTTTAAAGAGACACTGGAGTTGGCTTCAGGAGCCCAAAAATTGGATGATTCACACCCTGGAGTTGGCAGCAGCAGCAGGAGCCCAAACATTACTTTAAAGAGACACTGGAGTTGGCTTCAGGAGCCCAAAAATTGGATGAATCACACCCTGGAGTTGGCAGCAGCAGCAGGAGCCCAAACATTACTTTAAAGAGACACTGGGGTTGCCAGCAGGAGCCCAAAAATTGGATGAATCACACCCTGGAGTTGGCAGCAGCAGCAGGAGCCCAAACATTACTTTAAAGAGACACTGGAGTTGGCTTCAGGAGCCCAAAAATTGGATGATTCACACCCTGGAGTTGGCAGCAGCAGGAGCCCAAACATTACTTTAAAGAGACACTGGAGTTGGCAGCAGGAGCCCAAAGATTGGATGAGTCACACCCTGGAGTTGGCAGCAGCAGCAGGAGCCCAAACATTACTTTAAAGAGACACTGGAGTTGGCTTCAGGAGCCCAAAAATTGGATGATTCACACCCTGGAGTTGGCAGCAGCAGCAGGAGCCCAAACATTACTTTAAAGAGACACTGGGGTTGGCTTCAGGAGCCCAAAAATTGGATGATTCACACCCTGGAGTTGGCAGCAGCAGCAGCAGGAGCCAAAACATTACTTTAAAGAGACACTGGAGTTGGCTTCAGGAGCCCAAAAATTGGATGAATCACACCCTGGAGTTGGCAGCAGCAGGAGCCCAAATATTACTTTAAAGAGACACTGGAGTTGGCTTCAGGAGCCCAAAAATTGGATGAATCACACCCTGGAGTTGGCAGCAGCAGCAGGAGCCCAAACATTACTTTAAAGCGACACTGGGGTTGCCAGCAGGAGCCCAAAAATTGGATGAATCACACCCTGGAGTTGGCAGCAGCAGCAGGAGCCCAAACATTACTTTAAAGAGACACTGGAGTTGGCTTCAGGAGCCCAAAAATTGGATGATTCACACCCTGGAGTTGGCAGCAGCAGCAGGAGCCCAAACATTACTTTAAAGAGACACTGGAGTTGGCTTCAGGAGCCCAAAAATTGGATGAATCACACCCTGGAGTTGGCAGCAGCAGCAGGAGCCCAAACATTACTTTAAAGAGACACTGGGGTTGCCAGCAGAAGCCCAAAAATTGGATGAATCACACCCTGGAGTTGGCAGCAGCAGCAGGAGCCCAAACATTACTTTAAAGAGACACTGGAGTTGGCTTCAGGAGCCCAAAAATTGGATGATTCACACCCTGGAGTTGGCAGCAGCAGGAGCCCAAACATTACTTTAAAGAGACACTGGAGTTGGCAGCAGGAGCCCAAAGATTGGATGAGTCACACCCTGGAGTTGGCAGCAGCAGCAGGAGCCCAAACATTACTTTAAAGAGACACTGGGGTTGGCTTCAGGAGCCCAAAAATTGGATGAATCACACCCTGGAGTTGGCAGCAGCAGCAGGAGCCCAAATATTACTTTAAAGAGACACTGGAGTTGGCTTCAGGAGCCCAAAAATTGGATGATTCACACCCTGGAGTTGGCAGCAGCAGGAGCCCAAATATTACTTTAAAGAGACACAGGGTTTGGCTTCAGGAGCCCAAAAATTGGATGAATCACACCCTGGAGTTGGCATCAGCAGGAGCCCAAAAATTGGCCTAAAGACATAAATATGTTTTGCACCATTTGGAAAGTGTAAAATGTGGCACCATGCTGAATCTAGTCGCATGCATCAGGCATTTGTGGGTGGAAATCCTGGCTGATCCATCCCTGATTCATTTTGACAAAGGTGAGTCTCTCCACATTTTTAGTTGACAGACGAGTTCTCCTCGCCGTAACTATGGCCCCTGCCGCACTAAACACCCGCTCAGATGGCACGCTACTTGCCGGGCAGGACAGCTTTTCCAGGGCAAACTCTGCTAGTTGCGGCCACAAATCAAGTTTGGCTGCCCAGAAGTCCAGCGGATCCTCAAGGTGTGTTGGCATGGTCATGTCAAAGTATGACATGACCTGCTGGTTCAGGTCCTGCTCTAGGTCTTCCTGCTGCTCATGAGTAGCCTCACTATGCGGGTGTAGAAAGCTACTCATTAGCGACTGAAGACTGAGGCTGCTGATGGAGCTGCTGCTGCTGCTCCTGCCAACCCCCCCCCAGCGGCCATGGCAGTGGAAGGTGAGCGCAGAGGTCCCCTCGAGTCAGACCTGCGATAGTATGGACCATGGTGCAGATAGGCATCGGCCAACTGCCTACGTAGAATGTCTTTGTAGTAGTTTAGTTTGTCCTCCCTCTCGGTGGGTTTAAAAAATGCCCCCATTTTGTGCCGGAAGCGAGGGTCCAATAAGGTGGACAGCCAGAAGTCATCCCGCCGACAGATGGAAACAATTCTGGGGTCACTACGCAAGCACGTGAGCATGCTTCGTGCCATTTGCGCAAGTGACTCGGATGGACTACCTGTCTCCATCTCCACTGCATACTGCCACGGTGTGCCCGGGTCCTCTGTCTCGCCTTCCTCAAAAACCTCTAGCTCCTCTGGCTGCTCCTGCTCCTCCTCTCCTGTCCGCTGACTAGATAAACCAGCCATTTCGCCAAGCCTAAACTGTGTTTCGCTGGGCAACTCCTCCTCCTCTTCCTCCTCCTCCTCCAGTTCAGCTCCAACGGGGTTCATGTGGCCGTAAGATGTAAACGCCATGTCTCCAGTGCCCTGACCAGCCATGGTTTCCAACATGTGCTGTAGTACATGAAGCAGTGGAATCACGTCGTTCATCCCGTAATCCTGCCGACTGACAAATAAAGTGGCTTCCTCAAAGGGCCTGAGCAAACGGCAGGTGTCACGTATGAGCTGCCACTGGTTGACATTGAAGTTACACAGGGGAGTCCCCCTATCTGCTTGGATCATCAGGAAATCCGTGATGGCTTTTCTCTGTTCATATAATCGGTCCAACATGTGAAGGGTGGAATTCCAACGGGTGGAAACATCGCAAATCAGACTATGTTGGGGGATACCATTCTGACGCTGTAGCTCAAGAAGGGTGTGTTTGGCGGTGTATGAGTGGCTGAAGTGCATGCAAAGTTTCCTTGAAGTTGTTAGGATGTCTCGCAGATGGGGGGAACACTTCAGAAACCACTTGACAACCAGATTGAAGACGTGAGCCATGCAGGGGGCATGGGTCAGGCATCCTTGGCGCAGCGCAGACAAAATGTTCTTCCCATTGTCGGTAACCATGATTCCCATTTTAAGTTTTCTTGGAGTAAGCCATGTTTGGATTTCCTGATGAATAAATTTAAGCAGTTCCTCCCCTGTGTGACTCCGTTCGCCAAGACAAACCATGTGAAGCACTGCGTGACACCTCCGTGCCCTGCACACATGGTAGACTGGAGGGGCACTGAGACTTGAGCCTACAGTGGAGGGTGAGGAGATGGCGGAGGATGAGGAGGCCGAGTCGCACAGTGTCACAGGCCCAACGGGCAGGGAACGCGGAGGCCGAAGCGGCGTGACCTGTCCAAGTTGCTGCTGCTGCTGCAAAGGGACCACATTCACTCAGTGGGCCGTAAACGACATGTACTGTCCCTGACCGTAGTTACAGCTCCAGACGTCGGCGCTGCCATGCACTTTGCTACACACCGACAGGCTCAAGGACTGGCCCACCTTCTGTTCAACAAAAGTGTGCAGCGCTGGTACTGCCTTCTTGGCAAAGAAATGACGGCTTGGGACTCTCCACCTCGGCTCGGCACAAGCCATCAGTTCTCTGAAAGGTGCAGAGTCCACCACCTGAAAAGGGAGCGACTGCAGCACCAGCAACTTGGACAGGAGCACATTCAGCTTCTGCGCCGTAGGATGAGTGGACGCATACTGCTGTCTCCTGGACATGGCTTCGCTGATGGATTGCTGGCGGGATGCATGACTTGGAGGAGGAGGAGGAGGAGCAGGAGCGACAGAGGATGGGTATGACGCACAGCTGCCTTCGGCTGAGGTGCTGGAGCCTTGGCTGGCAGAAATTGGGAGCGGCGTGCCACTTGGTGAGGAAGCAGACTGGACCACCCCTTGGGAGCCTCGGTTCTCCCAGGTCGCTTTATGGTGACGCATCATATGTTGACGCAGGGCCGTGGTGCCAACATTTGGACCCTGGCCACGCTTCACCTTTTGCCTACATATCTTGCATGTGGCCATGTCACCCTCCTGCGGATGCTTCAGGAAAAACTGCCACACTGCCGAGTAGCTACTTTTCCCACCCCCTGGCCTCACTGATTCACTGCTGCTGTTGCCAACTCCAGGAACCCCTGCTCCACTACCTCCCCATAAGGTAGACTGCCGCACAGCAGGTGATCTACCCCGGCCCCGGCCGGCTCCAGCCTTTGGAATTGTGCCCCCATGCTGACTGCTACCACCTTGCTGCCTCAGCTGCTGACTCTGGGGCAACCTGCGCCCCTCTTCTCCTGATGATGACGATGAAGCCCCTTCATCACCCGGCTCCCAAGTGCGACCGGCTTCATCGTCATCATCATTATCACCGAGTTGTGGCTGTACGTCACTGATGTTCGTGGATTCGTCAACAGTGTCTGGCGCAGGAGCTGGAACGCTCGCAGCACCCACGACACTGTCCACATCACTATTTGTCTGCCTAGCTAAAGAAGCCACCTCCATTTCTTGGCTGGGCAGTAGCTGCTGACTGTCCTCTATCTGATCGTCCTCCTCACTAAAGAGTGGAGCTGAACCCAAAGCATAGGATACGTCGCTGGGGGAGGGAACGGCGTAGGACAGAGGCAATGGGAGGACAGGGACTGCTCTCGGGGCATGCCAACTCAGGGTTGTGTCAGAGGAACCTACCGACCCTAGACTGGGGGTCTCAGACGTAAGTTGTGATGATGTTGTTGATGAGCGCGTCAACCAATCTACCACGGCAGATGCGTTACTGGTGGAGACCCGACCGCTAGCAGATACTGGCAGATTAGGTCTCTCAGCGTGACTCCTGCTGCTACTGGCCCCCAGTCTGCTGCGACCTCTGCCTGCGGAATCTTGGCCTCTGCCACTCCTCTTTTCACTTCCAGGCACTTGTCTGCCCGACATAGTCTAACTGGCGTGGTAGTAGGTGAAATTTTTTAGAACCCCCAGGCAGCAGTGGGTCTATATGAAACAGAATATAATGCACACCAAAAGTGAGCAGTAACACTCAGCCTCCAACAGGCCTGCTTAGTGTAAATAAGAGAGCTGCTTAGTGTAAATAAAGAGGGGTATGGTATGTTACAGAATGGGATGCCCCAACAGGAGTGCACCTGTGAGCAGTAGTACTATGCACAGCAAAAGTGTGTTTATCAGGCCAAATTTCTATTAGAATAAGTGCAAAGGGTTATAGTAGTAAATAGAGGCTGGTGTAGTCACAGAATGGGATGCCCCAACAGCCAGCAGTGCACCTAGGAGCAGTACTACTATGCACAGCAAAAGTGTGTTTATCAGGCCAAATGACTTTTAGAATAAGTGCAAAGGGTTATAGTAAATAGAGGCTTGTGTAGTCACAGAATGGGATGCCCCAACAGCCAGGAGTGCACCTGTGAGCAGTAATACTATGCACAGCAAACGTGTTTAGCAGGCCAAATTACTTTTAGAATAAGTGCAAAAGGTTATAGTAAATAGAGGCTTGTGTAGTCACAGAATGGGATGCCCCAACAGCCAGCAGTGCACCTGTGAGCAGTACTACTATGCACAGCAAAAGTGTCTTTATCAGGCCAAATGACTTTTAGAATAAGTGCAAAGGGTTATAGTAAATAGAGGCTTGTGTAGTCACAGAATGGGATGCCCCAACAGCCAGCAGTGCACCTGTGAGCAGTACTACTATGCACAGCAAAAGTGTCTTTATCAGGCCAAATGACTTTTAGAATAAGTGCAAAGGGTTATAGTAAATAGAGGCTTGTGTAGTCACAGAATGGGATGCCCCAACAGCCAGCAGTGCACCTGTGAGCAGTACTACTATGCACAGCAAAAGTGTCTTTATCAGGCCAAATGACTTTTAGAATAAGTGCAAAGGGTTATAGTAAATAGAGGCTTGTGTAGTCAGAGAATGGGATGCCCCAACAGCCAGCAGTGCACCTGTGAGCAGTACTACTATGCACAGCAAAAGTGTCTTTATCAGGCCAAATGACTTTTAGAATAAGTGCAAAGGGTTATAGTAAATAGAGGCTTGTGTAGTCACAGAATTGGATGCCCCAACAGCCAGCAGTGCACCTGTGAGCAGTACTACTATGCACAGCAAAAGTGTCTTTATCAGGCCAAATGACTTTTAGAATAAGTGCAAAGGGTTATAGTAAATAGAGGCTTGTGTAGTCACAGAATGGGATGCCCCAACAGCCAGCAGTGCACCTGGCAGCAGTAGTACTATGCACAGCAAAAGTGTCTTTATCAGGCCAAATGACTTTTAGAATAAGTGCAAAGGGTTATAGTAAATAGAGGCTTGTGTAGTCACAGAATGGGATGCCCCAACAGCCAGCAGTGCACCTGTGAGCAGTACTACTATGCACAGCAAAAGTGTCTTTATCAGGCCAAATGACTTTTAGAATAAGTGCAAAGGGTTATAGTAAATAGAGGCTTGTGTAGTCACAGAATTGGATGCCCCAACAGCCAGCAGTGCACCTGTGAGCAGTACTACTATGCACAGCAAAAGTGTCTTTATCAGGCCAAATGACTTTTAGAATAAGTGCAAAGGGTTATAGTAAATAGAGGCTTGTGTAGTCACAGAATGGGATGCCCCAACAGCCAGCAGTGCACCTGTGAGCAGTACTACTATGCACAGCAAAAGTGTCTTTATCAGGCCAAATGACTTTTAGAATAAGTGCAAAGGGTTATAGTAAATAGAGGCTTGTGTAGTCACAGAATGGGATGCCCCAACAGCCAGCAGTGCACCTGTGAGCAGTACTACTATGCACAGCAAAAGTGTCTTTATCAGGCCAAATTTCTATTAGAATAAGTGCAAAGGGTTATAGTAAATAGAGGCTTGTGTAGTCACAGAATGGGATGCCCCAACAGCCAGCAGTGCACCTGTGAGCAGTACTACTATGCACAGCAAAAGTGTCTTTATCAGGCCAAATGACTTTTAGAATAAGTGCAAAGGGTTATAGTAAATAGAGGCTTGTGTAGTCACAGAATGGGATGCCCCAACAGCCAGCAGTGCACCTGTGAGCAGTACTACTATGCACAACAAAAGTGTCTTTATCAGGCCAAATGACTTTTAGAATAAGTGCAAAGGGTTATAGTAAATAGAGGCTTGTGTAGTCACAGAATGGGATGCCCCAACAGCCAGCAGTGCACCTGTGAGCAGTACTACTATGCACAGCAAAAGTGTCTTTATCAGGCCAAATGACTTTTAGAATAAGTGCAAAGGGTTATAGTAAATAAAGGCTTGTGTAGTCACAGAATGGGATGCCCCAACAGCCAGCAGTGCACCTGTGAGCAGTACTACTATGCACAGCAAAAGTGTCTTTATCAGGCCAAATGACTTTTAGAATAAGTGCAAAGGGTTATAGTAAATAGAGGCTTGTGTAGTCACAGAATGGGATGCCCCAACAGCCAGCAGTGCACCTGTGAGCAGTACTACTATGCACAGCAAAAGTGTCTTTATCAGGCCAAATGACTTTTAGAATAAGTGCAAAGGGTTATAGTAAATAGAGGCTTGTGTAGTCACAGAATGGGATGCCCCAACAGCCAGCAGTGCACCTGTGAGCAGTACTACTATGCACAGCAAAAGTGTCTTTATCAGGCCAAATGACTTTTAAAATAAGTGCAAAGGGTTATAGTAAATAGAGGCTTGTGTAGTCACAGAATGGGATGCCCCAACAGCCAGCAGTGCACCTGTGAGCAGTACTACTATGCACAGCAAAAGTGTCTTTATCAGGCCAAATTTCTATTAGAATAAGTGCAAAGGGTTATAGTAAATAGAGGCTTGTGTAGTCACAGAATGGGATGCCTCACAGCAGACTTGAGATCAGTTCAGTATATATGCACAGTTAGTGTATAAGCAGCCTGAAAACGCTAACAAAGCCAGTCAGCCAGCCAGTAACACTCAGGCTGGATGAAAAAAATAAAAATCTCCATGTGACTGCCTCCGATTTTTCCTAACTTTCCCTTCTTCTCGCTGACTTCCTGCCTTTCTCCTGCCTGCCTTCTGTCTGTCCCTGTCTGTCCCCGGCTCTCTGTCTCTCCCTCACTACAGCAGCGTCCTGTCTCTCACGAATGCAATAGAGAAATGAGGAAAAGCAAGATGTCCGCCGACTTAAATAGTGCTGTGACATCACCGGGCTTGCTGGCTGCTGATAGGCTGCATGTGACTGCCCCAGCATGTGACTGCCCCAGCTTGCACTGGCGCGGGGTAGATGTCTGGACATGTCCCGTCCGCCATCTTAGAATGCCTGTAATGTAAATGAATGGATGTTAAAGGAAAACTTCGAGCGATCGAAGCACGGGGAAATTCGGATTCGATCCGAATCTAATTTTTCATGAAATTCGGATCGAATCCGGGTTCGTCCGGATCGATTCGCTCATCCCTAGTAGAGGTGGTGGTCACACAGCCCCAGGCAGCCAGCAACAGAGGGAGAAGGAGGCTATTGTTTAGTCTGTTGCTACCACTGCCCACCGCGCAGCCAGGCTCAAAGGATCTTACCAGCGTGGCAATTTTTAAAGCAGTACACAGATGACATAGGTCAAGCTGTGCCAACAGTGCCTGAAGCGAGGGGAAATTCCATAATCAGGAAACTGCAATCAAAACACCTGCAGTGGCAGAAACAGCTAAAAAACCTGCAAACACCTGAGGCTCCCTCTGGTGCTTCAAGTGATTCCTCCGTTTCCACCGCCTCCCCAACAACAAGGTCACCTGTGGGTCCCCCAAAAAGGAGGATGTGAGACCACCACCAACCCCACCAGCAGCGGCACCACCATCACCAAGTGTGTCCACACCATCCCAAGGAAGCGTTCAACTTTCCATCACTCAAAAACTTTAGAGAGAGAGCGGAAGTTGGGGCCATCTCACCCATGAGCACTGGCCTGGAATGCAAGCATTTCCAAGTTGCTGGCCTTTGAAATGCTCCCATTCCGCCTGGTGGAGACAAGACAGTTTTAAAGATCTGATGGCAGTGGCTTTCCCTTACAGCAGGGTGGCACCCAGAGCAGCTCAGGGGCATCACTGAAGCATGGCTGGAGGGAGGAGCGGGAGGAGGAGACACCTGACACTGAGGACAGCTTCTCCTTAAAGTGGACCGTCACCCATGGGTGATCGGCCCGGGAATCTATAAGATTCCCGGGCCGATCACCCCCCTCACCGCGGGACATCCGAGATCGGGATGTCCCGCGGTGAGGGACCCCCCCCCCCAAAACAACTCACCTGATCGACGGCGGCAGCCGCCGCCTCCCGCGCACTCCTCTAGCCGTGCGCGCGCCCGCGCCGGCCGTTTGTGAATGACCGGCGCGGGCGCGCGCACTGTCAGAGGGGCGCGCGGGAGGCGGCGGCGGACGCGCTGCCTTGTCCGCCGCTTGTCCGTGGGAGCGTGGTAAGGTGAGTTTGGGGGTTTCTGGGGGGTTTTACACAGCGGGGCACCCCTAATCGGGGTGCCCCCCTGAAGTGGACCAAAACCCAGGATAGTCAAAATCCTGGGTGTTGGTCCACTTTAACTCAGGGCAGCCTGGCTCACATTAGCCACTACATGCTCCAGTGCCTGCGGAACGACCGCAGAGTTGCCTCCATTGTCACCAGTGCTGCTGGATTCCGGCTATAAGGACAACATCACCTCCTTGATTCCATTATTAGAGCTGAATAGAAAGATGAGAGAGTACAAACACACACTGGTCGACACACTATTGGCAGAGTTCCCAGCTGAATTTGAAGGCTCAGAGGCGGCAAGAGGCCAAGGGGGAGGAGGAGTAAGTCGCCAATGCAGCAGGGACACCAGCACCACCTCACAGGAGAGGGTGAGTATGGCCACAATGTGGAACACCTTATTTTATTGTCCACCACATCCACCACCATCGGATATGGCCTGCAGTACCATGAGACACACTTTGACTCGCATGGTGGATGGTACTGAGCAATGCGTCCTTCCCATCATTCAATTACTGGGTAAGTAAGCTTGCCCTCTATGCCTAGGAGGTGCTGGCCTGCCCTGCGGCAAAAGGCCTATCAGAACATGTGTTCAGCACTGTAGGTGATGTCATCACTGACAGGAGGATCTGCCTATCCACAGCCAACATGGACATCCTTACATTCCTTAAAGTGGACCAACACCCAGGATTTTGACTATCCTGGGTCTTGGTCCACTTCGTTGGGGTACCCCCGATCGGGGTGCCCCGCTGTGTGAAACCCCCCCGATCACCCGAAAAACTCACCTCTCCCCGCTCCCAGCGCCGACGAACAAGCAATCTGACAGTCCCGGACAAGCGGCTCCTCCGCCGCCGCCTCCCGTGCGTCCCTCTTGACGCGCGCGCGCGCCCGCGCCGGCCATTCACAGACGGCCGGCGCGGGCACGCCTAGAGGGGCGCGAGGGAGGCGGCGGCGGGCGGCCGCCGCCGAAGATAAGGTAAGGGGGTTTGGGGGGGTTTCACCCCGGGCCGATCACCTCCCTCCCCGCGGGACATCCGAGATTCCCGGGCCGATCACCCGTGGGTGTTGGTCCACTTTAAAGTGGACCAAAACCCAGGTTTCTTTTACTATCCTGGGTTTTGGTGCTTTTCTCAGGGGAACGCCGTTCAGGGGTGCTCCACTGTGCGAAAACCCACAGGAAGCCGAGACTGACTCAACACTGCCCGGTCCCACGGCGCGTCTAAGAGCAGCGGCTCTGCTGGCTGCATCCTCCACTTCCCTCTAACAGGGATTTGTGATCAGGTTGCCCCCTGGGGAAAGGACCAAAACCCAGGATAGTCAAAATTCTGGGTTTTGGTTCACTTTATGTAACCTGAGTAAGTGGTTACCTCACCTCCTCCATCTCTTCCGCTTACACCACCACCTCCACCACCTCCTCCCCACCCGGACCTCTGACACCTATAAAAAAAAATTTTGTGAGTTCTCACCTGAAGAATTAATTTCTCTTCCATTACTTCAGGACATCAGACTTAATTCAGAGATGAATGGGTTCATCTCGACCGAAGGGCGTGGACTGCAAGACAAAGGTGTGGCTCCACTTCCTGGGCCTATATCTTCCTGGCTGACTTCTTCCACTTCAGTTTAATTAAAAAGCAGTAGAACAGCCGCCTGGGAGATGCTCCTCTATCTCCTGTTGGAGACAAAAGGCTGGGGACCAGATGACAAGACTCCTTCCTCCGTTGCTGATCACACTTCACACTATACACTTATTAACATATTTACATCCTCACCAAGACTAGGCATCGAAGGCATGGATATAGCCACCTAGCAGATAGGGAGGGTCTGATGTCCTGAAGTAATAATGGAAGATAAATTAATTCTACAGGTGAGTACTCACAGAATTTTCTTTTCTCTTCCATTTTACTTCAGGCCATCAGACCTAATTCAGAGATGAATGGGACCTCCAAAAGCAGTACCCTTACTTCAGGGTGAGATCCCAAAAAAACCTTATTCCTTACTCTCACGAATAAGACCTAGACCTTACAGGACCTTACAGGACCTTAACTCACTACAGTCTGTAAGACTTTTCTACCAAAAGTGGCATCCGCCGAGGCTCTAACATCCACCTTATAGAACTTGGTAAAGGTATGAACTGAAGACCAAGTAGCGGCTTTGCATACTTGTTCTACTGAAGCTTGATGCTGAAAATCCCAAGATGCTCCAATAGCTCTTGTTGAATGAGCAGTAATCCTAAAGGGAGGAGGCTGCTTGTCTAATCCATTGGCTGATGGTAGACTTAGCTGGCGGAAGACCTTTCCGTGGACCTTCAGGTATAACAAATAAGGTGTCCATCCTATGGAAAGATTGTGTAGCAGTGAGATAATATCTCAGCGCTCTCACTACATCCAGCGAGTGAAGAACTCTTTCCTTATCAGACACTGGAGCCGGACATAAGGAAGGTAAAACCACCTCTTCATTAAGATAAGGAAAGGGGAAACCACAGCCTTATCCTTATGTAACACTAAATAAGGAGGCTTAACAGGCAAAGCTGCTAATTCAGAAACCCTCCTTACTGAGGTTATTGCCACTAAAAAAATAACCAGTCAATAAAATGAATGACGCATCTACCAAAGGCTCAAAAGGAGGACCCTGAAGAGCTGATAAGACTAAGTTCAGGTCCCAAACCGGTAGAAGTGGCTTACAAAGAGGCCGCACATGAGCGACTCCCTGAAAAAAGGTTCTGATACACTTATTTTCAGCTATGGGTTTCTGAAAAAAAATAGATAAAGCAGATATCTGCACTTTTAAAGTACTTAATTAAAGACCTTCATCCAGACCATTTTGCAAAAACTCCAATATTCTGGAAAAAGAAAAAATTCTACAAGTGAATCCTTTGGATTCGCACCAAGTGATAAATGCTCACCAGACTCTATAGTAGATCACTGATGAAGACTTCTTCCTGGCCTGAATCATCAGGATGACTCTGGCAGCCCTTTTTCTGCCAAGATGAAGGCTTCAATAGCCAGGCCGTCCAAGCCAGAACATGTGAATTGGGATGCCATAGAGGCCCCTGTGTGAGAAGATCTGGATCGTCGGGTAACCTCCACGGGTCACCCTCTGACATCCTTACTATGTCTGAGAACCAGTTTCTTCTTGGCCACCGAGGAGCCGCCAGAATAGTTGTGACTCCCTTGTGAGCTATCTTTTTTAGTACTCGAGCTAGGAGTGGAATCGGAGGGAATGCATAAAGAATCTTGAACGCTGACCACTGAAGAGTCAGGGCATCTGTTGCTACTGCTAGAGGATCCCTGGATCGGGACACAAGCCTTGGCACCTTCCGATTGTGCCGTGATGAAAGAAGATCTATGTCCGGAATCCCCCAGCGCATGCATAGGGATTGAAAAACTGAGAGACAATTCCCCCTGATGCAGGGCCTTTCTGCTGAGGTGATCGGCCTGCAAGTTGTCTACTCCCAGTATGTGTACTGCCGAGATGCATGGAGCCTGTTTCTCGGCCCAAAGAAGAATCTGGCTCACTTCCATGAGGGCTTGCCTTCTTCTGGTGCCCCCCTGGTGATTGATATATGCCGCTGTGGAATTGCGTGCCGCGGCCGGCGTTCACCAGACGCTACCTGTCGCTTACAAGGCGCTACCTGCTGCTATTCGCTGTAGCCCGTCCAATTGTCTCTTTGAATCCGGACGGGATGCCCCTTCAGATGGGATGTCTTAGACACAACCAAATTGCTCTTAATTCCCAAATATTTATGGGGAGTCTGCTCTCCTTTGGACTCCACCATCCCTGGATCGTCTGACCCCATGACACCCCCCCAACCAGATAAACTGGCATCTATGGTGATGATTTTACACTGTACTGGAAGGAAGGATTTGCCAATCTTAAGAGGCTGAGGATTCAGCCACCAGGTTAGGGACTGCCTTGTTGACTGTGTCATGCTAAAAGAATGATCCAGAGTTTGTGGGTCTCGATCCCAGATCAAGACAATTCCATCTGAAGGGTTATTGTGTGAAACTGTGCAAAGGGCACTGCCTCGAAGCAAGATACCATCAAGCCCAAGAAACCTATTCCTTGACGAATTGTCGGGTGAGGGCAGGTCAGGAGACCCTGTACCCTGGCCTGAAGTACCAAGCTCTTCTGTTCTGGCAGAAACACCTTTGTCTGAGAAGTTTCCAATGACATTCCCAGAAAAGACATAACTCTTGAAGGTATGATATTCAATTTTTGGATAACTCACTATCCAGCCGAATTCTTCCAATGTCGATAAGACCATCTGTGAATCCTTCTAACCTCCTGACATGATGGGGCCCATATCAACAGATCGTCTAGGAAAGGTATTATACGTATCCCCTGAATTCTCAGATAAGCCATGAGACCTGCCAACACCTTGGTAAACACCCTTGGAGCTGACGACAGGCCAAAAGGCAGAGCCACAAACTGAAAATGTAGGCCATCTACTGCAAATCTGAGAAACTTCTGATGACCCAGAAAAATTGGAATGTGTAGGTACGCATCCTTTATATCCACTGTGGCCATGTAATCTCCCGGCTGAAGTGCCATTACAGTGGATTTCAATGTTTCCATGCGAAACCTCCTCAGAAGGACGAATTTGTTAAGGCCCTTGAGATCTAATATCGGGCATACTGTCCTTCTTGGGAATTATGAATAGGTTGGAGTAAAACCACTGACCTCTCTCTAAGGCAGGGACAGGACAGACTACTCCAATCTCTAAAAGGCGAGAGACTGCAGATCTTATTGCTTCTGCTTTCTGTGGATTTTGGGATACCCCTGACCAAAAGAATCTTCGAGGATGACCTCCTGTATCCAAAGATCTGTTACATGGCACCTCCAAATGTGCGCAAACTGCAGAAGCTGTCCCCCCACCTGCAAGGGTGGGGGCATCCCTTCATGCCTGAGCAGGCTTTGAAGGTGCTTTGGCTTTGTTTCACCAAGCTGCTTTTGCCCAAATTTGGGACTTTTTAATTTCTACGGTATGCTGGAAAGGCAGCACCTCTACCTCCCCGAAAAGGCAGAGGGTTAAAAGGCCTGCGGAAAGTAGTACTAGACTTCGGCTTCTGTAGCAGAATAGTAGACTTACCACCAGTAGCTCTCTTAACCATGTCATCCAAGCACTCCCCAAACAGATGCCGCCCCTTATTGGGGAGTCCTGTTAGATGCTTCTTAGAGAGATGTGCTGACCACAGTTTTAGCCATAAGATACGCCTTAAAGTCACCACTAGAGCTAAACCTCTGGCACTTAACTTCATTAAATCATCCATAGCTGTGATCATATACTTGTTGATATCCAAACTAGTCTGAATCAGCTGGGAGCGTGACCTCCGAGAATGACCCGAAGAAGTCTTAGAGTCTAGTTGTTTTAACAATCTCATGCTCGCCAAAGCCGCTATGGATGTAGCACAGGCCAGCCATAAGGTTGACCCCACAATAGCATAAGCATGATGTTTCATCTGATCGATGCGCTTAGCCGCTGGATCCTTTGGAGAAACACCGCCAGATGGAGGCATAACCGCAGTCTTAGAAAGAGCTGACACTGGAGCATCCACTATAGGGGAACAAGACCATAGTTCAACATCCTCAAAAGGAAAAGGATACATAATATCTAGAACGCTAGGAACGGCAGGAAGACTATATGGCTTCTGTCATTCCTTTTGAATCAATTTAGAATAATGTGTATGCACTGGAAAAATCATCCTCTGTTTTTCCGGTTTAAACCAGTCCCCCTTTTTCTTTTTGGGGACTTCTGGGTCCGAAAAATCCATAGTCTCCAAAATGAATGTAATCAACTCCTCCATCTTCTCCTTAGACGACTCTGAATCTGAGTCCCTACTGGATGAAGCCTCTCCAGTGGATTCTTCCTGGAAGACTATGGCAGCAATAAAATCCTCCTCAGATTCAGAGGAATTCAAATGCTTCTTTTTTCTCAAAGCTTTCCTAGGAGCTGGTGATTCTGAGTGACTCTCTAGGCGGGCCAATCTATCTGCCAACTCTTTAAGGACATCCTTGTCCAGAGGTTGGGCTGCCAAGGTGGGCTTAGGATCTAATTGCATGGAGACAGGGGACGAGGAGACATCTGACTTTCATATTCAGCTACTATCACTGCCGCACATTGCCTGCACACCGTGCAATACTCATCCAGTGCCTGTTTGCATACTGGACATGGGGTAAATCTATCTGCTAAACGGCCAGATCCAATTACCCCAGATGCCACCGTCATGGTGATTAATACTAGATTACCTCCCAGGGGGTCTAAAACCTAGAATATGAACAGATCCCGATAGTCGCAAGACTATTCTAAGAGCTCAGAGGGTGAACCACACCAATATATTGCCTGTCTTTTCCCACAATCTAAAAGACAAAAAAGAAAAAAATAAAGACATTAATATATATGAAAAAATTATATTAATACATATAATTATTAAAAAATGACCTACCTAAGATTTAGGTCCGCTTGAGGGTGGCCATGCAGCGGCTCAGAAGCTGCCCCAGTATCAAGCGCTGCCGGAGAAGAACCGCGAAATCTGCGGTACTTTGGTCCTTCACCCGGCCGAAAATGTTCCAGCGCTAGCGGCCAGAGGAGAACCGTGATGTTAGCGGTACTTGCCGCTTAGCCCGGCCGAAAATGTTCCAGTGCGAACGGCCGGAGGAGAACCGCGATGTTAGCGGTACTTGCCGCTTCGGCCGGCCGAAAATCTTCCAGTGAGAGCGGGGTAAGAAAAGTGTCGCACACCGGTGCTCGCTGCTATGCTAAGCCGAAAACATTTCCACAGTGGTGGGTAGATTCAATGCTTTGAGTCAGAGGAGACGAACACCCCTCATTGATTTCTGGAAAGAAGCCTTTGCTCCCTTCTTGCCGGTTAAACCCGCCCCCTTAAACGAGCGTGAATTGAATTGAACTGAAGTGGAAGAAGTCAGCCAGGAAGATATAGGCCCGGGAAGTGGAGCCACACCTTTGTCTTGCAGTCCACGCCCTTCGGTCGAGATTAACCCATTCGTCTCTAAATTAAATCTGATGTCCTGAAGTAAAATGGAAGAGAAAGTATATTTTAATTAATGTATGTATATATTAATTTATGGATGTTACTATTTATTTAAGTAAAGATTTATTTATGGAGGTTAATATTTATTTATGTATATATGTATATATTTATTGATGTTAATAGTTATTTATTAATGTTATTATTTTTTTCAGAAAAAATAAAACTTAACAGTTCTAAGTTGAAGAAAAATCCCCATTCAAGTGGTTCCAAGATCCTTTTCTGAGCTGATTAAAAAATTAAAAAATAAAAATATATATGAAAAAGAAATAAAAAGTTTAGATTGTATCAAAAGATGTATACATATATAAAACAAAAGGTTATATATTATAGCTACCATATTTCAAATAGGGAGAAAAATGCTAACATGATGTTAATACAATAGGATATAATAAGAGTAGCTTTTTAAGAATGGTTTTGGTATTTTTGCATAATTGCATTGGCTACTGTTTTTTAATAAACGTGATGTATATTTTAGAATTGTTAGAGTACTAAGAAGGTGCCCTCTAACCCTTCTGGGGGACGCACACACTCCTTTAAAGCATTAAATTGAATAGCCGCATTTGCGGCAGTTGATCCTGAACTGAACAGGTTAATGAGAAACAACAACCACGTGACCGTTTGGAGTGAATAAATTAGTGACACTCCTAGCCCCGCGCGAGCCCATGAATAAGTCTTGACGACGAAACGCGTTGGGCGGAGCTAAGGAGTGTCACGTGAGTTGTATCCTGACGAGCAGCGCCGCGGACTACGGCCGGAGAAGGCGGTGAGCTGATACTCGTTCATTTCAGCATTGTGATGTGCGCGCCTATACTGGAAGGCTTAGATGACGCCTGCCCCATTGCTTTTTAAAGTTGAATGCGCATTTGTTTTAATATCTGGTGAGCGGCTTTTTAAAGGGCCAGTGGCCATATAGTTGATTCCCCTTGTGTGGAACGTACTTACGCTATTGGAGCATTTTATGTTTATGTCTTTGTAATATGTTACAATAAATCCGGAGCAAGCGGTTTTATTCCTGTGTGGAGATTGGAGTCCTTTGTGCTTTGCCTGGCGAGGTGCAAAATAGGCACCTAAATAGATAATTGGTTTCCTCTGGTCAAAGGAGAAATTGTGGAGCCTCTTAAACTAAAAGGGAGATCATATGTGCAAATTACCAAGAATATATCTGGTACGTTATATATAAGAAGGTGGTGGTGGAGTGAAGTCACCGGATTGATTTGAAGAGCACCTGTGGTGTTAACACTGCTTCGCTGAGCCTTATACACAGCTCTAGGGCTGTGTATATATTTATTTATTATTATTTTTTTATTCATTTATGCATATATTGATTGATTTATGTATTTATTTAATTTTCTTGTTTTCTGTGATTACTTTCCCTACCCCATTTTGTGCAGGGCAATCGCCCAGGTGTTAACCACTTCCCACGATTAGGCCTCCAACACCCATAAAAAAAATAAAAATATTATTTTTTTGGTCCCTATTGACAGTGGGGTTCGGGTCAAGTCTTATTTACCAATGTGTTAAGTTACCGTCATGTGGGACTAAATCTTTTTACTTTTTGTCTGGAAAGAAGTCTGTCTCTTCAACTTCCTTTCTTGGCTTCTTTCAAGGCAGGTACTTTTTAATAAATCTAATTGACTTTCATCCACTGTAACTAGAGGGTCAAACTAAATATCTGATGAAACCAGTGCAACATGTAGTGTGCATTGCAGTGTGGATTGCAAACTGCATCTCATTGAGCTTTTTAGAGAGAGAGAGAGAGAGAGAGAAAATGTAGAACAAAGATTTATTTTCTACTTTTTCGTGCTTTATTGCTAAAAAGCTCACCAGTAAGCAGGTTGCAATCCACACCGCAATGCACACTGGATTAAACACATTTTTAGCATGACCCCCTTCCCCGGATGGGACTTAAAGTGGACCAACACCCAGGGGTGATCGGCCCGGGAATCTATAAGATTCCTGGGCCGATCACCTCCCTCACCGCGGGGCATCCGAGATCGGGATGTCCCGCGGGGTGAAACCCCCCAAAAAGCCCCCAAAAACCTTACCTTATCGGCGACGGATCAGCCGCCACCGCCTCCCGCGCACCCCTCTAGGCGGCGGCGGCTTGTCAGTCGCTGAAAAGGTAAGTTTTTGGGGGCTTTTGGGGGGATTTCACACAGCGGGGCATCCTGATCTCGGATGCCCCGCTGAAGTGGACCAACACCCAGGATAGTGAAAATCCTGGGTGTTGGTCCACTTTAATGAGGGCCTCTCCTTCCAAATAAAGGATAGATGTCATGTGACACAAAGTAGCCAGGATAACTAGCACTGGGAAGAGGCTTTTTTGTTCTGCTGTCCTTTTTATAGTCACCAGGTTAAGACTTTTTACAATCTGACCTGGAGTAATAAAATGTGACAGGAGGTCATGTAAAACAGCGCTGCTTATGCAAATTGTGTCAAGAAGGAAGCTCTTGGTGTAACTGTGAGACGAGAAAGTGTTAGGTAATGACGCTGCTGAAACAGTAAAAGAAAAAAAAAACTAATTTGTAGCTCTGGCCCACATGTTATGTAAGAAAAGATAAGGACTAAAATTCAGACAGAAAATCTTCTTGCAAATTACAGGCAAGTGTGGCAATTCAGAAAGACCATGATTGCTACACCAGGAAATGCGAATTAAAGCATGGTGCTGTCCTCCTGATAAGAGTGCAGTTAATAGAGCTTCATGATAGGGTTCCATCTCCATTAGGCTGGCCACAGACAGGAAGATTATAAGCCAGATTTGAACAGATTGGGTCCCTGATACTAGTAGTCATACTAGTAGTGATTAAAAAATGCTGTACAGTAGACTTAGGATTTTATTTAAAGCGGACCTTCACTCTGAATAAGAGTCTATCTTATGTTTCCCACACCCTGTACATACAGATTGTCCACATTAAAAATCATCCTACCTGCATCTACTGCATGTTATGAGCCTTTAAACATCCAAGAGGGCGGCTTATGGAAGCCGCCATCTTATCAGGCAGCCTGCAAACAGGAAGTGCCTCCTGACTGTGCTGCTCTGCATTCTGGGACTGCTGACCTTTACCTGACTCCAGCTCTGCTCTGTCTGAGCAAAGCACAGCTATAACCCGCCCCCCGTACCTTATCCCACTCTCCTCTCCTCAGTAAGTGTGATGCTTCTGAGTCAAGATGGCGGCACCCATATCCTAAATTCCTGAACAGAGTTGCAGCCGAGTGGGGGAAAGAATAATAAGTTAGTGACTAAAAACGTAAAATATATACATTTTAGATGCTGGGGAACCGTTTTTTAAGAGTTTGGGCTTTTCATTAAATCACGCTGAAGGTCCGGTTTAAGAAACGCTAATGCCATGTAGTGCCAGGTAGTGCCAGATGAATGTCAGGTCCCAGTGCAAAAGGTGTTAGTTATCAAGTCAAAAATCCAGAGCGCCTCTGATAGTGGCAGGTAGTGTCCCATCTATCATCAGCATGGGCGATGGGATGAGTGGTGCTGAGTTCTCTACAATGTCAGACAAGACCAGGTGCTCACCCTGCACTGTGTGGCCTTATCACATACGTTTCAATGGGCTGGAATGATTGTGATTATTTTTGCATTGTTTTATCATTTTTTTTTGGGAGGGGACTGGTGCCTGTGCCAGTTTGGGATTGTTTTTGTACGCATTTTTGGCACTTGTATTGCGCTGGAAACTTGTGATTTGGGCCATGAAAAAGCCATGTCATGTCTTTCTAGTGCCCCCATTTTTTAATTGACCCTAAAAAATAAAAAACTGGGATTACAACAGGGGTTGTCGTCCTGCAATCTCTTTTCACAGCACCCCTGTGGGCACTGTGTTCTTGAATGGTAAAATTGCTGTCATTCTATTGCTCCCAGTGCAAGGCCAGTGCTGTGCCCAGCCACTGGCTGGAAGTAAGTGAAAGCTGAGCACTGGCTGGCTCCAGACGCCTTAGCAGTGAGGGCTCTGATAGTATCTCATCTAGTGTCCACAAGGAAATATAATAAGTTAGTAATAAATTAGTCTCAAAAGCTCAAATTAGGCTTTAACTTCTATCAAAACAGTTTTTCATTTCTTTCCCCCAGAGGATCTTCCTGATGCCCAAAGGGTATTCAGACTCTTGGGCCAAAGAAACATGGGTGGATAGATAAATAGATGTAATTGATTAACAATTAGAGATGAGCGAGTAGTATTCGACCGAGTCGGTATTCGATCGAATACTACGCTATTCGTCATACTCGATTTCGATCGAGTACAGCGGCGATGGCGCACTCACAATTCGTTTCCCCTTACACCTTCCCTGGCGCGTTTTTTACACCAATCACCATGCAGGGGGGTGGGACAGGTCCTGGGAGGACGCTGGCATCGCGAGAACAGCGTCTAGACGCATTGGCTGGAAAAACCATGTGACCTCGAATCTACAAAACTCAGCACTTCCTCTTCGTCAGCATTAGCAGCTTGAACTTAGTGAGGGATAGACGCTCACAGCAGGGAAAGACTGGCTGTAGCTGGCAGGGCCCCAGAAGCTCGGAATATCGCATTTACCACCATATATACCAGCTACCAGAAGACAAGAGAGTCATTAAGAGCCCTTATTAGGGCTACTATGCTGAACGGTATATAGCTCCTATGTAGGCAGGCAGGGCCCCAGAAGCTCAGAATATCGCTTTTACCACCATATATACCAGCTACCAGAAGACAAGAGAGTCATTAAGAGCCCTTATTATTAGGGCTACTATGCTGAACAGTATATAGCTCATATGTAGGCAGGCAGGGCCCCAGAAGCTCAGAATATCGCATTTACCACCATATATACCAGCTACCAGAAGACAAGAGAGTCCTTATTATTAGGGCTACTATGCTGAACAGTATATAGCCCATATGTAGGCAGGCAGGGCCCCAGAAGCTCAGAATATCGCATTTACCACCATATATACCAGCTACCAGAAGACAAGAGAGTCATTGAGAGTCCTTATTATTAGGGCTACTATGCTGAACAGTATATAGCCCATATGTAGGCAGGCAGGGCCCCAGAAGCTCAGAATATCGCATTTACCACCATATATACCAGCTACCAGAAGACAAGAGAGTCATTAAGAGCCCTTATTAGGGCTACTATGCTGAACGGTATATAGCTCATATGTAGGCAGGCAGGGCCCCAGAAGCTCAGAATATCGCATTTACCACCATATATACCAGCTACCAGAAGACAAGAGAGTCCTTATTATTAGGGCTACTATGCTGAACAGTATATAGCCCATATGTAGGCAGGCAGGGCCCCAGAAGCTCAGAATATCGCATTTACCACCATATATACCAGCTACCAGAAGACAAGAGAGTCATTGAGAGTCCTTATTATTAGGGCTACTATGTTGAACAGTATATAGCTCATATGTAGGCAGGCAGGGCCCCAGAAGCTCAGAATATTGCATTTACCACCATAAACCACCATTTACCACCTTTAAGCTTCCCTTACTGCTGGGGTGACACACTGTAACAAACCTCCTCCTGTAAGCTTCCCTGACTGCTGGGGTGACACAATGTAACAAACCTCCTCCTGTAAGCTTCCCTTACTGCTGGGGTGACACAATGTAACAAACCTCCTCCTGTAAGCTTCCCTTACTGCTGGGGTGACACACTGTAACAAACCTCCTCCTGTAAGCTTCCCTTACTGCTGGGGTAACACACTGTAACAAACCTCCTCCTGTAAGCTTCCCTGACTGCTGGGGTGACACACTGTAACAAACCTCCTCCTGTAAGATTCCCTGACTGCTGGGGTGACACAATGTAACAAACCTCCTCCTGTAAGCTTCCCTTACTGCTGGGGTGACACACTGTAACAAACCTCCTCCTGTAAGCTTCCCTTACTGCTGGGGTGACACACTGTAACAAACCTCCTCCTGTAAGCTTCCCTGACTGCTGGGGTGACACAATGTAACAAACCTCCTCCTGTAAGCTTCCCTTACTGCTGGGGTGACACAATGTAACAAACCTCCTCCTGTAAGCTTCCCTTACTGCTGGGGTAACACACTGTAACAAACCTCCTCCTGTAAGCTTCCCTTACTGCTGGGGTGACACACTGTAACAAACCTCCTCCTGTAAGCTTCCCTGACTGCTGGGGTGACACAATGTAACAAACCTCCTCCTGTAAGCTTCCCTTACTGCTGGGGTGACACAATGTAACAAACCTCCTCCTGTAAGCTTCCCTTACTGCTGGGGTGACACACTGTAACAAACCTCCTCCTGTAAGCTTCCCTTACTGCTGGGGTGACACACTGTAACAAACCTCCTCCTGTAAGCTTCCCTTACTGCTGGGGTAACACACTGTAACAAACCTCCTCCTGTAAGCTTCCCTTACTGCTGGGGTGACACACTGTAACAAACCTCCTCCTGTAAGATTCCCTGACTGCTGGTGTGACACAATGTAACAAACCTCCTCCTGTAAGCTTCCCTTAATGCTGGGGTGACACACTGTAACAAACCTCCTCCTGTAAGCTTCCCTTACTGCTGGGGTGACACACTGTAACAAACCTCCTCCTGTAAGCTTCCCTGACTGCTGGGGTGACACAATGTAACAAACCTCCTCCTGTAAGCTTCCCTTACTGCTGGGGTGACACAATGTAACAAACCTCCTCCTGTAAGCTTCCCTTACTGCTGGGGTGACACACTGTAACAAACCTCCTCCTGTAAGCTTCCCTTACTGCTGGGGTGACACACTGTAAAAAACCTCCTCCTGTAAGCTTCCCTTACTGCTGGGGTGACACAATGTAACAAACCTCCTCCTGTAAGCTTCCCTTACTGCTGGGGTGACACACTGTAACAAACCTCCTCCTGTAAGCTTCCTGTCACGCTCGGGGTAACTCCAGCCCTCTTAATAAGCTCACATCCCCCAATCTCCACAGCCAGCTTCACCTGTAGGAGCCCCCGCTTGCCGGGACGCAAGATACGCCTACCCGGGATCGGTTGCCCCCAGGACTTAATGGCTCAAAGGATGCAAGCTTATATGTGGGAGGACTGGAGAACCAATAGCAAGAGCGTGAGTGACGGAAGTCCAGAGACAGGCAATAGGTCGATAACGGGAAGGCAGAGATAGTAGCGGCACCAGGGGTCAGGCAAGACGTAGTCGGGGTTCAGGCAGAGGTCAGCAACTGGGGATCAGGATCTAGAAGCGTCAGTTCAGGCAAAGGTCGGCAACAAGGATTCAGGATCGAGAGGCGTCAATTCAGGCAGAGGTCGGCAACAAGGATTCAGGATCGAGAGTGGTCGTACAATCAAATCGGCAACAGGCTAGACTTCACAGGAGTAGGTAACACAGGGTTCTGAGCGCTATCACAGGCAATTCACAACTGAGAGGGAATAGCCTTTATAGGGACAGGTCAGAGGGAAGCAGTGTACTGATTGGAGCACATAGGATTCCAAGGGTAATTGGCTGCAGAGCAGAAGAGGGCGAAGCCCTCAATCCCCTAGGATTCATTAACCCTTTAATTGATCCTCCGGCGGGTGCGCGCCGCACAGCGCCGCCGGAGGGCATAACAGACACGTGCTCGCGGCCGCGCGCGAGCACGTCTCCTGGAGGAGGAAGCGGGGGGCGTGGCTGAGCTGGGCGCCGCTCGAGCCGACGCTGCTCGAGCCGACGCCGCTCGGCGCGGCCGCCGCACAGTGACAGCTGCAGCTGGCCGCCTGGAGACGTCTCTGGAACGGGGATCAGGTAAGCGGTTCCTGACACTACCCCCCCCCTTCACGAGGGGCCTCCGGACCCTCACCCGGTTTCCCTGGATTGTCACGATGGAACCTTCTTACAACAGCCTTGGCATGAACATTCCTCGCTGCCACCCAGCATCTTTCCTCCGGACCATAGCCAACCCAATCCACCAAATACTGTAAAGAATTACGCACTTTACGTGAATCCAAGATCTTATTCACTTCATACTCGGGCTCATTATTAAGAAGAATTGGTGCAGGACCAGCAAGAGGAGCATTCTTCGCCGGTTTTAACAGTGAAACGTGAAAGGAATTAGGTATTTTCATAGTCGGCGGGAGTTGAACTTTAAAAGATACATTATTCAACTTCTTGACGATTGGAAAAGGACCAATAAATTTTGGACCTAATTTGCTAGATGGCTGACGGAGCGCAATATTTTTAGTGGAGACCCAAACTAGATCGCCTACTCGAAGAGTAGGTTCCTGTGATCTGCGGCGGTCGGCAAACCTCTTATACCTCAAACCAGTGGTCTTAAGAATCTCCTGAACGTGTGTCCAGATATTCTTCCGTTCTTGAAGCCATTCCTCCAACGCCGGCAGATTGGAAGGTGACCCTGAAAGGGAAGAAGCTCTAGGATTTTTCCCTAAGTTACAATAAAAAGGAGATACCTTGGTACTCTCACTAGGCGCGTTATTGTAAGCAAATTCGGCGAAATCAATAAATTCCGCCCATTGTTCTTGGGCATCAGAAACATAACACCTTAAGTATTGTTCCAAAGTTTGATTAGTTCTTTCCGTCTGCCCATTAGTCTGGGGATGGTAGGCAGAAGAAAGAGAGATCTGTATTCCCAACCGCGAACAGAAGTGTTTCCAAAAACGGGAAGTAAATTGAACACCCCGATCAGAGACTATATTGGACGGAATACCATGAATACAAAAAATATGCGAAGTAAACAGCCGCGAAAGCTCAGGTGCAGAAGGAAGTTTGGCCAAAGGAACGAAATGTGCCATCTTACTGAAACGATCTACGACCACCCAAATGACAGTATTACCATGTGAGAGAGGCAAATCTACAATAAAATCCATAGAAATATGGGTCCATGGCTCAGCAGGAATTTCAAGAGGAACCAAACTGCCACTAGGAGCCTTGTGAACTCCTTTACTTCGAGCACAAATAGCACAAGCGTCGATAAAGGCAGTGATATCGCGTCTCATGGTAGGCCACCATACATGACGACGGGCAAGCATAAACGTCTTACGGTTACCCAAATGACCAGCAGTTTTGGCATCGTGAAATTCGCGAATTACATCCGAACGCAGGTGCGGCGGAACAAACTGGCACCCCAAGGGTACATCACTAGGAGATTCATCTTGAAACGGCGCCAAGGTATTGGAGAGATCAGGAAGTAACGCCCCCACCACACAACCTGTGGGTAAAATTGGTTCACCAGAATCACCCCGATCCTTACATTCACCGAACATGCGAGACAGAGCATCAGCTTTAGTATTTTTTACACCCGGCTTGAAAGTAATAATAAAATTGAAGCGCGAGAAGAATAATGCCCAACGTGCCTGACGAGAGTTCAGCCTCTTGGCAGAACCTATGTATTCGAGATTTTTATGATCGGTATACACAGTTATAGGATGTAATGAACCCTCCAACCAGTGTCGCCATTCATCAAATGCCAGTTTAATAGCTAATAGTTCCCTATTGCCAACATCATAATTTTGTTCCGCGGTACTGAATTTACGCGAAAAATAAGCGCATGGATGGAGACGCTCAGGGTTACCAGAATATTGTGACAAAACTGCACCCACTCCCAGCTCAGAAGCATCCACTTCAATAATAAAAGCTTTATGAATATCTGGATGTACTAAGACAGGTGCCAAAGTAAAGGCCCGTTTCAAGGTTAGAAAGGCCTCACAGGCAGAGGGGGACCAGTTAGCAGTAAAAGCCCCCTTGCGGGTAAGGTTGGTAAGGGGTGCAACAACATGGGAAAAGCCTTTTATGAAACGCCGATAAAAATTTGCAAAACCTAGAAAACGTTGCAATTCCTTTAAAGTTTTGGGTTGGACCCAATCCTGAACTGCTGAAACCTTCCCTGCGTCCATCTCCAAAACCTTGTTGGTAATAACATACCCTAGGAAGGGAACTGTAGTGACTTCAAACACACACTTAGACAGTTTAGCAAATAAGTTGTTCTCTCTTAATTTTTGTAGCACCAACTTAACATGGTGTCTGTGCTCCGGTAAAGAATTAGAAAAAATGAGAATATCATCCAAGTAGATGACTACAAATCTATAGAGATATTCCCTGAATATATCATTAACAAAATCTTGGAAAACGGCTGGCGCATTACAAAGACCGAAGGGCATGACCAGGTACTCATAGTGCCCATCCTTCACATTAAATGCAGTTTTCCACTAGTCCCCCTGTCGGATGCGAATCAGATTGTAAGCCCCTCTCAAATCCAATTTGGAGAAAATTCGAGCTCCTGTGACTTGATTGAACAGATCCCCAATCAAGGGTAAGGGGTATCGGTTTTTTACAGTGATCTTATTCAAGGCTCGATAATCTATGCACGGTCTCAAGCCACCATCTTTTTTCTCTACAAAAAAGAACCCGGCCCCAGCAGGCGAGGTAGAGGGACGGATAAATCCTTTCCTAAGATTTTCGGTAATATACTCCCTCATTGCTTGCTCCTCGGGCAGGGTAAGGTTATAGATCTTTCCCCTCGGGGGAATTGTGCCAGGCAGCAAGTCAATGGGGCAGTCATAGGACCGATGTGGAGGAAGAGTATCAGCAGAGCGTTCAGAGAATACATCGATCCAATCAGCGTATGGCTGAGGTAATTCCTGTGGTAAGACTTGAACGCTTCTGAGGCCTGTATTAAAACAGTGACCTTTACAGTGGTCACTCCACTTGACTAACTCCCCAGCCCGCCAATCTAACACCGGGTTATGGAGTTGCAACCAGGGGTATCCCAAAACCACCGGAGTTTCCGGACAATCAAAAATAAAGAATTCTAAGAATTCAGAGTGAGAAGAGCCGACAATTAGTCTGAGAGGTGGGGTCTTGGTGTTTATAGGACCTCCCTGGATTGCCTTTCCATTGATAGCTAAAACTTGTAGGGATCTTTCAAGAGGAACTACAGGGATCCCTAAGGTGGAGATCATGCTCCTGTCCAAAAAGTTTCCAGCCGCACCACTGTCTATGAAGGCGGAAACTGTCTGCTTAGAGGACCCCCAAAACAAATCAATAGGTACAAGCATCTTATTCTGGCGAGAGTTACAAACTGACTCACCCAGATCAGTACTCTCTACCTGGTCTGGGTGCGGAAGTTTTCCGCCGGTTTCCCCTTGTTGGGACAGGACCCTGCAAAATGACCGGAATTCCCGCAATACAGGCATAACCCCTCGGATCGCCTACGCTGTTTCTCCTCTTGGGATAAGCGGGTTCTCCCTAATTGCATAGGTTCTTCCTGGGGAGATGATGAGGTATTTTCTCCATGGGGAACCGGGGATCTATGACTCTGGACTGGTCTAAAGGACGTGGGAGCCCCGACTCTCTCCCTGGCCCTTTCTCTAAGACGTCGGTCTATTTTAATGGAGACCTGCATTAATTGATCTAGGTCCGCTGGCGGGGGAAAATTGACTAAGGCATCCTTGATGCTATCCGACAGTCCCACCCTGAACTGACTACACAAAGCTGGATCATTCCACCTAGCTTCGATAGCCCAGCGGCGGAATTCAGCACAGTAGTCTTCAGCCGAATTCCGTCCTTGTTTTAAGGCCCGAAGCCTATTCTCTGCGGTAGACTGTATATCTGGATCGGCGTATAAAACGCCCATAGCATTGAAGAAGGCAGTCACTGATTGTAGAGCAATGTCATGGGACGGTAAACTAAAGGCCCAGGACTGTGGGTCTCCTTGAAGCAAGGAAATGACTAGGCCTACTCGTTGGACCTCTGTGCCAGAGGAGATAGGTCTTAACTTAAAATATAGTTCGCAGGCATTCTTGAAATTGGAAAATTTTGCTCGTTCTCCAAAAAATTTCTCAGGCAGTGGAATCTTAGGCTCGGAGAAATGAGGTGGTACAGAGGAAGTTGGCACTTGACGAGATTCCTGAGTGGCCACTCTTTGAGCGAGTTGGTTGATCGCTGTGGCCATAGCTTGCACCTGCTGTACCAGGTCATCCATTTTTGGGCCTGTGATAATGTCACGCTCGGGGTAACTCCAGCCCTCTTAATAAGCTCACAACCCCCAATCTCCACAGCCAGCTTCACCTGTAGGAGCCCCCGCTTGCCGGGACGCAAGATACGCCTACCTGGGATCGGTTGCCCCCAGGACTTAATGGCTCAAAGGATGCAAGCTTATATGTGGGAGGACTGGAGAACCAATAGCAAGAGCGTGAGTGACGGAAGTCCAGAGACAGGCAATAGGTCGATAACGGGAAGGCAGAGATAGTAGCGGCACCAGGGGTCAGGCAAGACGTAGTCGGGGTTCAGGCAGAGGTCAGCAACTGGGGATCAGGATCTAGAAGCGTCAGTTCAGGCAAAGGTCGGCAACAAGGATTCAGGATCGAGAGGCGTCAATTCAGGCAGAGGTCGGCAACAAGGATTCAGGATCGAGAGTGGTCGTACAATCAAATCGGCAACAGGCTAGACTTCACAGGAGTAGGTAACACAGGGTTCTGAGCGCTATCACAGGCAATTCACAACTGAGAGGGAATAGCCTTTATAGGGACAGGTCAGAGGGAAGCAGTGTACTGATTGGAGCACATAGGATTCCAAGGGTAATTGACTGCAGAGCAGAAGAGGGCGAAGCCCTCAATCCCCTAGGATTCATTAACCCTTTAATTGATCCTCCGGCGGGTGCGCGCAGCACAGCGCCGCCGGAGGGCATAACAGACACGTGCTCGCGGCCGCGCGCGAGCACGTCTCCTGGAGGAGGAAGCGGGGGGCGTGGCTGAGCTGTCCCAGTTGCATTCCAGCAGTGTTGGCATCATTTTCTGATGTTTCAGGGTGGACTTGGTGACCTCCAAGTGGTCGAATTGAGATTTCCAAGTGGCGAGCATTTTTTTCCCATAGACTATAATGGGATTCGATAATCGGTCGAGTAGTCGAGTAACGCGGTCTATTCGAAACGAAATTCGAAATTTCGAATATTTCACTACTCGCTCATCTCTATTAACAATCAGATAGAAACAGAAGTTACATAACTATGAATTAGCTAATCATATGGGTATATTCTTGCTTCCCTATTATAACCATCTCAGCATAATAAAAAACACTTACTGAGAAACAACCAAACTTTTTCTACATTCCTTCCATATCTTTCCCTTTAAGGCCCTTATTTAAGAAGGGATAGCATCAGGTAGCGCCTGGTTAATGAGAGGTAGCGACAGATAGCGACTGGTGAACGCCGGACACGGCACGCAATTACACATTTATCAAGCAGAATCTGTTTAGCGACTGGAATAGCGCCATGTAGTGTCTGATTCATCATTTTCACAGCCTCAGTGAACAGCGCCAGCGTTCAGCCTTGCACAGCGCCAGGTATGACCTCTCGCTACCTGTCGCTCTCCCATACATTTCAATGGACGATCCTTTTCTTCTCTTTAACCCTTTAACCGCCAGCCTACCTTGAGATTTTGTCACCCTTTGTTGCCAGACCATTTTGCACTATTTTGCGCTCCCCATGTTCAACTGTGATTTTTGAAGGGATTTCCCAGGGATTTCCCAGGAAAGTGATATATTGTTTTTTTCAGCGGAGCCTGGGCTTTAACATGAAATGTCTTGTTTGTCATTTTCTAAGTGTATTCTCAATATTTTTGGGTGAAAATTGTGCATAAAAATAAAAAAAAACTATTTTTTACAATTTGTAGTGTTTTTTTGTAATAAAAAATGTAAGTTTGTCAATTAAATCTTATTGCGTGTGAAACCCCAATTTCTACCGGTTACAGCGGTACCACATATGTATAGGTAGATACCCTTTCCTGCCCAGGAGACTCCCCCAAACTGAAACAACGCTTTAGAAGATTTTCAGATAAAATACAACTATGCTATGCAATATGCGCACCTTGCAGTTTTTCCAGAAAAACAACCCTTTACATTTGAAATACCCCCCACAAACTATATATTCCCTAGAAGTACACACCTCAAGCTTTCTAGGCGTACCAAGCTTGTTGACATGGGTGCAGTTTTCTGGAAGTAATCCCTCAATGTATTCTTTGGTTGCACAGGGTTTCCCTAAAAATGAATAAAAAAGCAGAATCAAAACCACATTTTCCTAAAAAAACCCTATATGCAAACCAGAAAAAAACAGAAAATCTGAAAAAGCAACATCCCCCAAACAGAATGATACCCAACATGCATAGGTTCTGTCAAGGAAAGAGTTGCCAAACACACCAAAGTAAAGCGTGCGCATAACAGTAATTTTACTTCAGATATTCAGCTCTGCAGACAAAGTGCGCACCTTGTGCTTTTTCTACCAAACCAACCCTTTACATTTGGAATATCCCCCATATATTCCCTGAAAGTACACATGTTAAGCTTTTTAAGCGTACCCAGCTTGTTGTAGTGGGCTCATCTTTCTGGAAGTAATATCTCGAAGAATTCATAGGTTGCACAGGATTTCACAAAAAAAATGTATAAAAAAGCAGAATAAAAAACACATTTTCCTAAAATATCAATATGCAAATAAGAAAAAACAAGCTAAATCTGAAAGCGCAAGGTCCCCCGAGCAGAACAATACCCAACATGCATAGGTACCTGTAACCTTTTGACTGCCAGTCTACTTGAGATTTTGTCACCCTCTCCTGACAGGATATTTTTCACCATTTTGCGTGATGTTTAACTGTGATTTTTGCAGGAATTTCCAAGAAAATGGCATATTTTCTTTTTGTGGCAGAGTTTAGGCTTTAACATGAAATGTCTTGTTTGTATTTTTTCTACTTTTTTAAATATTTTCAAATAAATAAATAAATAAATAAATAAAAATATATTTTTTAAATTGTCTCCTTTATTTTAAACAAAAACATTTATTTTATTAAAGAAAGCCATATTGCATGTGAAAGCCCCATTTCTCCCGATTACAATGATACCACATATGTATCGGTAGCCCCCCGTTCCTGTCCAGGTGATCCCATAAACTGAAAAGAGCACTTTATAACATTTACAAATAAAATACAACTACTATCCACATAATAAAGGGTTAAATAAAAAAAAATTGGTGTGGGGTCCCCCTTCACAGGGGGGGGGGGCACCACGAGCCCTGTGAACTGGTATAGGGGTCACATGGACCCCTTACCAGTTCACAAAGGGTTAAAAGTAAAAAAAAAAAAACACACACACAGAGACACACTTTAAAAAAAACTTTATTAAAAAAAAATATTTTTTTAATTATTTTTTTTTAATACTTACCTCCCATCCATCCCTGTGTCCCACGCTGATCACTTAGGCTTCTGCTCTCCTTCTGGGTTACAGGTAACAAAGGGTTAATTAAAAAAAAAATGACATAGGGTCCCCCCTCAAAGAGAGAGGGGGACCCCATTTTATTTTTGGGATTTTTAAGGGTTAAAACCCTTAAAAATCAAAAAAAAAATGGCGTGAGGTCCCCCCTACCCAGCATAACCAGCCTGTGACCAGCTATGGGGGCTTGTAGAACAGGGCGCAGGGGCCAGCTTTAGTGGCCCCTGGCCCTGCGGCTACAAGCCGTCATAGCCTAGGGCCACGGCTCTTCTGCCCCCCCCCCCCCGGGCTTTGGGGAGGCAGGTAATTTGGGGGGCCAGGGGTTAATGGCAAGTCACCCACTAGCCACAGGTGACTTGCCAGACCCCCGAGCCCTGTGAACTGGTAATAGGGGTCACATGGACCCCTTACCAGTTCACAAAGGGTTAAAAGTAAAAAAAAAACACACAGACACACTTTTTAAAAAATATCTTTATTAAAAAAAAAAAAAATGTTTTTTAATATTTTTTTTTAATACTTACCTCCCATCCATCCCTGTGTCCCACGCTGATCACTTAGGCTTCTGCTCTCCTGCTGCTGCTGGAAGACTTTTATACCTACTGGGCTACAGGTAACAAAGGGTTAATTAAAAAAAATGACATAGGGTCCCCCCTCGAAGGGAGGGGGACCCCATTTTTTTTTTGGATTTTTAAGGGTTAAAACCCTTAAAAATCCAAAAAAAAAAATGGCGTGAGGTCCCCCCTACCCAGCGTAACCAGCCTGTGACCAGCTATGGGGGCTTGTAGAACAGGGCGCAGGGGCCAGCTTTAGTGGCCCCTGGCCCTGCGGCTACAAGCCGTCATAGCCTAGGGCCACGGCTCTTCTGCCCCCCCCCCCTGGGCTTTGGGGAGGCAGGTAATTTGGGGGGCCAGGGGTTAATGGCAAGTCACCCGCTAGCGCAGGTGACTTGCCAGACCCCCGAGCCCTGTGAACTGGTATAAGGGGTCACATGGACCCCTTACCAGTTCACAAAGGGTTAAAAGGCAAAAAAAAGACACACACGTTTTTGAAATTAAGTTTATTAAAAAAAAAAAAAAAAAAAAAACTTTTACTTTACTCACCTCCGATCTTCATCTTCTGTGTCCCGCGGCGATCTGCTGTCAGTGACGGCTGGGCAGAGAAGGAGGGAGGCAGGCGATCGTAAGGATCGCCTACCTCCCTCCTTCCCCGCCCAGCCGTCACCGGCATCTGAGAGTTGAACTGCCGGGTGCCCCGATGACACCCGGCGGTGACGTCATCTGGCCCCGCCCCGATGACGTCACCAAGATGGCGGCCGCCATCGGAAGACAGAAAGGGAGGAGGGCTGTTATGCCCCCTCCAGAAGACGGAAGAGCGGGGAGGGGGGATCGGAGCCCCCCCCCCCGTGAAGAGGAGAGCCTGCGGGAGCCGGCGGGGACAAAGGTAGGTAACTGTCATTTATTTATTTATTTTTTTTATTACAGGAAACCGGGCGGCTGCTGAAACGGGGGGGGGGGGCACCTTGTTCCGGGCCCTCCCCTGCAGCCGGAGGAGCCCCTCTGGCTGAAGAGGAGACCCGACCGGATCGAACGAGGGGTCAGGTAAGTGTCTTTTATTTTTACTTTTTTTTTTATTTCTGGGGAAAGTCAGGCACGTAAATTTTACGTGGCTGGCGTTTAACTGTTGGAGAGGCAGCCACGTAAAATTTACGTGGCTGGCGTTTAAAGGGTTAAACTTTTTTTTTTTTTTTTTTCAAAAAATTCACAAATAATTCTGTGACCTCTTCTGGCATTGAAAAAGCAGTTTTTTCCATAATTTTTTTCATTTTTTTAAATATTTCCTCAAAAATGACATTACAGGTCTGCCATTAAAGTGTTCATGTTACAATGTAATTCCATATGTTGTCGCTTTGTTACTAGTGGAGAGATGCTGGAAAACAGACTTTAAACACACCGCCTCCTGCGCTCTGGGCTTCAAACAAGTATTTTTCAGCACCAGAGATTTGTGAAGCTGTTTTTTTGCTGAATATGGTGTGAGTCGGTTGCTATGAGCAGTCGCTAACATGCGCTCCCATACAGCGCTGTACTGGTCAAATAGCGACTCCTCACAATGTATTCAACATTACTGAACAGCGACTGAGTCGCTATAAAGTAGCGACCCACGGCCGAGCACTGCGACTACTAGCGGGCGCTCTGAAAATGCCTGATACAGACGCTCATCTGTCGCTACCTGCCGCTAATGATGAATCAGCCTGCCAGTGTATATGTGTGTCCAGTGGGCACCCTAATGGCGACCTGTGGAAAAGATGCGCCCTGTGCAAAATTTCAGGATGGCACCCCCTTAACACACACAGAGACAGAGAGAAGAGGGGTGGGAGGCATGAGAAAGAGGAATGGGGAAAATGTGAAGGAGAGCAATAAAGGGAAAAAGATTGAGGCTGCACTAGAAAAGGAAGAGACAGGACACAGAATGAGAGGAAGTGTGTGCAAGGAGGAGAGAACTTGAGAAAAAACAAGATACGGGAACGTGAAGAAGAAAGGCAGAAGTAGTGAATGTGAAATAGAAACAAAGACAGAGGGAATGTAGAAGAGGCAATGTGGGAAATACTTGTATGAGGGACAGAATGTAGTAATAAAAAGAGTAAAAGGTGGAGGGAATGTGGCAAAGAAATACAGAGGGAATATGGATAAACAGAGGGAGTGTGTAAAGGGGAGAAAATGAATAGATTGTGGAACAGAAAGCAGGATGGAATGAAATGGAAAACAATAGGAAGATGGATGGAATGCTTCCAAGAAAGAAAGACAGAGAGAATGTGGATAAGAGTAAAACACAAGGTATGTGCAAAAGATAAAATGGAGGTGGGAATGTGTTAAAGAGAAAGAGAAGGAGGGAATGTGGAAAAGAGAAGGAGGGGATGTGGATAAAAGGGGTAAAGGAGGCAATGTGCAAAACAAGAAGTAGACAGAGGAAATGTATAAAATAAAAAAGCAGTGAATGTTAAAAGAGAGAAAGATGGATGGAACGTGGATAAAAAGGCAGGGATGTGTAAAAGAAATATGGAGGGAATGAAAGAAAGAAGGACCTTTGTGAATGTGAATAATAGAGTAAACAGAGGGTATGTGGAAAAAAGAAAAAGATGAAATGTGAAAAAAAACAAAAGAGGGCAGGAGTGTAGAAAAGAGAGAAATGTTGAAAATAAAAAAAAGAAAAATTGAAAGGAAAAAAGAGAAAGGAAAGAGAGGCATTGTAAATGGGAAAGCGTCAGAAATGGGTTTATCTGAATGGTGCCTCTTGAAACCCTCTTACAGAGAGTTTGGGATGGCGCCTGTGCAAATGCAATACTCACACACTCCAAAAACTGGGCATGGAAACCCTACTGAAATCTTGCACAGGACGACCTTTACCCTTAGGCTGACCCTTTGAATCTATATGAGTGGTGGCACCCTCTGTAGTCCCTCACCAGAAAGACCAAGAGGCCGATTCATTAATAGCGGCAGGTAGCGACAGTTGAGCGACTGTAGCAGTATTTTCACAGCGCCCGCTAGTAGTCGCTGTGCTTGGCCGTTGTTCGGTTGTTGATAGCGACTCAGTCGGTGTGGCGTAATGTTGAATACGGGGTTAGGAGTCGCTATTTGACAGGTTCCGCGATGTATGGGTGCGCATGATAGCGACTGGTCAGAGCGACCGGCTCCCACCATATTCATCAAAAAATCACGCTCCAAAAATTCTCGCGCTGTGAAATGCATGTTTAAACCCCAGAGCGCTGGCGGCGATGTGTTAAAAGTAGTTTTCTAACCCCCAAACCACCATATTTTTGGAAACAAAAAAAAAATTTTTTTTAAGAATTTAGTAATATGAATACATTAATATCAGACCTGTAATATCAATTCTGCACAATTTTTTTTTTTTTACCTTAAAAAAATTATCTAACATGGCAGAAGTGGTCACAGAATTGTTCGCATTGAATAACAATGAATTATGAATATTTAAAGATTGTTCTATTGAAATGCATTGGAGAGAGCCAGGTAGCGAGAGGTCATACCTGTCGCTGTTCAAGGTCGGACGCTGGCGCTGTGGGGTGAGGCTGGAATAATGATGAATGAGTGGCTATCTGGCGCTATCTCAGTCGCTAAGCAGGATCGGCTTGATAAATGTTTGATTGTGGTGGGGAGCCGGCGTTCTCGTGGCGGGGCCCGTCATCACCAGTCGCTACTTGTCGCTATTCCTTCATAAATAAGGGCCCAAATATACTTTGCTAATTCAAAAAAATACAACACAAAGGTAATATCTGCAAACCTACACTGAAAGAATGATATCGGCGACGTGGGTGCAGATATGGCAGAGAAAAGCTGCCGACCAACCCAGAAATATTGGATCATGCAAGCAGAAGACATTTCAGAGCACGCTGCTCCTAATATGAATCATGAGAGTGGTGTCTGTGACACACAAACAATGGAAATCCGTATAAACTCTCACCCAAAAGAGGAAAATGAATATACTGTGTCAGCTGAATGTCACACCGAGGCCGAGACACTCAAACCAGACGGTCACACATCTCACAGTGTCAAAGTGGAAGTGCCGAGGAGAAGAGGTGAATAACAAAGAAGAAAATACTCTTCAACATTCATTGCAAAGCAAAAAGATTTTTTGTTATTAATAAAATATATATTTTTAATACTCTTTATTTAAAGATTTAGCATTTTTATACATTACATACATTTAGACATACAATACAGGGTAAAAGGGTTTGGGTGAGGAAATCGGGAGCACTATTTGCTAAAGCGCAAGCATCATTATCATTGTGGGCCAGTTTCTGCCACCGTAACACATTATAAAGCGGAGAGGTTGCAACAACAGCACCCAAACCGATAATTAGATCCTGATCTCCACTGATTGGTTTCGCACTTTACTAATTCACCCGGAGTGGGCAATGTCCGCCCCTCCTAAGATTGGGAAATGGGAGAGGGGGGGAAGTGAAGGGTGTATGGCGTGTGGGACATAACACCTGAGCCGACGTACACCTCCGCGTGTCTACAATTGGCAGCGCGGCAGTTACACCAATTTCCACTTGGACTATGATGATTGGGGCGTGCCAGAGGCGTGGCCCCAGGTCTACTACTCGAACAGGCTCTTAAATTCTGCCGATTCCTCATAAATTAGCCAGGGCAACCAGGTAATTCTGTACTGCTCGTCTCTGTCATGCAATGACAATGTTAGGTCCTCCATTATAAAATATATTTTTAAAGTGATCTTTAGGCAGTATTGACCTCGTATTCAAACTGATTGCACTTAAAGTGGACCAACACCCAGGATTTTGACTATCCTGGGTTTTGGTCCACTTCGGTGGGGCACCCCGATCGGGGGTGCCCCGCTGTCTGAAACCCCCCAGAAAGCCCCAAAAAACTCACCTCTCCCCGCTCCCACGTGACCGCGCCAGCCAATCACAGCGCTCAGCTCAGCTGGCTCTGAGCGCTGGAGGCCGCGTCTCGCGCTTCCCTCTAACAGGGAGCGCGCCAGCATGGCCATTCACAAACGGCTGGCGCGGGTGCGCGCCCTGCTAGAGGGAAGCGGCCACGGCTCGCGCATGCGCCGATGGAACGGGGCTGAGGTAAGGTTTGTGGGCCTCCTGGGGGGTTCCTCCCCGCGGGACATCCCGATTTCGGATGCCCCGCGGGGAGGGTTCTGATCGGTCCGGGAATCTTATAGATTTCCGGGCCGATCCCCCCTGGGTGTTGGTCCACTTTAAGATTTTGACTATCCTGGGTTTTATTGCTCCGGGCATCCCGATTTAGAATGCCCCACTGTGTGAAACCCCCGAGATCGGCCAGTACAACTTCCCAGTCCTGTGGCGCATGTGTGTGCTCTCATCCAATCAGAGCCATTTGCAATGCATATTAAATGTTTGGCAAATTAGTCTGTTTACGGCAATCGGGAACTCGAGTGGTCACATCTCCAGCAGCAGGTGCGCTCCCACCCCCAGCCTGTGTGAACTGCTGTGAGCAGGAGTGTGCTCACAGCCCAAAGATGCAGGAAGGGGCCATCCAATGTTTACATTGTCCAGGGAGCAAGGAAGAAGGTGAGTTTTGGGGCACTGGGGGGGTGAACACAGCAGGACATCAAGATTTGAAATGCCCCAGGAAAAGGCCAGTGGCCAGGTCCAGCCATGCTGGGTTTTGTTCTTTAAAAATGAACACCACAACACTATTTACTATCCCAGGTATTGTTCTTCTCCAGCTAGGCATCTTGATTTTGGATTTTCTCACTGTGTGTCTCCCTAGGGTTCCCATAAAAAAAACACCTTCCTGACAATCACATGCAGGGACTGCCAGCCTATCAGTGGCTTCTGGACCAGTCAGCTTTTACTAGCCTCTGTCATCAGGCAGCATAGTTCAGGTGATTGAGTAAAAAGTGGGCTTCACAATCTTGCATGCTTTTTTCACTGAAACAAAAGCCATGCTGCAATGAAAAAGACAACCGGTTATATATATTTTTTTATAAAATATTAAAAAAGGGTGCCCCCCTCCCTGAGGTAACCCATACCAACAGACACAGGGCTCTTCCAAACCCATGGTACCCCAAGAGTCTAGGGAACCCCCTAAAATTGCCTCAAGGTTCTGTGCAATTATCTTATTTCTAGCTAGAAATAGTAAGACATCAGCTGTAATGACTCATCATTGCTCTGCTTACAGCTGAATTCTTCTAAATACATTGTATCCACTGACTGAATATAAATATAAAATCAAGGCAACTTATCAGTTCTTTCCCCTCCAAACCAACATTTTATAGGCCATACATCTCCACAATTGTAAAAATTCTTTGAGATAATTATGTTTACTTATCTCCAGAGGGACTACTTTGTATTTTTTATCTCTAATATTGGGTGCTCTTTTAAATACTACCTTCAGAAGATCTTGGAGGACTGCTCTAAAATGGTTTCTCCCATCAAGAACCCCCAGAGTTTGTTATTAGCTGGTGATCCTTACTAAAAGCCGTAACAAAACTAAAATCTCTCTTATGATCTTCCTTCTCTCTTTTATTCCTTTCTCTCAGCAGTTCAGGTAACCCACAACAGACACAGGGCTCTTCCAAACCCATGGTACCCCAAGAGTCTAGGGAACCCCCTACAATTATCTTATTTCTAGCTAGAAATAGTAAGACATCAGCTGTAATGACTCATCATTGCTCTGCTTACAGCTGAATTCTTCTAAATACATTGCATCCACTGACTGAATATAAATATAAAATCAAGGCAACTTATCAGTTGTTTCCCCTCCAAACCAACATTTTATAGGCCATACATCTCCACAATTGTAAAAATTCTTTGAGATAATTACATTTACTTATCTCCAGAGGGTCTACTTTGTATTTTTTATCTCTTTTAAATACTACCTTCAGAAGATCTTGGAGGACTGCTCTAAAATTGTTTCTCCCATCAAGAACCCCCAGAGTTTGTTATTAGCTGGTGATTAGGGATGAGCGAACCGGTTCGGGAGAACCGGTTTGGACGAACCGGAATTCGCTCCGAATTTCAGGGAAAATTCGATTTGGCACGAACCCGAATTTTTTTTGGTTCGTGCCGATCGAATTTTCCCTGAAATAAAAAAAAAAATGGTGGGAGCGGGCAGGCTGGCTACGCTGTCAGCGGGCGGCGGAAGCCCCCTCCACGCTCCGGCGCCGCTCTCAGCTGTCATCAGAGGACGCGTCATCAGAGGGCGCCTGAGAGTGGCGCCGGCCTCCACGCTCCGACCATGCAGGTAAGTGTTTGCTTTTTAAACAAATGCCGGCATGGTGGGAGCGGGCAGGCCGGCTGCGCTGTCAGCGGGCCGGCTTCCGCCGCCCGCTGACAGCGTAGCCGGCCTGCCCGCTCCCACCATGCCGGCATTTTTTTTTTCAGATGAGCGATTCGTGAAAGTTCGATTCGGGCGAACCAGAATTTCTTCGGGAAATCGCCCGAATCGAACTTTCAAGAAGTTCGCTCATCTCTACTGGTGATCCTTACTAAAAGCCGTAATAAAACTAAAATCTCTCTTCCTTCTCTTTTTTATTCCTTTCTCTCAGCAGTTCATTACTTTCACCTTCTGTAATTTTTTTCTTTAGTTCTCTTACAAATGAAATGGGGACCCTTTCAACACATTATGGGTTATGGGTAGAGATGAGCGAACTTAGTTCTGCATGATTTGCTGATTTTTTTTCAAAAGTGCAGGTTCATGCGGAATCAAACCTAAATTATCAGAGCTGCATTTTTTGTGCCTTTTTGTAATGTCTGGATCAGGCAGAAGCTGAACCTATGGCCCAGATGAGTGGCCCAGAAAGAGAGGAGAAGACCTTCCTGCCCATGTCCTATCTAGCCCAGCCATATTTCTCTTTCCCTTGTGGGTTTGCGGCTGTCTCAAGCCATCGGAGCTGATAGAGGGTCATCTGTTCAGCCTTAAGGAAACACCACTACCCCCTTCAGAGCTCCAGTCTGTGCTCTTTTACTTTCCTTCTTCCCGCCCAGAGACTGGTGCTTTTCGAGAACCTATCTGGTCTTCCTGTCACCTCCCCCTTTGTCCACTGCATTTTTCTCCCCCCTTCTATCCTCTATGTATCTTCTTAAATAAACAGTTTTTTTGTACAGCATGAAATGTGGTCCAACACATTCTTTTCAGGGGATGGGGATAGAAACACATAGCAGCACCAGCAGCCTCTCTGAGTCCCTAAGTCCTGTTGAAGCCAGTGGAGGAGGGTGACCACAGTCGCAGTCTCACTGAGCCCCTAAAGACTTGTGACAGCCAGTGGATGGGGGTAGCATCAGCAGTCTCATTGAGCCCCTGAAGGCCTGTGAAAGCCAGTGAAGGGGGTTAGCATCAACATCAGTCTCTCCGAGTCCTAAGACCAGTGACAGCCTGTGTCAGCTAGTGGAGGAGGGTAACAGCAGCAACAGTCTCCTAGAGTCCCTAAGTCATTTGACAGCCAGCAGAGAAGGGTAACAGGAGCATTATTGTTGAGCCCCTAAGGGCCTGTAAAAGCCTGTGGAGGGGGTAGCAGCTGCAGTCTCATTGAGCCCTTAAAGGCATGTGACAGCCAGTGGAGGAGGTAGTAGCAGCAGTCTCTAAGAGACCATAAGACCTGTGACAGCCAGTAGAGAGCTAAACAGCAGCAGAAGAATTCTCTGAGACTGCAAGGCCTGTCGTAGCCAGTGGAGGAGGGTTACAGCGGAAGCAGTCCCTATTATTCTCTAAGGCCTGCAACAGCCAGTGGAGGGGCATAGCAGAAACTCAAGCAGCAGTCTCTCAGGGTGCTCCCATCCTTGGGGATCAATGATCTAGTGCAGTGTTCCTCAACCCTCTCTGCAAAAGCTATCAACAGGTCATGTATTGTGGATCTCCACATAGAAGCTTTGCTGCTGCACTAATTACTTCACCTGTGCATCTGTGTGGAGATCTACAGAACAAAACATGTTGGTGGCCGTCGAGGAGGGGGCTGAGGAACAATGCTCTAGTCAGTTGCATCAGGCACAGGGGTGGTGAAATCTGTCATTATGAAGGCCTGATTCATCTTGATAAGAATCTCCATATTTTGGCACTGAAGCCAAGCTCTCCATGAGGTCAAAATAGCTCCCGTTCCAATACCCTTTCAGATGCCACATTGCTGGCTGATCATGATAGCGTGGACATGGCTAACCCTGCAAGTTGTGATCAGATTTCCAGTTTGCCTGCTCAGACCTCCAAGGGGTCCATATTGCCATGGGACAGGGCGAATTTGAGATATGTCACCACTTGGTGATTTAGCTGCTGCTGGGTAGTGGCCTTGGTAGGGTGCTGGTCGATTTACTCAATGGGTAGCTGCAATTTCTCAGAGACTATGGCTAGCTTAGCTACTGCTGCTGTGCATGACCCCCATTTCGGTCTTCCACCACTTCATCCAACTCTGGGCTCGGTTGCATGTGATACACTGGGCTGGGTACCCTCGTCAACATGACTTTGCATGACACCCTCTAACACATGGGGCTTTAAAATCAAATAATTAAGACAGCAGTCTTTCCAGCTGAGGAGCAGAGTGGCTACTTTGAACAGCCTCAGCTCTCAGCAGATGTCCCACATCATTTTCAGTGGCTCAGTTGTAAATCTCACTGCAGTGTAAAGCTAGATGTCTGCTGCATTAATCACCATTCTCTGCTTGTACAGCCGGTCCAACATATAGAGGGTGGCTAAAGTGCGTGCACAGTTTGCGAGACTATTCTAATAGCTGCTTGAACCCAATAAACAATGTTCAGAACCTGATGACAATCAAATTGAAAGCATGTGCTATGCATGGTTTGAGACGCACTCCTTCCTGCTGCAGTGCCAACTTGATATTCCTCCCTACTTCGGTGATGATGGTTCTGATGTCCAGTTGGCGAGGGGTCAGGCAAGAAGAGATTAGCTGGCCTTTGCAGTTGAGCAGTTCCTTTTCAGTGTGTTCTCCCAGGTGCACCAGGTGCAGGACTGCATGACAATGACTGGCTTGGCATTGGTGGTATCAAACCAGAACATAGTGAACTCTTGACAGAAAGGTGGGTCTGGGCAAGGTGGAGAAAGCAAAGGATGCAAAAAAGGTCACAGTTGCACAGCGGAGACATCATTGCCACGTCCTGGCCAAGTTGCTGCAGTTCCTAGCCCAGAAGAACATTGATGGACATACACTGCCCTTGCTCATGGCTGAAGCTCCACATTTAAGCTTGGAGGCTTAGCGGTTTACTCATGAATGATGGCTACTGGCATTCGAACCTTCTTTGTCGCTAAATGGCAACTGAGAGCAAGATGAGAGATACAAATTTAGGACAGGAGAGGGCACAGAGGAATTTGGCTGCCCTTGCCTTTGTGGGGATACACACAGGGTTCTGTTTAACTTGTTCAACTGTTAATAGACACCCCAGAACCAGTAGTAATATTAGGGCCCATGAAAAATAAAAACCCAGGGACACAGACTTTACACAGCTAAGAATCTCCCTCTTGGGTGTAGTGCTGGCAGGCAAGCTGTGAAGAGAAGAATCTATTCCAGCAAAAACAAATTCCCTACACTGCACTACCACAAACCATTCCAATTAGAATTCAGTCCGAACTTTGAGAAGAATTTGATTCAGCACAAGCTCAGGTTTCCTGCGAGTTCATTCAAATGAACCCCATGAACCCCATGCCCTTGCCAGTGTATCCCCGCAAGCTAGTACCCCTCCCATATTTTGCTTGAGATCTCTAATGGCTCCCACAACAGTGAGTTTGCAGCATACTGCCACCACGCTGTGATTGTGCCATGCTGCCACCCTCATCCACTGATGATGCTGCCTCATCATCATCATCATCTATGCAGGTTTAACTGCCACAGCTGTGACTCTCAAATACCTAGTGGAGTTTTCCCCTGGCTCCACCTGAATTTTTCTCCATGGTGCCACTTTTGGGAAATCCATATTTTGCCTTGGACTGGCGCCTAAAGCATTTCAGTGGTGGAAAGAGCATGGTCTCCTTACGGTGGGGGGCATAATCATGGGGATAGGGTTCATTCTTTCCCACTATTTACAAGAGATATCCCAGAATCTGAGCAATTTAGATATTTGTAGATACGGCATTTACTCTCTTATGCAAAACCCTGCAACCCCTAGGCAAACAAAGGCTATGCAACAGTGGGAGGGGGACTGGGAGCCCCACCATCAGATACTACATGGATAGAGACTGTTCAAGCACTCAAAAGGGTTTCTAGGGCGGCTAACATAGAATAGACTGCTTACAAGGTCTATGCAGCGGTATTATACCCCCGAAGGGTTACATAAATTATTCCCTAGGGGGTGTGATGCTATGGGAAGCATGAAACATATCTTGTAGACATGCCCAAAGCTGGAACAATTTTAGAGGGATGTAGAAAAATTGATATTGGAAAAAACGGGTATTGCACAAGTTATCCCCTTGGACTGCACTTTTGAGTCTCCTGCCTACAAGAGTGTCTAAATCAGCGAAAAGATCGATCATGCACATGGAAGATGGGAGCTAGCAGCTAGTTGGAAATCCACAGACTTATGTCCTGCAAGGGTCCTGGGCAAAATAAAAGTCATGGAGTCGAATGAAAGATTTTGGAGTATCCTGGATAGCAGGGTGGACATGCACAATGCAATCTGGAGCTCATGGGCCGCTGACAGAGAATTTGATAGTGCACAGTCTCCCTTAGGGCTTAGAAATGTGAAGGTGCATCAGGCATAATCCCTTGATGGGGGTCTTCCTTCTTCCTGGCTGTGGTTCTCAGCAGGTTTCTCCTGTTTTCTTTTTCTCTCTCTTTTCTTTCTTCTCCCCTTCTCTCTCTCTCTCTCTTCTCTTCTTGTTTTATTTTGGTATGGGTGAACTGGATAAATAGATGAATGTTAGGTGAGATAGATTTAGAAGTATAAGGTGCACAGAGGCTCCTCAATGCGTGATAGGTAGAAAAACAAGGAATGAACAGAACTGAGTGTGTATGAAAGGAATAAAAAAAAGTTAAGGAATAAAAATGTATGTAATGATAAAGAGAGGAAAAAGAAAAAAGTAGGTTTAAAGTTATCTGCAATTATGTAGAGTAAAGTAAGTAAAGAGAATCTTATTGTTTTCATTGATATTAAAAGATGGTATATAATGTTGACATGAGGGCAAAGCTTTTGCTAATGACATAAATCTTATTTCAATTCTGCCTGTGCTTTGGAGCGGATACTACAATTTGAACTGCCTTATCAATATATATATATATATATATATATATATATATATATATATATATATATAACTGAAACTGATGTAATGTTGTCACATAACTTTTCTTTAATAAAGAAACTTTATTGCTCAATGGGTACAAAGAAAATTAAAAACATACAGATGCACCTCCACCCACGATCAATCTGGCCAGGTCTTCTCTTCACCCAGTGGGCCTCTTATCCCATCAAAATCTCAAGTAGGCTAGCAGTTAAAAGGGTTAAATGTACCTATGCATGTTGGGTATTGTTCTGTTCAGGGGACCTCACACGTTCAGATTTAGTTTGGTTTTTTTATGTTTGCATATTGATATTTTAGGATAAAAGTGGCTTTGATTCAGTTTTTTCATATTTTGTTAAAGAACTGATTGAGGGATTACTTCCAAGTCAACAAGCCTGGTACGCCTAGAAAGCTTGAGGTGTGTACTTCCAGAGAATATGTAGGTTTGTGGGGGGGGGGGGGGGAATTTCAAATGTAAAAGGTTGTTTTTCTTGAAAAACTACAGGATGCGCATAGAAATTTTGTCTGAAAATCTAAAGCACTTTTTTAGTTTGGGGGAGTCTCCTGGCAGTCTCCTAGGCAGCACTGGATTAAGGGGAATACTTTATATGGCAAACCAGGGGTGGTTTCACACAGCAGTGGATTCATTAACCCAGGCCTAGAGTCTTTGATACTTAGACTGGACATCCAATTTGAACACCCCAAAGCACGCACTAAAGTGCCACCTAATGGGGACAGCCGCAGCTGCTCCGCTTCTTGCTGCAGCCTCCAGTCCCCCTCTGCAATCACTGAATACATTATTTCCCTTGCAATGTGAATGCTGCATAATCTATAGCTGCCTATAGGCAGCACAGACAAGGTCCACTGCATTGCAAATTTGCCCTTCTGAAGCCCATCACTTCCAACTTGTCACCAGTCTCCACCAGTGGTGGACTGGGGCCAATAATCAGCCCAGGAAGCTAAATTTCTCTTGACCCTTTACTGTCCTGAATTTGCCTCTCCTTTATTCATGGGTGAAGTTTGGGGGAGTCAGTGGTTGGAGGGCAGCAGTCATCATGAGCAGACAGCTAAGCCTAAAAGGGAAATTCAAGAAGTAGGATATATAAGTAAAAAAAAGAATCATAAAGATATAGATATATTATAAAGAGAGCTATGGGGGTATTTGGGTCAAAAATGGCCTGCTGAGTTCCTGACGTCGCTCACATAGATGTTGGGATGGCGTTCTTTGTGACCTCACACCTTGAATGCCCCAAAGGCCATGCCGCTCACTTCTCCCCTGTCAATGTTCTCTACCACTCACTGAACCCTCCACTCTCTGCTGCCTCTCTCAGCAGAAGGCTGAACAGCAAGGGCCCAGCAGCTGCAGCAGCAGAGTAGCATAGAACAAAAACTGGAGGACCAGAAGGGAGCAGCAAGTACCAGAGGGCAATCAGCAGCAGAGAAGACTGGTAGACTGGATGACTGGTAGACCCTGGAGACTTTAAGCTCCCTGTGGACCAGGACCCCTCCCTCACCCAGAGGTCTTGGCCTGAAGAAACCTAAAATGCACCTGACTCACCCTCCTGTCATTTGTGAATCTGACATTAGGTAGATAGTTACCTTTTCCTTTTTTGATCTGTCTACAAGCAGAGTTTCAGGTCCTCTTGGATTTAGGGGTTAGGGGTGTGGCATGGGTGTTACCAAATTTTGTCACACCATGCAATCCTATTCCAGCCCATACCTTATCTTTAAAAGTTGCTTCTTATAAGGTGCCATGCCTCTTCCAGGCCATACCTCTTCCTACTCTAGGCCATGCCCCCTGACCCAACTGGACCCACCCAGGACAAAATCCTGGGTGTGCCACTGGCCAACGCCACAACCCAGCAGCAGCTAAACCAAGTGGTGGCTTATCTGGAATCCCCCCTGTCCCACAATATAGACTCTTAAAAAAAAAAGATTTGACACATGGCGGGGGCAAGGCTATTTAAAAAAAAAATCCTTCCAAATAAATTTGACTGTAAAATTGCGTAGGGCTCCCCCCTTTAAGCATTAGGAAAAGCAGTCCAAAAGTTATGTTTGACATTTTGTCCTTTTTATTGAGTGTCTACAAAAGCTGAATGAAAAGACACAGCCCTTCCTGTTCAGTCAGCCATTCTGATATGACCATCACGAGTGCGCGCAACAGCTAAAAGAATGCAGGAATGCCCTTGGTTGGTCAAGGCTAGCACTGCCAAAAAGGCAATATTTCCCACAAATCAGGGGGTTTCACACAGTGTGCCATACCAAATCAGGAACCAGCTGATGACTTTAGGCCAGTATTGGTCCTCTTCAAATAGATGGCAATAAGCCCCCAGTGCATGCCACAGCTAATGTGAATACAGGGATGCACCCAAACCCCATTTGAAAATATGTAGCGAAGTTTCTTCTGTTATTCCTTTTTAAATTTTAATGAAAGAAATGACACAGGGGAGCCACAAACCGTACGCACTTGTGTGCCAGAGACCCCTCGCTGATGAAAAGCAGATTTCAGTTTTGGAAAGGATTTTGGCACTGTCCACTGACACCCCCCTCCCCACCCCTCCCTGGCCCTACGCTGTGTGTAAAGTTAAGAAGGGCTCATGAAAAACACAACCATTGAGGAAGATGAAGAATAACATTGTGCAAATTGCAACAATTACTCCACAATGTGAATAGGTGATTTATAAAGTACAAACATGTTTTCTATACAGCACCTAAAATAGATACCACCTTGAAAGTTTTTAAGTTTAAGCCCCCTGGGCTGAGAAGGCAGCCGCCCCCTGGCAGACCTGGTAGAGAAATGGCAGCGCAGTGGAGGAGGCTATTTTTAAGAGCCAGTGAACTCCCTGCCGTCTGCATGTTTTAGTGTGACAGTCCCCTCCAAAGTGAATTCATTTTGGGGACTGAGAGGAGTTAAAAGAAAAGAGCAAGTTCAACAGGGTTTATTAGGGAATGCAAATTGCTGATGAATGAAAGATGCAACCCCTGACAGCTAGTATTGGGCAAGCAGAAAGCAGCTAATTTAACCGTTTGCCTGGAATGTCCCTTTAAAGTGGACTGTCACCCACCCCTGATCGGCCCGGGAATCTATAAGATTCCCGGGCCGATCACCTCCCTCACCGAGGGACATCCGAGATCGGGATGTCCCGCGGTGAGGGACCCCCCCCCAAAACCCCAAAAAAACTCACCTCCCGCGCGCTCCTCTAGACGTGCGCGCGCCCGCGCCGGCCGTTTGCGAATGGCCGGCGCGGGCGCGCGCCCTGTCAGAGCGACGTGCGGGAGGCGGCGGCGGGCGCACTGTCTTGTCGCCGCTTGTCTGTGAGCGTGGTGAGGTGAGTTTTTCGGGGTTCTGGGGGGTTTTACACAGCGGGACACCCCTAATCGGGGTGCCCCCCTGAAGTGGACCAAAACCCAGGATAGTCAAAATCCTGGCTGTTGGTCCACTTTAAATCACATATGCTAAACCTGTGGCCCTCAGAGCCATCGGTTGTGACTGCTGACCTGCTGCAGGGAAAGTCAGAGGATTAAATAGAACTGGTATGTAAAGGTAAAAAGAGGCTCAGTATAGTAACATAGTATGTGCGGCTGAATAAAGACTTTAGTCCATCCAGTTCAGCCTGTTTATCTCCTTCCAGTGGTCTAGTAGCCATAGCTGGAAATGCTATTAAATGCCAGGAAGGCATCCAGGCCACTTTTGAATGTTTTTACCATATCCTTCATTACTACCTCCTCTGGCAGCGAGTTCCATAGTCTCACCTCTCTTACATGGAAGAATCCCCTCCTATGTCGGTGGAGAAAGCACCTTTCCTCTAAACTTAGTGGATGCCCTCGGGTTATGGTTACACTCCGGGTTATAAATAGATTGTGGAACAGATCTTTGTATTGACCCCGAATATATTTATACATAGTTATTAGATCACCCCTCAGGCGTCTTTTTTCTGAACTAAATAAACATAACTTTGACAATCTTTCAAGGGTACTCTAGTCCCCGCGCTTTAGTTCTGATATGTCCTTTTTAAACACAGGTGCCCAGAACTGTACACAGTACTCCATATGGGGTCTGACCAGTGACTTTTACAGGGGTAAAATGATTGTCAGGTCATGAGCACCTATGCCCTTCTTGATGCACCCCATGATCCTGTTTGCTTTGGCAGCAGCTGCCTGGCATTAATTACTACAGTTAAGCTTATTAACTAAAACCCCTAGGTTCTTTTCCATTGTTGTTTTACCAAGTGTTTCTTTATTTAGTGTGTAATCATGACACAGATTTCTCCATGTGCATAACCTTACATTTGCCAAGTGACAATCCCTCGGAACAGCCCCTGTAATTATTAAATCCACAAATATTAGAAATAACAGCTTGTCTATTACTTTACATAACTCTCTTAAAACACAAGGATGTATGCCATCTGGTCCTGGTGATTTATCGATTTTTATCTGCTTGGGGCGATGCTGGACTTCTTCCTTGGTTAGACCGGTGACATTTAATGGAGGGTTTGGGTTATTGCCCTGCATTTCACTCCGTATGTCACATTCTTTTGTGAATATAGAAGCAAAGAAGTTGTTTAGAAAATTTGCTTTCTCCTATAGGTGGGTCTATAGGTGTCCCACCTATAGAATGGTAAAGGGGGGAGTGGTAAAGGAGGGGTCCATTGCCTAACAGAAGTGACAGCAGTGGCTTGGAGGAATGTGGTGACATTGATAGTGTACACCCACTCTTGGGTGAAATCTATCATGGGTTTTTTCTATATTTAATTGTATGTTTAGCATTAGTAGGCATTTAGATGGGTTGAGTATTGTAATATAAATATGGGACCCATATATTCAGAAAGGTAAGTCAACCACCATGAGTATTGTTAGCATGTGGGGTTAGTTACATGTAAATGGGGTAATGGGGTGGTGTGGTGAAACGACCTACCAGTAAAAACAATCTATAAAGTTTTTTGGAGACGGCGCATATCCTGGCGCATATCCTGACTGTTGTACAAAATCTGTGTGTTGAGGCCCGTGGCAAGATTTCAGAAATTTCAATAAATAATAATATTTTATATATAAGTAGCCATATTGCTTATATAGTGTTAAAATATAAAAAAAGAAAGATGTTACCAATTTACTAGAGGAAATGTATTACTAATTTATGGAGTCAGAGCCTGGTAAAATTGAGGAGTAGAAATCGGGCTTTGGCTTACCGAGCGTTCTTATGGCGCATGCGTGGCCTCCCATGCATTCATCCGTATAAATGGTCCAGACGCAAACTGGTCTAGGATTGTTTAAGGACTCCATGCTAGGCTGGAACAGCCAGTGTGTCTCCTCTAGACATTTACAAATGACTGGTGCCAGGGCATACCCTGCTAAAGTTATAGCAAGGAGTGTCCCCTGCTTGCGCATGCATCCTTGAAGTGTGGCAGTTGGTGAGTATACTAGGCAACCTGGGTTGTTTCATACAGCAGGGCATGTAAAATTATAGTCAGCCAAATGCAAGGAAACAAGTAGCCATAGAGTTATAACAATTTCCGGAGCAAAGGTGGTGGTTTTGGGGGTACTGTAAGAGCACATCAGTAATAACTAAATAGGCAAGCCCATGGCAGTCACCAAATAAGCAAATAAATGGGCAACTTCCGTACTCAAACCTTTGTGCAATAACATCAAGGAACAACATACTTTGGGACCTTAACATCAGTTGCAGATTCTAAATTCCTATAAGGGTGAGGCTAGCAAGGGGTTAAAGGGTTGGAGCTTTCCGAAATGTCACAAGCACTCTGCACAAAGTCAGGCAATAATGTTTAAACACTTACCAAGAAGCCATCCACCAGATAAATGCCCCTCCTCAAATAGTCAAAAAATTGATGCATTTCGCAGAATAGCCTTGATTCAAAGATACATTCGTCCGGACTTCCGTAGCGGTCTGTGAAAGTTTGGGTGGGTGTTAGTCTTTTCTTTGCTTTTTTTCATTCATTTTTCGTTCGTACCAACGTTCGGGAATGCACTTTCGATGAACGGAAGCAAATCGGAACATTTCCGTTAGTTCGTATCATTTTCCAAACAAAATCGGAAATTTTCAGTTCGTTCAGATAACTTCCGTTGTTGGGATGGGTTTCCGTCTGATTCAGAGAGCTGATTTCTGACGGACCACCACCCTATAAATCCGTTTCATTTCCGATCCACTTACGGGACCTTTGAGGGCTCGGATTGCTATTGTTGAACATGTTTTGCGGCTATGTGGAGGAGTCTGCGCGCATTTAGCACCAAGGCATTGCATGTATCAGCATGGCCAAGGCCATAAATTGTATAGCAATGCATACCTGAATCAATACATTTCATGTATGCCTTATAGATGCATTTTAATGCTGACCTAAATTAGTCCTTAGCATGTAAACCATTATTGTCCCACACATCCACATAATTGCTATATTTTTTTAGACTTATATCCTTTGTGAATTATATTTGGATTGTTGAACTTGAATCTTAATTTGTTGTAGGAGTTATTGTTTTAGTTGGTTACCTTTGCTTTGTGTAATTATTTTATATTTGGTTGCAGGAACTGCAAGATGTGCCACTCGCCCTTGCTCCTGACGCCCATTCTTTGCCTTCAGAATGCGGGCCAGGGGTTCTCTAATCGGGAACTATGCAAAACCCGGCCTGTGGCGAGGGCCCTCTGGCTTTTGAAGTCCAGATTTAGGTGTTTGGACCATACGGGGGGGGGGGCACTGCAGAATGACCCCAACAAGGTTATACCAACATTTTAATTTACGTTTTTTAACAGGGACCACACGTGCCAGAGTGGCACAACTGAGTGTCAGGGTCCTTCAGTTGGTGGGCGAGATGCAGGAGCTGCGCAACTCGTTGGGGACCACAGATGAAGAATAATGTTCAGTGGCCCGCTATGTATTTTGTTTTTTATAGTTGTAAAAATTTGAAATTTTCAAAATTCTTTAACATTTTATATTTTATGATGGAATAAAAAAAAATGTTACATTGTCATTTCATTTACAAAATACATTAACACAAAACTAATGGGCCCAGAAATATTTAAAGATGAATATTCACATGACCGAGAAGTGATTTGGGTAAGTTTTAGGGGGCTAAAAGGGAAGAAGAACCTAACTGAGAAGTGGTTTGGGTGAGCTTTAAGGGTCCAAAAAAGAAGATGGAGGATAGTGATTTAGCTAAACATTGTAGTAGAATTGAGGGTGGCAAAGATGTAGGCGAGCACTTTAATGAGTTAAGTTTGTAGTGCGCAGGCGCAAGATCGTAAGGATTTCAGTGCGATTATTTATTGAAAAAGGGAAACAGAAACTAACGGGAAACGTAAAGGATTCGTTGGAGGATATGATGGGAAAAGGGCAAAAATGAAAGCCTACGTTGTAACATGTGAAAATGAAACGGAAAAGTCTGGATGGAAAATGACAACCTCGTATTCGTAATCTGCCTTACGAACGGACGGAAACTTTACAGAAGGTTTTCAATGCATGCATAGAATCGCTCGTGCACTCATACGAGAACGGAAACATTTCACAAAAAAAACTGAAGTTTTTTTTTTTGTCTCTCTGAATCGAGCCTATTGTGGGCATCAAGGCATGATTCGGGAAAGCCAGCAACAAAGCTAAGCATTTTGAGATCTGGACCAGCAATCATCTGTACATTCAGTGAATGTCCCATCTTGTGATTCCGGTAGATATATATTCATCCACACTGGGTGGGATAAAGCAAACATGGGTGCAATCCACAGCCCCCAAGACATGTGGCATGCCAGCAATGTGATAAAAACCCTGTTTTACTACAGTCCATTCCTGTGGTGAGGAGGGTAAATGCACATACTTTGGCAAAATGGCTCGCATTGCCTTTAAAAATGTACCTACAACACGGCATACAGAAGTTTGGGACATGCCAACCACCACACCACCCAGGCTCTGAAATGAGCCATTGGCCAGAAATTGCAAGCAAACTATCAGATTCGTCATTCCAGAAACTGCATGTCCTCTACCAGGTAATGGTGCCAAATATGCATGCACCAGGCTATAGAAGTCTTCCAAAACTGCACAATTTAGCCTAGTAAGCTGGAAAAGTGCTTGATCTGGCAGCTGATCCACATCCAAACGTGTCCGAAAATACTTGGGAATGGGTAGTCTGTGCCTTTTCTGCGCCACATCATCTGCAATATGTTCGAAGTCAATGCAAAGAAAGTAGAAGGGCTCCATTGTGAGAAAAAGCAAAATGAGTTTTCTCCTGCTGAAAGCTGCATCAAAAAACTAGTGTGAAACACTTTAATTTATATCATGTGTGTGGCTCATCAAGTCCACCTGAATCGGTAGTAAAATTTTCGAGTCGCAAAATGCAGTAGTAAATTTTTCGATCCACTAATTTATTTTGCAGTTTTACAATCGCAATCGAATTTAATTCGAGTGACTCATGTTTTACAATGGTTCCAGGTTGCTGAATCACTCGTAAAAAGAACGATCGCAAAATTGCAACTTTTTAAGCACAAAACACACTAAAATGGAGCCTGGGCAATCCCTAAGAGAAAGTTGGAGTAGATTTTATGTCCTCTGTTGTCCATTGCCATTGTCAAAGTATTTTACAACATGGACAACATAGGCCAGAAGCTGACCATGATGGGGCTTTTCACCTGGCCAAAACACTCCCAGTCTTGCAGGAAGAGCCCCAGTCTTGCAGGAAGAGCCTAAACCAAGATTGGAAAATACCCACCCAGCAAGACGGGCTCTCTGCCAGCATGCTACCAAAATTATGTGTTACCAAAGGACATATTAAAACAAGACATTTCATCCTTGCCCCCTTAAGTCTCCCTCTCAGCTCCCTGTACCCATGCCCACTGTACCCACAAGCCAAGGAACCCCAGCCCCCAAAGCTATAGCTCTGGCATCATGGTTGGGGGACCTCAGCAGAATTCTTGGGCTGGTAAAATCCAGGGCGGATTTTTGGCCCCAGTCCGCCACTGCTGTAAGCTGATGCACAGTATCACCAACACACCTTCTCAACAGCTGAGGCTTAGTCTGTTTTTACCATCTTCTGTAAGCCTCGAGTGTCTTTCAGCAGTCAGGGGCTTGGTAAGGATATCTGCTGTCATTTCCTCAGTAGGGCAATCAAGTAACTCAAGAAGTCCCTGCCCTTGAAGATCCTCAGTCTGCTGACTTAGGGTTTGTAGTATTTCTGTCTTCTCCCATTCTTGTTCAAACAAATAAGGAGTTCGCCAATATAAATTAGCAATATCTGTCAATTACAGGCAGAGATCTGCTTTACTCCTCTGAAGGTCCTCACGTGTAAGCACTTCATTTATTTTCATATTCCTTGCTCTGGTGGCTTTTAGGCCATATATACTCCTCGGAAGTTTGCATACTAAGTCTGGCCTTTGTTTATCTTTGAATACTGGTGGATGTTCCATGTAGCTATCATCTGTTAACTCACCATGTAGAGACGCTGTTTTATCAAAGTGTTTCACTGGCATTCAAATTGTGGCGGCTACTGTCAACAAAGTGTAGCATGTTTCACTACTGAGCAAATGTCTGATAATAGCCCTCTCCATATTTTTGAGAACATCCCATGGCTACGAGTCTTGCTTTGCATTGCTCCACTGTGCCATCTGCATTGTACTTCTCTATAAAAAGTCCATGTTTTGGTATCATATGGATTTTATCTTTTCCGTTGCAGCCTTTATCCATTAACTGGCCTCCTCTTCTAAAAGCTGATATATGTCTTCCCAAACTGCAGGTTCATTGGTACTGGCAGTGCTTGCCTTGTATCAGAGCTGTACAGGGGGTTTACCTTTGTTTTTGTTTCTTGAGCATCTTGGTTCTATGTCTGAGCTTGCTTGTGTCTGCTCTTCAGTACTGGTAGTTTCTGCACTCACTTCAACTGTTTGTTCAGAAGTTGCATGCTGATCAGTGTCAGTTTTCTGTTCTTACGTCCTCTGTTAACATCACATTGTCTCAGATCTTCAACAAAAGTTATGCTATTGCTAATGGTAACCTTGTCTGTTTTGGGAGGTTAGTAACCCTTAACAATGCCACTGTAACTAACAAAGATTGCTTCAAATGCTCTGTTTTGGAGTTTGGTGTATTTTTCCTGTGGATGAATGCATCCAAAATGTCTTAGTTGTTTTACACTTGGCTTCTCATTGTGCCACAGTTCATATGCACTGCTCTAGAAAATAGTCTGTTCTGCAAATAAGTGGCCATCATTGCTGCCTTACCCCAATATTTTTGTGGTAGCCCAGCGTCTGTCAGCATACATCTGATAATTTCAGTGAGGGTTCTGTTCTTTTGTTCAGCTACCCCATTTTGCTCTGGTGTATCTTTTGATTCTCTATTCCATTCTGCCTTAAGCACCTCTGTACTTTGTGTCCTATGAATTCACCTCCATTATCACTTAAATGTATGAGAAGTTTCCTCTGAGACATGTTACTTGTCTTTAATACATACTCTTGAAATGTGTCAAGAACTTCACTCTTGTGTTGCATTAGGCGAGTGACTGTGTATCTTGAATAATCAACTATGAAAGTCATTATGTACCTGTTGTCTCCAGGTGTAGGTGGGTTTAGGGGACCACATACATCGCTGTGAACTAGGTCAAGTGGCTGACTTTAGGAAGTGTTGCACTTGTAGCTTTAGATTTGATGCAACATGGGGGGACAAAGGGATACTGTTAGATCCTTTGTCAGATTCCTCTTTTGTAGTTCTTGTACGCTGTTACGCACCGGGTGCGAAGAAGTGGACCCGCAGGGTCTGCAGAACTGTTTGGCAGATACCGCGTCAGGGGAGCGGAGTCTAAGGAGCCACTGGTTTTCACCAGAGCCCACCGCAAGGCGGGATGGTCTTGTGCGGCAGGTGACTCCCAGGTCGCTACCCCCCAACAGCGGCACAGTTCCACAAACTGCTGAAGTGACGTGCAGCAGAGACAAACAGTGGTCGAAGGAGAAGGCCGAGGTCAGGACTGGCAGCGCGGGTTCAGTAGCGGAGACACAAGCCGAGGTCGGGACGGGCAGCACAGGTTCGAAGGTCAATGGGAGAGCCGAGGTCATACACGAGGAATCAAGCAATACAGCGATAATCATTCAGGGAACAACACCGAAGATCCGGCACAGGAAGTAAGGCAGGGTTTAATTTATAGGAAGAGCCAAAAAGGGATTGGATGGCAGAGACCAATTAACAGGGCCTTGGCCCTTTAAATCTGAGAAGGTTGACGCGCGCGCCCCCTAGAGGCCGGGGACGTGCGCGCAGGGAAGGCGGAACAGTAACAGAAGGAGGAAGCCGGCGGCCATGCCGGTCAGAGGAGGAAGCGCGGGGACCAGGTAAGGGGGAACCGCAGCCTGGGGGGCCAGCAGCGGACGCCCGGATGGCGGTAGAGCGGGGAGCGCTGCAGGAAGGGGACGCAGCGCTCGCCCGAGGAGAGGCACGGAGGGGGGCGCTGCGCGGGGAAAACAAGCGCTCGCCCTAACATACGCATTTTGGGTGTCTGTGACTTAAACGTTTGTACCACTGAGTAACAAACATTGCCCCCTAAGTAACAAGTTTAGCAACTCAAATTAAATCCCTCCGTCCTGACACCTTCAGTTTAATAAGCAATAAAAAATAAGAAAAGGGCATTTAAAAATTGCAAGTCAGATCTCTCAGCTGTAACCTAGGAAAAGTATAAAGCAGTAAATAAATCATGTAAACAAGTAATAAAGCTGGCAAAAGCACAACATGAAAGAGATGTGGCCAAAGAAAGCAAAACCAAACCTTAAGTTTTTTTTTAAATATATAAACTCAAAGAAAACAAAATCAGAATAGGTAGCTGCAGTGTACGCAAGGGTTCAGTGCTGGGCCCTCTATTATTCAATTTGCTTATAAATGATATAAATGTTGGCATTAAATGCACGGTCTCTATTTTTACGGATGACACACAGATATACAGCACAGTTGTCAGGCCCCGTGGGACACCCACCTTCAGGTGAGTCCGCAACCCCCAATCTCCACTGCTGCTTCTGCTTATAGACAAGCCCCCATTTGCTAGGACGCTGGATATGTCTCACCAGACGCAGTTGCCCCCAGGACATATATAGCTCAAAGGATGCAGACTTGAAGGGAAATGAACAAAGGGCCAGGCTGGACAGAAGTTGGACTGGCTGAGGCCATACATGGGAATGACAGTGCTTCCAATTTGGGGATCCAAGGGGATACAAAGGATAATGGTCAAGGGTCAAGCCAGGTTGTCAGAGGGTGCACGGTACAGATCAGTAGACAAGCTCGAGGTCAGGCAGACAGGCAGCGATCACAGAAGGACAGACACAGTGAGACCTTAACCTCAGCGATACCTGTGGGGAAGCTGACCAGCAAAACATGTCCATAAAAGGAAAGAGCATGCATATAGGTATGCCGGGGATGCGCAGCCATACTGACTGACAGAGCACACAGAGAAGGTGATTAACCAGCATGTGAAGGAGCTGAAAGCCTGGCAGTATCTCTCCCTCTTTCAAGGGGCTTCCAGGCCCTCCAAGACATTCTAGCAAACTGTCTCTTCTGAACTGGTCTGGGTTTACTAGAGGGGAAGTTGTAATCTACGTCTTCGTCAGAGGTGTCTGTCCACTGGTCACTGTCACCCTCATCTCCATCAGGGGCAGCTGTCCCCTGATCACTGTCATCCCAAAACTCTACAGAAGTCAAGGCATGAACAGGCCTTGTTTAAGCATTAGCCATTTTCAGAGGAGAACGTATCTATGTATGCCCCTATACCCAAGGGGAATCCAGCTGGGTGGATGGTTTGACTCTAGGAATACATTTCCTCTGGCCAGGCGCAGGAGAGCGAGTTGTAGACACAGTACTGAGCATTGGGGGGGGGGGGGTCAGACTTGGACACTGGACAGGATAATAACCAGGGCATTGGCACAGGACAGGATAACCTAGGAGCCTTATGGTGGGTAAAAGTGGAACAAACTCTAAGACCCCCTGGGTTAGGAGTTCCCATAATATACTGGGTGGGTGAAGGGGACTCCCCATCCTGGTAAGGGACGCATTTAACAGAACATGCGGGGCCCCCATTTAGATATGCGTTCCTTGACCCAAACTATCTGGGGGTTATGCTTGCAAAATCAGGGCAGCCCCAGAATAACTGGTGTTAAGGGGAAATCTGAGACTTTTAGAGTGGGTGGTACCCAAAGTGACTTCTATGAAGTTCCCAGCTGTCCCACTATCCACAAGGGCACAGGACTGGACAGAATGGGAGGCCCAAGAAACTGTAATGGGCAATTATACAGTATGAAATCTTGTGGGGAATTTCACAACACCAATACTAGTTGAAACAGACATGCCAGACAGCTGAAGCCTTTTCACAGGCTTCCGGAAACAGGTTCTCGCAAAGTGGCCGGCTTCTCCACAGTAAAAAACACAAGCCCTAAGACTGCCTCCTACCTCTCTCTGCCTGAGATAGTTTAGCTGTGCCAAGTTGCTTCGGTTCCTCTGCCTGAGAGGGAGGGCAGTGGGGCAGCACAGAGTGAGAAGGCAGGGCAGTGGGGCAGCACAGAGTGAGAAGGCAGAAGAGGAAGAATGTCACTATAGGCTACAGACTTTTCCTCTCGACGTTCTCTGTTGCATCGATCAATCCGCATTGCCAGTTGCATAGCCTCATCAAGAGCCTTAGGTGCAGGATAACTACCCAAGACATCTTTAGTGGTGTCAGAAAGCCCTACTCTGAACTGACTTCTAAGTGCTGGGTCATTCCACTGACTATTGACAGCTCAGCAGTGGAATTCAGCACAATATTCTTCTGCTGGTTTACGCCCTTGCCGGAGTTTGCAGAGATAGCTTCAAAGAAGGCTTCTGCAGTTTGCAGGGCAGGATCTTCAGGAAAGAATCCAAAGGCCCAGGTCTGGGTGTTCACAGGAGCAAGAAAATTTTAATTCCCATTCTCTGGGGCTCTGGTCCAGTTGAATGGGGCGGAGCTTAAAATACAGCTTACAAGCATTCCGAAAATTAGCAAACTTTTTACGTTTCACTGAAAAGTGAAAAGTCTCTGGAAGGCGAACCCAAGGCTCGACGGGAGGTATGGTCACTTGTGGGCCAGGTGGCTGGCAGTTCTCCTGGGCTGCCATGTGCTGAGTAAGTTGGTTGATGGCAAACGCCATGGCATGCACTTAATCCACAAGATCTTCCATTCTTTTTGGCCTGTTATAATGTCAGACCCAATGGGACACCCACCTTCAGGTGAGTCCGCAACCCCCAATCTCCACTGCTGCTTCTGCCTATAGACAAGTCCCCTTTTGCCGGAACGCTGGATATGGCTCACCAGACAAGGTTGGCCCAGGACATGGATAGCACAAAGGATGCAGGATAAAGGCAGATGAACCAGGGAACAGGCTGGACAGAAGTCGGGCTGGCTGAGGTCATACAAGGGAATGACAGTTCTTCTGATTCAGGGATCCAAGGGGATACACAGGAGAATGGTCAAAGGCCAAGCCAGGTTCTCAGAGGTATCAGGGTACAGATGAGTAGATAAGCTTGAGGCCAGGCAGCCATCAGTCCAGGCAGCGATCAGAGGAGGGTCAGACAAAGTGAAAGTCGGCAACAGGTAATCAGAATCCAGCTAACAGTGGTACGATAACACCCAGCAAAAATGGTCAATGCATGCTGGGAGAGGACTGGTTTTATGTGGCCATCGGCCAATCAAAACAGAAGGCCAGAGTCAGCCCACCACCTTAACCCCAACAATACCTGTGGGGAAGCTATCCAACAAAACATGTCCATAAAAGGAGAGAGCCCTCCTAAGGGTATACTAACAGCCAAAGCACAGAGTAGGTGATTAACCAGCATGTGGGGAAGCAGAAAGCCTGACAACAGTGCAGTTTATTGAAGATGTTCACAAGTTTCAGGCTGACTCAGAAACTTTTGAGTGTCTGGACCTCCACTTGGCAAATGAAGTGTAAAGTAATGCACTAGGGATCTAATAACACAATTCTGTGAAACTCACCTGTAGAATTGGTTTTTCTGGGGATCCATTCCAGACCCTCCTTACACTTGGGATTACTTCCTTGCCCAAAGGGTGTGACTGCAAGACAAAAAAGGTGTGGCCCCTCCCGGCCCATAAGTACCAGCTGCCTCCAAATCAACCCAGTACTTAAAAAGCAGTAAATCATATAACCAGAGGCAGGCTGGGAGGCCCCTTTATAGGAGACCATGTTACCTCACACCGAACTCCGCTTGAATTCTCTCAAAATATACTGGACAAACACCATCAAAAGACAGATCATGACCCAAAAAGAGTGGGCCGGAGGGTCTGGAATGGATCCCCAGAAAAAACAATTCTACAGGTGAGTTTCACAGAACTGTGTTTTTTCTTCTGATCCATTTCAGACCCTCCTTACACTTGGGATCTCCAAAAGCAGTGCCATCTATGGGCGGGATCCCCAGCACAGAACAGCAGGTAGTTTATTTCACTACCGCCTGAAGAATCTTTCGACCAACCACAGCGTCAGCTGAGGCCCTAATATCTACCTTGTAGAATTTGGTAAATGTATGAACCGAAGACCAAGTGGCAGCTTTACAAACCTGTTCCACCGAAGCCTAATGCTGAAAAGCCCAGGAAGCACCAATGGCCCTAGTGGAATGGGCCGTGATCCGAAAAGGGGGTTCCTTCCCTCGGCCGTTTGTGATTGTGTCTGGACGCAAAGAGATCCACCTCTGGACAACCCCAGCGAAGGCAAAGGACTTGAACGATCTTCTGACTGAGAGACCATTCTCCCCGACGCAGCCACCCCCTGCTGAAGGAGTCTGCCTCCTGGTTCTCTACCCCCGGGATGTAAACTGCCGAGATGCAGGGAACATTCTCCTCTGCCCAAACCAGAATCCGGCTTACTTCCTTTAGGGCACTCTTGCTCCGAGTACCCCCCTGATGGTTGATATAGGCTACCGCCGTACGATTGTCTGACTGGACCTGGACAGCCTGCACTTTTAAACTGGAGGTCAGATGCTGGAGCACTAGCCAGACTGCTCTTAACTCCAAGATATTTATGGGTAACTGGTTCTCCTTCGGACCCCACTGCCCCTGGATCTTCTGGGTCTGGCAGATACCCCCCTAGCCTGTAAGACTGGCATCCGTGGAAACGATTTGCCACTGAGGTGTTAAAAAGGACCTGCCTACTGATAGGTGTAGAGGATCCAACCACCACAGGAGAGATTGTCTGGTTGAGGGAGTCAGAACAAACGACTGATCCAGAGTGGGGCTCGATCCCAGCTTGACAACAGATTTAACTGAAGAGGCCTCATGTGAAACTGGGCAAAAGGCACTGCTTCGAAGCAGGCCACCATCAGGCCTACTAGTCTCATCCCTAGCCGAATAGTTGGCTGCTGACAAGCCAGTAAGGTATCTATCTGGCTCCAGAGCAACCGAGCCTTCTGCTCTGGCAGAAAAACTCTGACCTGAACTGTCCAGAGTCATTCCCAAAAAGGCCCTTACTGGCGATGGGGTGATATGCGACTTTGGATAATTGATCACCCAGCCAAACTCCTCTAGGGTTGACAATACAGTTTGCGTGTTCTTTTTGATCTTCTGAAGGGACAGAGCAGAACTCAAAAGATCGTCCAGGTATGGGATAATGCATATCCCCTGGCTCCTCAGGATGGCCATGAGACCTGCCAAAACCTTGATGAACACCCTTGGAGCCGAGGATATGCTGAATGGAAGCACCACAAACTGGAAATTTTGGCCTTCCAGGGCAAACCTTAAACATTTCTGATGCCCTGGAAAGATCGGAATGTGCAGATACGCGTCCCTTATGTCTATTGTGGTCATAAGATCTCTGGGCTGAATCGATCTTACTGCTGATCTCAAAGTTTCCATACGGAAATGTTTCACCCGGATAAACTTGTTGAGACCCTTTAGGTCTAGGATAGGACGCACCGACCCATCCTTCTTGGGAATCGTGAACAGGTTGGAGTAAAACCCCTGACCTTCTGTCTGATAGGGTACCTGACAAATTACCCCTTTCTGAAGAAGATGCCGAACAGAGGCTCTCAGGGCATCTGCCTTTAACTGGTTCCGGGATGCCCCTGACCAAAGGAACCTTGTGGGCTGTCTGGCTGCAAACTCGATCTTGTAGCCTGATGGATCCAAAGATCCGCCCCGTGGCGTCTCCAGACTGGAGCAAACTGCAAGAGCCGTCCCCCCACCCGCCTGGGTGAGGGCGCCCCTTCATGTCTGGGTGGACTTGGCTGGAGGCTTAGGCCTGATTCTCCAAGCGCCACCCGCCCTGTTACAGGCCCTGCCTCTGCCCCAAAAATCCCTACGGGAACATGAACTCTGCCACTCCGAAAGGGCCTCTGAAAGGGACGAGCCAACCTTCTTCTCTGAGGAAGCTTGCAGCTCCCCAAAGAGTCTGCTCCCCAAAAAGGCAAATCTATTAGAGATTTTTTAGCAGCAGCATCAGCCGACCATTGTTTTAGCCATAAAGAGCGGCACAAGGCAACAAAAAGAGCAGGAGTTCTGGCACCTAGCCTGACCGCATCATCCATAGCAGTAATAGCAAAGGCGTTAAAATCCAAGCAAGCCCTAAATTCCTTGGACTCTTGAGTATGTCTGCGAGACTTAGCCCTGGCCAAAAGTTGCTTTACCTTCTTCCTTGAAGCCAAAGAAACGATAGCCGTGGCACAAACAGGGCGTAATAGAGAACCTACCATAGCAAAATCATATCAGCCGGAAAAGGATACCTTGTATCTAGGATCCTAGGGACAGCAGGCAACTTGTTAGGACTTTCCCATTCCTTTAACACCATCCTGGAGAAATGCGACTGCTCCGGAAACACCTGCCTCTGTCTCACAGGCCTAAACAAGTAACCCTTCCCCCTCTTCGCCAACTTAGGAGGGGTAATGTTTAAAGTTTCGAACACAGAAGAAAGTAAACTTTCTGTTTCGTCTGAGAGTAAGGGATGTTCATCAGAAGAAAATAAGATATACTGTCCTCCTCACCAGAGCGTACCTCACCTTCTGAGAGTGGTTCATCAATAATCTCTTCCTCCTCCTCAGAACCAAAAGAGGCAAATAAATCCACTTCCTCATAAGCAGGCTCCAAATGCCTCCTCTTATTGGCGGCCTTTTTAGGGACGACCAAAGAGAGCTGTCTTTCCAGGTTATCCAACCTGTGTGCCATATCCGCCTGCGCTCCACTGCCTTCCCCTTCTCTAGGGGCTACTTGAGGATGCTGAGGTACAGAAGAAACCAAATTTATTGCTGGACTGGATGGAGGAGCAACCACCCTATTATGGTCTGAACCAATTCTCCTGGCGCAAGCGGAACAAACTGTGCTGAAAATACCCAGGGGATCCTGCTTACATAAAGGGCAGAGCCTACCCTGCTCAAGTGGGATGCCCGACTCACTATCTCCCGATGCCTCGGTCATGGTGTTTTTTTAATTTTTGCAAAAAGAAAAGACCTAAGGTCCTAAGCCTATACCAATCCTCAGGAGGACTGGGGAGGGGGGGGGGGCACAACCCCTTTATCCCTTTTCCCAATCTAATATAAACAGGAGAAAAGACCTATTAAAAATGACACTTTTTTTTTCCAAAATAGCATACCACCAGCCATAATACTTAAAATTCAATAACATCAAAAATAGTACAATCGACGTCCACTTACCCCTGCAGCAGCCGAATCACTCAGAACTGGCGACTACACACCTTCCCACTTCTCACACAATGCCCCTAGACCCGAGAAAACATGGTGTAGCAGGGGTTAATACTTTAGGGGCCCCCTCGGGTGCACCTGCCCCGCCGCAACGCTAGAGCGGCCTAAACACAAGAGCCCCATAGAACCCCCCAGGGCTAGAGCGAGATGCAGCAGCGGGGTCTAGTAGCCGCTGCTAAGTCCGGGGCAGAAAGAAGTCGCAGCGTGGACAGTGGGGGAGCCCGGCATATGGCCGCTCCCCGTCACTGCTGCTGTTGCTGCCATATACCGCCCCCGTATGTACGGGGGTCCGCTGCCACCTACCTCCTGTCTTCCCATGCAGGGGTATTAAGCGGAGGTCTCGATGGCGGAGCGCGCACTCTCTCATCCTCCTTTTATGCCGGAGAGAGCGCGAATGAAGGACCGGAAAGCCGCAATCGCGCTTCCGCACCCGGCTCCGCCCCTGATGTGACGTCACCAACAAAAACACGCCCCTTAAAGCTGAAGGCCCGAAATTTTCTTTTAAATAACCTAAAACATGTGGGAAGAAGGATGGGTTGTAATAAAAACACACACTTCCTCAACAGGTACACCAGAAAAAAACCTGCGGCTGGCATGCTGTTCAAAGAAAGCCTGCAGCCCAGAGCGTATACACTCTGCAAGCGCCCCAAGACCCCGACGCTTCACCTTACCTTCACGGACCCCTGAACAGCAGAGCTGTGGGAGGCAAAATGGGTCTGGGGGATTCGTGGGAATAAGGCTGTGCAGGAAGCCGACAGGGTGCATTCCCCCGCTTGCTGCCAATCCTTAAGAGAGAACTTCACCAACCTTCACAGTCAGCTCAACTGTAAGAATGAAACTGGGTTGATTTGGAGGCAGCTGCTACTTATGGGCCGGAAGGGGCCACACCTTTTTGTCTTGCAGTCACGCCCTTCGGGCAAGGAAGTGATCCCAAGTGTAAGGAGGGTCTGGAATGGATCAGAAGAATAAACCTGAAGGCCACATATGTCTTCAAGGGAGTAAAACTGGGAGGGTCACTAGTTGAGAAGGATCTGGGGGTACTGGTAGACCACAGACTAAATAACAGTATTTAATGACAAGCAGCTGCTTCAAAGGTGACCAAGATATTATCATGTATTAAAAGAGGCATGGAACCACGAGACAGAGATGTAATATTGACAGTTCACAAGGCACTGGTGCGCCTTACCTGGAATATGCCAATCAGTTCTGGGCGCCAGTACATGGAAAGGACACCCTCATTTTGGAAAGGGTGCAAAGGAGAGCCACCAAACTGATAAGGGTAATAAGGGATCTTAGTTATGAAGAAAGATTATGGCAATTAAATCTGTTTAGACTTGAGAAGAGATGTCTGAGGGGGTGACATAATTCACTCGTATAAATATATAAATGACCAATACGAAAATATGGGTAAAAGCTAAAATCCTCTCTAAAGACAAGGAAGCTCTTACTTTATCATAAAAACTATAAATCTGTGAAATAGCTTCTCATAGAAGCATGTTACAGCATCAACAGCTGGCAGCTTTGGAAAAAAGGATAAGATGCTTTTCTACCAGAAAGTAACAGTTACTATTAGCTATTAGCTTAAATAAAAATAACTCTTACCAACCCGACTCTTGGTTGAACTTAATTTACAAATGTATTTTTTTAACTGTACTAACTATGTAACTATGCATGTAACATGTATATACAATCATTGTGTTTATGGGTGCATAGTCTCACTTTTTCCTTCACTTTGTTGAGCTGATACAGATGATCATCCAGCTTGGCACTCACTATGGTCTGCTTGCCAACCAAGATAGAACACTTGTCACCTTGGAATTTTACAGTGAGTCATTTGGCTATCAGACATATCACAGATAAAAGTCCTCCTTCTAGATCAGGAACAAAAAGCCCATCCTTTATTTGTACAGCTATATTGTGTCCCACATCATTGGGACATACAAGGGTTTCATGCCCATATCCCTCTGCATGTATTTAAATTCCATCTGCGGGGTAAATAGTCTTGGTTATTCAGATCAAGTTCTGTGAAAAAGCTTCTACCACTTATCATGTGACTGGTTGTTCCTCAGTCAGTGCACCAGCTTTGAAATCTATGGTTGCCTGTTACTTTAAATGCAGCATTTCAGTACCCTTTACAAAGATCATAGATTGTGGCTTTGACCTTCTGTTTAGTATAAGACTGTCTCATTTGCTCTGGCATATGGTGCAGTCTCTCTTTATGTGTCCCTCTTTGTGGTTTCTGTGTAGTCATGTGCAAGCTCCTTTCTTCGTTGATCATCTATGAGCCTGGTCTTTACAAATGCTAGTTTCAAATCTATCTCAGGCCTTGTCTCCAGTGCATTAAACAGTGCAGTGTATGTTTGAGGTAAGCTGCACAACAACATGGCTGTGTCTGTTATATTCTCACCAACTGATCAGAGTTGTGAGATCACTTTCAGAATGACATTGATATGCTCCTGCATGTCCTGCTCTCTGCTAAGCCTCATTTTGTAAAGTTTCCTCAGCATATGTGTATTCTTACTGCATATGTGAACAGGATGATCATCCTCCACTAGTAAGCTTATGGTGGCCTGTGTCTGTCTGTTTTTTCTGTCCCAGTCCTGCTTATTGTCCTGTGGCCTCTCTTTAGTACTAACCTCCCACAGGTCATCTCTGGATCATAGCATTTCCACTTTAAACTTCCATAACTGATAATTGTTATTGTGCAGCTTGGCCTGTGAGAGTTTAAGCCATGAGCTGCTGGCCATTCTACTTTCTTTATATATAAAAACAGTCTTAGTTGTATACAGTAGATGTCTCTGTTGGAAGCTTATTTATATCAATCTCCGCATCGGCTGTGCTGTCTCCCTGTCATAATCCTGTCTGCTGGCTGTTTCTGTGCAAGTACAGGTGCGATTGCTTCATGTATAGTTAATCAGGTAATAGTTAAGAGGCAGATGCAGCTGTCAGCTGATGTCAGTTACCAACTTTCATGTCAGCTGATGCCTCTACCATTTCAGCTGATGTGAACATCCAAAAAAGACAGCAAGATAATACCCTGAACTTCTTGCTCCACCTTTGGACTTTGCTTCAGTGCTTATGACCCCCGACCTCTGCTGCAGTGTGGACCAAGGGGATATCTGCACACCGGTGCTCTGTCTCCAGGTACGCAACCTTTCTGCTCCAGGATTTGCACTGCCTGGGCCACGTCTGGTCACTGGGCTTTATCCGGTTTTTGAGGCTTCATGCGATCACTGGGCCCATAACCTGTTGTGAGTGCAGAGTGTGAGTGCTGAGTACATTGGCATCAAATCCAGATAGACATTTGTGGTGTAAGAACTGGCTTTACTGGAACATGAGTGCAGTAAGAGAAGGTCGCCTTACATGCTGAATAACAGACATGAAAAAGAAGTCATAGAAATCACCTCAATGACAGGGAACACAACATGCTGTAGACAATGTACAACAGAGATCATACATAGATATATGTAGCAGTGCCATCTACTGTCATAAATGAAAACTGCATTACCTAGCAATATAGATGCAGATCACACACAGAGACAAGATGTAAACAGTATCTCCAACAAAAAATAAACCATTTTAAAAATCTAAGGGTGTGAATACTGTACACGATATTTATACCAGCACCCTTTGACGCATGATTGAAGAAGGGGTCGCAACTAATTATCTGTATCCAGTCAGCCCCGGTCATTGCAGCCAAACATGCAGATGAGGTCACCGGCTTTGGCTTTCTCCCTACGCACAGCTTGGCCTCCGCCACTTCTTTTGCTGTAACTTTAGCTATTTGACAGACATCTATTAGTCTCTCTGGAAATTGAGTGTGAGCATAAATGTCCTCCCCTTTCACAAATTGTTTTTATTTTAGCGACACAAATTAAAGGTGGCGCTGCATAAAGGATCTGACGGGAATGCGTTCCCAGAAAAGCTGTGGCTTCACTGCCAGAATCACAGAAACACAAAGACTGAATTAAAATACAACTAAAATATAGATATTAATAATAAATATTAAACAGTAGTGCCCGGCTCTCTGTTGCAAAGATATTTCCTAATAGTTCATCTGGTTGATCAATCAGCTGGGGTGTTATGCAGTTACTGTTTATACCCCAACACCTAGAACAGACACAGCAAAACATCCTCGTCTGGGTTGAGGTGGGCTGGGCTGGGAGTGCGCCCTGGTCTAAAGGGAAACAAAGCCATAAGCTGACCATTAATATGCATGGCATACAGTGCTGGTTGGACGAGAGCCTTTGATGTAGGACCAGGATAAGGTAAATTTTTATGGCCAATCTGGGGGGTTTCATTTAACGGGCAGGGAACAAAACTTGGGATAGTGAAAATGTTGGGATTTTCTTTTTGCTTTAAAGGCTGCCCCACTACCACGGTGCTTGCTCTCCTCAAATCAGAATTATTAAAGAGGAACTCCAGGGAGGCCAATTTTCTCATCCCTGAGGCATCTTGATTTGACATTGGGTAGGCTGGGTAGGTGGGGTAGGCCCACAAGCATGCAGGATCACCAGAAGGTTAGCCTTTTTACACATCGGGACATCCAAAATCAGGAAGCCTGCTGGAGAGGAACAACACCTAGGAAAGTGAAGATCCTGGGTGCTGTTCCTCTTTAGTCCCAGACCAACACCTATTTTACAAAAAATGGGTGTTGTTCCACTGGGGGGGGGGGGTACATCCTGATTGCCAAAGTCCTTCGCTCGATTAGGCTCCTGCCAACCCCCTAAATATTACCTGTCACCTCAATCCCTCTGCAAAATGTGGACACGTCATCGCTGCCACCACTGGCCCAACCACGCTGCCACATTTCACCAAGGGAGCCAGGTGACAGGTAAGATTTAGGGGGTTTGCAGGGGCTTGACAGAGGTGGTGACCTTGGCATTTGGGATGCCCCCTCTCTGAGTGGACCAACACCCATTTTTTGCAAGAGGGGCGTTGGACCAGACGAAAGAGGCTAGCCTATCTACTGCCTGAGACGAACTTTAGAAAGGGCTCCAGGATTAACTGTATCTCAAATATGATTGGTGTATGCTGCCATATTTTCTAAATACATTCAACCACCCCCCTGACACCAACAATCAAATGTATTAACAAAGAAAAACATGATCGCTGCCGTGGTGCCCCGGTTCCCATTAAACCACCAATGAACTAGTAAAAAAAACTTCCAGCAATTGCTGACCTCCGCCTTCCTCTAAATAGTGCTGCCTGAGGCAACTGCCTTACCCGGCATCATCACAGATGCTCCCCAGTTTGTAGCACTTGTGATAGGAACCCCAGACCAGGATCCTCTTTTGAATAAGCAGCCTGTGCTCCTCCAGCAGTTAATAAGTTGAGCTTGTTTTCTGGCAGACACATCAGTTTATATTGCAGACCAAAGGCCAGATCAGCTCTGTAAAAGCAGTGTTCTGCCAGTTGCCAGATGAACCCCAGCCAGGATCCTGTGTCGTACGACTTATTCTGGAAGCTATCCTAGCTTTTTTATATTTTCTGATTTTTCTGGTTCAGAGGGCTGAAGGATCAGTAGGACATGTTGCGAGGGGTCAAAAACAGACTTAACTTTTGACCCGGAAGGTCCAACATGTCGGTTTATTGCAGAATATAGGTGCCTCCGACATCTTTATTTAGGCCGGGTCAATAAGGTAGATTCACAGCCCTTTAGCTTATATTTAGTTTTAGTGCATAAGGCCATTTGTCACACGTAATAGTACGTGCGTTTGCAAGATTCAGAGCCTCCATCGGGGCCACTTCGTAGCTCCTTCATTGTTGCGTAAGCCAGCGAGAGCATTGCAAGTACATCTCTTGCAGCGTATGCAATGGATGACAGTTTCGTTTACATGGCACGAACGTCCCAAACTCCAGAGTTTTTCAACCTACCTTACTATGAAATATTTCCCTGTCCAGAGAGGTCTTCAGGGTTAACTTCGGAAATGAGCAGTTTTGTCCTTCATTTTTGTGTGTTTAGTCCGTGGTCTGTGCGCATATGCCGGCTTGTATGCATATGCGAGCCTCTCATTTTTTGCGTTTTCCAGTGTTCTGCTCCTGGCCCTGGCATTTTAGTACATCCTTATTACATCCTTATCCTTGGTAAGTTTACAACCCATGGCACTGTAGCTAATCTCCCTGCATGGAAGAGAAAAATTGATGACAGGTGTCTACGTAGGATAGTCCAAATGGTGGATAAGCAGCCCCAAACAAGTTCCAAAGCTATTCAAGCTGTCCTGCAGGCTCAGGAAGCATCAGCGTCAGCACAAATTATCCATCGACATTTAAAGAAAATGAAACACTATGGCAGGAGACCCAGGAGGACACCACTGCTGACACAGAGCCATAAAAAAGCAAGACTACATTTTGCCAAAATGCACTTGAGTAAGCCCAAACCCTTGTGGGAAAATGTCTTGTGGACAGATGAGACCAAGATAAAGCTTTTTGGTAAAGCACATCATTCTACAGTTTTCTGAAAACGGAATGAGGCCTACAAAGAAAAGAACACAGTATCTACAGTGAAATATGGTGGAGGTTCAATGATGTTTTGGGGTTGTTGTTTTGCTGCCTCTGGCACAGGCGGCAAGGCATCATAAGAAGGGACTAGCAACGGATTTTGGGTCGCACTGTACAGCTCAGTGTCAGAAAGCTGAGTTTGCGTCTGAGATCTTGGGTCTTCCAGCAGGACAATGACCCCAAACATACATCAAAATGCACCCACAAATGAATAGTAACCAAGCACCAGAGAGTTGCCTAATACCCTTGGTGTGTGTAGCCATACAACATATGTTGCACAAGCAAGCCCTCAAAGTTGGCTGTGCATGTGGGAACTAAGGATGGTAGGTGGCCTGTTTGGTTCGCCTACTCCTCCCGGTGCCAAGCTACAATTTGCTAACAAGTCTTACCTCTGGTGGGCACATGCCACCTATCGTTATCCCCCTACCCCTTGGTAGGTGTTGGGGTGGAGCATACCCAAACCCGCTCCTAAGCATGGGTAAATTGTAGGGTTTGGGGAAGGACCCTACCAGTTTACAAGCTAGATTCAAACAAGGGAAAGGCTGGCTTTAGTGAGTTGTCTAATGTTTACTACACGAGCAGCCCTCTGGTTGTTCAGCACTTACCTCTCAGCCCCTCTGGTGCTGGGTTTCCGCCAAACCACCACCTTCAGGTCATCCCACTTTTTCTTGGCCCGGGCACCATCATTGGGTTCTGGCTCCACCCCAACATGTTGTGGGCAATCTCCAACCATAATTGCTCCTGCAACACTTTGGAGGTTGAGCAGGACTGGGACCCAGCCATTTGATCATAATTTTTGTCAACACCATCCAGCGGAACCTCTAGCTAAGCATCAATAAATCGGCGACTCAACTTGCCCATTGTTAGTTTGAGCCCAGGGTGAGTGGCCAATGCTGTGGTCTTCTGGGTAGTGTCCCGGCTACTGGCCAGGGAATATCAGGGGGGATGCCACACTGTTTCTATGGGGAATATCAGGGGGGATGCCACATTGCCTATAGGGAATATCAGGGGGGATGCCACACTGTTTCTATGGGGAATATCAGGGGGGATGCCACATTGCCTATATGGGGAATATCAGGGGGATGCCACATTGCCTATATGGGGAATATCAGGGGGGATGCCACACTGTTTCTATGGGGAATATCAGGGGGGATGCCACACTGTTTCTATGGGGAATATCAGGGGGGATGCCACATTGCCTATGCGGAGAATAGGAGGGGGGTGCCACATTGCCTATATGGGGAATGGGAGGGGGGAATGCCACACTGCTTATATGGGGAGTTGGAGGTGGGGTTTCAAATTGCCTATATGGGCAATGGGAGGGGGTGCCACACTGCCTATATGGGGAATGGGAGGGGGGTGCAACATTGCCAATATGGGGAATGGGAGGGGGTGCCACACTGCCTATATGGGGAATGGGAGGGGGAGTGCTACACTTTCTATATGGGGAATAGGATGGGTGGAATGTCACTCTGCCTATGGGAATGGGATGGGGGGAATGTCACTCTGCCTATGGGAAGGGGGAATGACACACTGGCTATTGGGAATGGGAGGGGGATTACTGTAATTGGAGAATACTGCACTTTGCCTATTATTTGATTAAAAATATTATTTTTCTTATTTTCCTCCCCAAAATCCTCGGTGCGTCTTATACGCAGGTGCGTCTTATATGGCGAAAAATATGGTACGTTAGCAAGGCATATCTGTTTGTTCTTTGCTGACTTTCATGGAAAAGGTACGACTTCAAGCACAACACACATGTAAAAAGAGGACATTGGCCATTGGTAGAGGAAGTGGCAGCCCATGTGAGTGGTGAGGGGACATCGCGTTACACCTAAACGCAAATAATGCAGCACTGGTCGGACTTTAACAGGCGATAGTGACCCTGTTTGCAGAGGTTCTACAGCCAGAACTTCCCAGGTAAGTGGATGTACAACACAGAAGGTGAGCTATCAGGGTAATGAGTAACATGTTTTACAAAATAATATTTTCTTTTGTAGCTGGGGAGTTCGGGCTGCAGATCAAGCCCACCCAGAGGCAAGGGGTCCAACCAGTGGGGCCAAGAAGACAGGGTGTGGGTGCAAGGCAGAGGACCCAAACCTTGCCAATGTCCTCTTCCTCTTTTATAGCAGCACCACCGTCAGTCATATTGCCGCTGAAGAGGAGGGTGTGTTGCACTTGGAGTCAGTCACACTCCAGTAGGCCAATAAAATAAACACACAGGTTGTATTTAAAGTCTAATAACATGTTTGCTAAGTGCTGGTGTGTTGTGCTTCTCTGTCCCTGTAAATTCATCACAGGGTGAGCATGTGACGATGGGGTCACTGGAGACGGAAGAGCCTTGAGCCTCAGGTGGGTGTCAAGCCACTTAAGTAGAGCAATACCCAAGTATTACACAAACAACACATGCCCTTAAATTCTAACTCAGGTTCTCTCTCTCTACAGACCCTAAAGAAGGGATGGCGCCGCGGAGGAGGGTGGCCCCTAAAACTATGCGTCAACCAGTTTGGGTAAGTATGGAAAATTCTCTGTGCAAGTACAGGCATACATGTTGACAAACAAGTGGTAATGTATCATTTTTCTCTTTGCAGGTGCCATGTTGGTCCCATTTTGGTTTATTTTGTATATAGTTTATTTTTTAAAACTTTTTAAAACATTTTAATAAAACAATAGTTTTAAAGTTATATGCTTCATGGTGGTGTGTTTTCTATGCAACTACATAAAGCAGACACAAAGCAAACAAACGGCATTGTGAAACAGAACACCAAAACAGAAGGTTGCCAAAGTATGAGCCGAGTAACAACATGGCAAGCAAGGTACAAAGGTAATTATGTGCAAGGACATGCAGACTATATGGGATGCCCTAGATGCCAGCAGGTAGGACAAAGGTAAGTATGTGCAAGGACATGCAGACTACCATGGGATGCCCTAGATGCCAGCAGGGGGGACAAAGGTAAGTATGTACAAGGACATGCAGACTACCATGGGATGCCCTTGATGCCAGCAGGGGGGATAAAGGTAAGTATGTACAAGGACATGCAGACTACCATGGGATGCCCTAGATACCAGCAGAGGAGAACATTTAAGTATGTGCAAGGACATGCAGACTACCATGGGTACACTGGTGGGGAACGGCAGGAAGCACATTAAAAGAGCTGGTTAAAACAAAAAGGTCTACGCCGGAAAGCCAAGGAAGGACACGGCACACTGGGAACAATGGGTTCCACAGAAAGTTACGCCCGCAAACAGGTAAGAACTTGGTCTCCTAAACTACTTCGACTGCAAATACTGTAAATCCTCGGCTAAACCATTTGCGTACGCAAAGCAAAAACGGCTGGTTACGCAGGAACAAACGTTTCTTGGAACATGACTGTGAATGATACGAGCGTTCACAATTTCCCAGTTCCCGAAAAAAACGAGCAGTCATGTGCCGCACAACGCACCCTTCCAAACTCAGTCAAGACTATGACATTGAAGAGATAAATACAGCTTTGCTTAGAACACTTAAGGTATTTACATATAAACGGAGACTGAGATGCTTTGAAATGGGTTATCTTACTTATTTTAAAATAAGCCGTCCTTCAGCAGAATACCAAGTATTGATATAAATTACCCGCAGACGCTGTATTTGGCTGCGCTGGAGCCCAGGGTTCTGTCGCATGTGTAGGGAGGCCCGTGTTGGCCATTTACAGGGGGTTGCCAGGGGAAGTACTGTAGGTTTTTCCAGCACAGAATCATGGCATATTGTGCCTGCTGGCAGTGGATAGGCAGTGGCGGGTCCCGGGTTTAGTGCAGTAGGGTCCTGTGAGGTATGCTTCTGCCCGGGGTGCCACGAGTCAGCACCATAGGTTGCACAAGCCAGGCCTGTGTTTATTATCACAGAACTGAGCGGGCTTTTTGCTCAGCTTGCCTGTTTCTTCTCTGCTTCTTAGGCCACTAAAATGGAAAAAAGTATAGTACTGCTGAGTAGTAAAAAAAAAAACAACAGAGAAAACCGTTCAGCATAGCTGTAGAAGAGGAGATAGAAATTTAAAAAGCCACACAATCTGAGAAAGCAGTTGTGAGGCAAGATAAGTATGCTTTGATATTTGAGCCATTATAGGTTCTTTAAAGTGGACCAAAACCCAGGATAGTCAAAAGTTTTGACTATTCTGGGTTTTGTTCCTTTCCCCGGTGTGTGCTGTGTGAAATCCCCCCAGATTGCTGCAGCAACTCACCTTATCCAGGTCCCTCTGTGTTTCTAAGAGCAGCGGCTCTGACGCCCACATCCTCCACCTCCCGCTAACAGGGAGCGTGCCTGCGCCGGTCATTCACATATGCCTATTCACATATATGTGAGCTGGCTGCGGCGATCTGGGGTGGTTTCAAACAGTGGGGCACTTTCTATCGGGGTGCCCAAGGAGAAAGGACCAAAACCCAGGACAGTCAAAATCCTGGGTTTTGGCCCATTTTAAAGATGAGCACTAACTGTATGAAAAGCAGTGTGCACAGGGAAGAGCAATTGCCCAGGTGTAGCGGACGCGTGCCTGGCTGTGGGCACGCGCTCTCGGGGAGTGAGGGGGGTTCTTGGACCTAGGGTAGGGCATCCTATGTTGGTGTGGCATGTGTGGGTGAAGGTGCACTTACATGCTCCAGTCGACACTGGTCTCCATTGATGACACTCCTTGGTGAAAACAACAGGGTCTTTATTGATAGGCTTCCATCCATGATAAAACAGCAAAGTTCAGTTACAGGCATAATCCATTGGTTTCCTCCATGGCTGTCTCTCAGCTCCTCCACTACATTGAAACGCATCCCTTCATGACACAGCTCCAAGCTTAAAAACTTAAGAACACTCTAGAAGGGTTGGTTTCTCCCTTACATAACCTCTATATTGTTGCCACTACAACTAAGTTGCGAGTCCCAACCAATGGCAGGGCAGGTAATGTTGCCAATGCCACCTGACTAAGTCTCTGTTTATCCAAATAAAGGGGGACCCCAGACCATTTAAGTGTTGGTTAGGTCCATTCCTTAGGCAACACTGCCATCATGTGGTTTCATGATGCAACGATTCCAAAGAGATGCATCTAACAGGGTTAACTAAAACTATTTAATGTTTCTATCACTAAGATGGGGCTATTCCACTGACAGGGCTCTAATGGTTCCTACTTGTAGTGTTGCCCATAGTTTCCACCCATCACACAGGGCCCCAGTCAAGGACCAGGTGGTGAGCCCAAGAGCTTACTACCCACCCCTTCATGTACTGCCTAGATCGACTTTAGAGTGGCACTAGCATCTCTTGGATGCTTTTAATGAGTAGCACTGGGGGGTGGCCAGGGTTGGCAAGTGACTTGCTTAGCTGCAATTTAAAGGATTAGCATGACAACCAGTACATTTAGAAGGCTGTCTCAATGTTAACAGCCAATGTTTTAGGTTGGGATGGAGTTTTTTTGTTGTTGAGTGAATTTCCGCTTGGAGCCAGGTCTCACATGAAAATATCCTAAAAATATACTAAAATATAAAAGTTTAAGTTTGTGTGATTTTGGGAAACATTTGCGCACAATCAGGTTTTTACATGCAGGCATTTTCCTCCTGCTCAAAAGTAGGCGACTCGAGCAGGGGAAAGAACTGCCATCACTAACTGACATGCGTCTTTCATTGAAAAAAAGCCATGTCACAAATTTTAAACAAATGTTATTGAATTAAAAAAAAAGTTGTACCCCCCTCCAAGAGAAAACTAGACCGGCACCAGGCATAAGTGCTGGTAACCCAGGACTCAGGGGCTGGCCAACTCCAAGCCTGATGAAGCGGGAATGATTGCCCATGGAACACGTGACTGGTTGGTGAGATGTTGAGAGGGAGACTGCTTGAAGAGGATTGATGTATTGATGCTTTGTTTTTTCATTTTTTGTTACTTGTCTTGGTTACCCAGTATTGGTATTGTGTTGTGTATTTGGTTTCCACACTGCCCTGAGTGTAGAATCTACTGGAGGGCTGGGTTTTCACTGGACAGCTCCCCGCAATGGGGGGGGGGGGGGGGGCAGGCTGGGCTGCAGGCACAACCAGGGTCCTAAACCATCTCCAAAACACAGACAGGATGAGCAAGATACCAGTGGACAGGAAGGAACCCAAGCCGGAGCGGGTAGTCAACCAAACCGGGATCAGGAACCAAGCGGGTAGTCAGCCAAGCCAGGATCAGGAACCAAAGCGGGTAGTCAGCCAAGCCAGGATCAGGAACCAAGGAGGATAGTGAAACAAGCCGAGGTCATCACCAGTAATAGGAATCAGGAAAAAGGATGGTGGGTGTCACTTAAAGATCAGCTGGCATCTTCCTGCTGTCTCAACTTCCTTAAATGCGCAATTTACAGACGTGCACCTCTGAGCATGCGCAATGCACATATTGCACACTACACATGCGCAAGTGCCACGTCTGTGCAAGCGTTCCTGATGCTCGCTGTACATGCGCAGTTTAGCACGCACACATTTGAACAGAAGCATTTGAACATGTGTGCATACAGCAAACTGTAACACTAATAGAATGCGAATGGGCATGCACAGCCCGTTTGTAGGAACAGAAGACGATGAATGTGTCCTCCTCTGAGGGGCGGCCTTTGGAAGACCTCTGGTGCAGGAGCCTCGGGATGGTTCCGATGGATTTAACCGAATTTACCGAGGGAAGTGAACATTGGAAACTGGTTCTCATGAGTTTTCTTCTTCCCTGTATCTGACCCATTTAATGAGGTACTGGAGACCCTAACCCCTTCTTCAAGAGTTGAGAATGGTTTCCACTTCATATTCAACCTCACGTTCTACCAATATAGATTCAGGGTTTCCAGGCGGGTTGCAGGCTTCAAAAGCGAGACATGAAAGACGGGATGAATTTTTAAGAATTGAGGTTACGTTACATTCATAGGTTACGTTGTTAATCTTATGTTTAAAAAAAGAGAAGGAAGAACATGCACCACTAAAATAATAATGGAAAAGGTGCTGGCATAGGCACAATCCCCCACAACTGGACTATTTTTACAGATATGGCTCCCAGACCAGCCAGCTGTACCCACAATTATGTGCCGCACACTTGTAATAAAAATGCCTATTTTATTGCATTCCAAGTAAGCGCATACATATAAACATATATCACATACATTTAAAAAACCACAAATTTAAAAATGGATATAGCGGGTCTCTTAAAAATATACAGATTTATCATAAATGTTCCCTGTTCCAATTACTAATCTGAACTAAGGTGCAAAATTGAGTACTAAAGAGCTATATACATGATTCTGAGGGTGTTAATACCAGATAAATACAAAGTGGCCTGTGCAATAAAGTTACCAGTGCAATACAAAACTAATACTAAATTAATACAAATTGGCCTGTACAATCAGGTTGCCAGTGCAATGCAAAAATACAATTCTGTGATACTCACCTGTAGAATTGTTTTTGAATATATTCAGTCCAGGTCATCCCAGAAGTAATGACATATGGGTAATCCACCGCTAGGTGGCGCTTGACTGCAGGATCAAAAGCTGTAGCTTCTCCCGGCCCCCTATAAAATCAGGCGTCTCTATGATTCCCCAGCAGTAAGAAGTAGACAGGCCGGGAGGCCAAGAAACCATGTTATTTCACATAGCTTCAGCATGTACTCTCTCCAACAAAAAACTTAAGGACAACGGTCCAATATAAAAATGGTAATCACCATAACAGGCAAACAGAGATAATGAAAACCAGGGCGGGGTGGGACGACCTGGACTGGATATATTCAAAAACAATTCTACAGGTGAGTATCACAGAATTGTATTTTTCACTATATCCAGTCCAGGTCGTCCCAGAAGTAATGACATGTGGGACATCCAAAAGCAGTGTCCATTAGGGCGGGATCCCCAGTGGAGAACAGCATGTAGTTCATTTCACTACCGTCTGAAGCACCTTCCGGCCCAAGACAGCATCAGCTGAGGCCATAACATCAACCTTGTAAAACTTGGTAAAGGTGTGAACAGAAGACCAAGTGGCGGCCTTACAAACTTGTTCAACAGATGCCTGGTGCTGAAAGGCCCAGGACGCACCATTAGCTCTAGTAGAATGAGCTGTAATATGAAAAGGGGGTTCCTTCCCCTTGGCAGAATATGCTTGCACCACTGCCTGTCTGATCCACTTACTGAGCGTGGACTTGGCAGGTGGCAAACCCTTCCTAAAGCCCTCTGTTAGGACAAAGAGCAAATCCGATTTCCGGAAGGATTCAATCGCAACCAGGTAATACTTAATGGCTCTGACCACATCCAAGGCATGGAGGGTCCTTTCCTTAGAAGTAGTCAGTGCAGGACACAAGGAGGGCAAGACCACTTCCTCATTAAGATGAAAAGGAGAAACGACCTTAGGCAAAAAATCAGGTTTAAAGCAAAACAACACCTTATCCTTATGCCGCTCGAAATAAGGAGGCTTTATACAAAGCGTGGCAGTTCTGACACGCGACGCACCGAGGTGATAGCTACCAAAAAGACCACCTTTAGGGTCAAAATAGGCAATGCAGCATTGCACAAAGGCTCAAAGGGAGGACCCTGTAAAGCAGAAAGCACCAAATTCAAGTCCCACACCCGTAGTACAGGCTTACGCGGTGGACGTACATGTGTAACTCCTTGGAAAAAAGTCTTGATCAGTCTATGATTGGCAAAGAATCTTTGGAAAAAGTCTGAACTATATGTGTTAATTCCGCACCACAAATTTAATATACTGATATTTTAAATCAAATATCTGTGGCAGTGCAGTGGTATGGGACTATCTCAATCCTTAAATGGTATTCTAATGTATAGTGGTGAATCCAGCAATTCACCCTGAATAGTTCCCAAAACACCGCACCTCCTCCACAGTAATAAAAAATACAACTAAATTTGTATCATAAATTCATGGGTACATTTTATTTTTGATTGTTTACCCACATAAATCACATTACAGACAATTAAAAAACATAAAAAATATAAAAAACTGGACCGTACACTCCCAGGGGCATCCCAATTTCACCTATATCCCAACCCATAAGGTAAAGGCTTGATAAAGTGGTCTGAGCGGGGGGACCACGAAACGCGTTGGGGATCGCTACTTGACCTGTATAAACCTAGGGGCTACTTGGGGTCATACATTCAGGTGATGTGTTTGGTTTCTTAAATTGATTGTTGTATTTTTTAATGGAGTTTGTTTTCCTTTTTCTTTTTGCCACATTGGGCTTTTAAATAGATTTTTGCACAGTAGCACTTATGCACTTTGGTTTATTGTAAAATTGGCACTGATAACATTGTTATTATGGGTTGGGATATAGGTGAAATTGGGATGCCCCTGGGAGTGTACGGTCCAGTTTTTTTATATTTTTTATGTTTTTTAATTGTCTGTAATGTGATTTATGTGGGTAAACAATCAAAAATAAAATGTACCCATGAATTTATGATACAAATTTAGTTGTATTTTTTATTACTGTGGAGGAGGTGCGGTGTTTTGGGAACTATTCAGGGTGAATTGCTGGATTCACCACTATACATTAGAATACAATCTTTGGAAAAAGATGGCCAAGGCCGAGACCTGGCCCTCGAGGGTGCTCAGCTGGAGACCCAATTCTAAGCCGTGTTGTAAAAACTCCAAAATCCTAGAGATAGAGAAAGTGCGGCAAGGAAAACTCTTGGACTCGCACCAGGCAATGCAGGCATGCAAAACTCTGTAGTATATCATGGAAGAAGACTTCTTCCGTGCCTGAATCATGGTCTGAACAACCGTGGCAGATAGCCCCTTCTCCGTCAGGATTGAGGTTTCAATAGCCAGGCCGTCAAACCCAGCGTCTGTAAATTGGGGTTCCGCAGCGACCCCTGGTGAGAAGCCCTGGGTCGTCGGGCATGACGTAGCGATCGACTGACATCTGAATTATGTCCACGAACCAACTCCGCCTCGGCCAGCGAGGAGCCAGCAGGATGGTTGGTACCCCCTCCTGGGCTATCTTGTGCAGCACTCCGCGCAGGAGCGGAAACGGAGGGAACGCATAAAGGAGCCTGAACTCCATCCAAGGAATCGCCAGAGCGTCTGTGGCAAAGGCCAGAGGATCTCTCGACAGGGATACGAATCTTGGAAGCTTGTGATTGTGTCTGGACGCAAATAGGTCCACGTCCGGCTGTCCCCAGCAGAGACACAGAGCGTGAAAGATCTTGTTGCTGAGGGACTATTCCCCCAGGCGTGAGGCACTCCTGCTCAGGGATTCGGCCTCCTGGTTCTCTATCCCAGGAATGTAAACTGCCGAGATGCAGGGAATATTCTCCTTTGCCCAGGTCAGAATCAGGGTGACTTCCTTGAGGGCTTGCTTGCTCCGAGTACCGCCTTGGTGATTTATGTAGGCAACAGCCGTCTGATTGTCCGAGCAGACCTGGATCTCCCCTTAAATGGGGAGTCAAGTGAAGAAGCACCAATCGGATCGCTCTCAATTCCAAGATATGTATGGGCAAGTGGGCCTCCTGTGGCCCCCACTGACCCTGGATCTTGTGTGTCAGCCAAAAGCCTCCCCAGCCGGACAGGCTGGCGTCCGTGGTGACAATCTCCCACCGTGGAGTCAAAAATGACTTGCCTACCAGCAGATTTCTGGAGTCCAGCCACCATAAGAGGGATTGCCTGACCGGGGGAGACAGTGAAAAATCCTGTTCCAGTGACTCCTGTGTCCGATCCCAACTGGTCAAGAGAGACGTCTTATGTGGAACTGAGCAAAGGGCACTGCCTCGAAGCATGACACCATCAGGCCCACCAGTTTCATCCCCAGACGGACGGATGGAAGTTGGCAAGACAGCAAGGCCTGCACCTGCGTCTGAAGGCCCTCCAATTCCTGTTGTGGCAGGAAAACCTTGGCCTGAGATGTGTCCAGCGTCATACCCAAAAAGACCTCACCATAGAGGGAGTGATTGAAGACTTGGGCCAGTTACTCAATTGATCATTTTCTTCTTTTTCAGTCTGTCGTAGTCTCAGGATTCCATTGCCTGGAGGGAAGGTGGGACTCGAGGAGCATAGTCCTTTTTTACAATCTAAAACCGTGAAAAAAACAAAACAAGTTATGAGAACAGTGAAAAAAAAGAGGAGAATAAGAAGGAGAAGAAGGAGGAGAAGGAGAAGAAGAAGAAGAAGGTTAGGATGACTAATGGTAATTCCATTGCCATCTCACATAATTAATGATAATTATGAGTCCCTGAATAATTACCTGTATATTAGGCATTTTGTAATCTGGTAGTAGTATTTAATATTATATATGCTTCTGAGCGCATGGTTTAGTATTGTATAGTTTGTCCAATGATGGCTTATTTTTCATGTCCCAATTTTCTCACCTAGCATGTCCAGCTTTGCACTGTCAGTATTATACAGTATACTGACAGGTCCGCTTACATCTGCTGGCGGAGAGGGCATGCATCGCACGACGTCGGAGCATGTGGGCGCTTCCTACTGCAGGGGAGAGCGCTCACATGACCCAGGGTCAGGCGCACGCAGGCCCTACGTCACCTCCAGCAACATGGGTTCTACTCGGCGGACGTCGGAACCCTGGGCTCCGCGACTCCTGTGAACACTCGGACGGGGCGCGCCGATGCGGGTGTACGCCAACGTGGAGATGGAGCCATGGAGCACATAAAAGGTGAGAGATGGGGACACACAGGCACATCCTGATGAAGTAGTGGGGTCGCCATTACGTAACACGTCGGTGGGTCTTTATGGATTACGGCTCGATCTAATATGGTGATATAATCTAAATATCTTTTATTAGTTCCCATGTGATTGGTGTCTTGGATTGCACAGGATTGCACTTTTTGTATGGTTCATATATTTTGCACATAGCTTATGACTTTAGCACACTGTCTATGAAATTGGTTTTAGTTTTATATTGTATATAATTAGTTTTGCATTGCACTGGCAACCTGATTGTACAGGCAACTTTGTATTAATTTAGTATTAGTTTTGTATTGCACTGGTAACTTTATTGCACAGGCCACTTTGTATTTATCTGGTATTAACACCCTCAGAATCATGTATATAGCTCTATAGTAATCAATTTTGCTCCTTAGTTCAGATTAGCAATTGGCACCGGGAACATTTATATTAAATCTGTATATTTTTAAGAGACCCGCTATATCCATTTTTAAATTTGTGTTGTTTTTTAAATGTATGTGATATATGTTTATATGTATGCGCTTACTTGGAATGCAATAAAATAGGCATTTTTATTACAAGTGCGCGGCACATAATTTTGGGTACAGCTGGCTGGTCTGGGAGCCATATCTGTAAAAAAAGTTAATCTTATGTTTAATAGGAAAAGGGCCCACATATTTAGAACCCAGTTTCTTTGAGGGCTGACCCAATTTCAGATAAGTTAGGGTGAGCAGGATACCAGTGGACAGGAAGGAACCCAAGCCGGAGTGGGTAGCCAGCCAAACCGGGATCAGGAACCAAAGCTGGTAGCCAAGCTGGGATCAGAAACCAAGGAGGAGAGTCAAACAAGCCGAGGTCATCACAAGCAACAGGAATCAGGAACAAGGATGGCGGGCGACACTCAAAGATCAGCTGGCATTTTCCTGCGGTCTCAACTTCTTTAAATGCGTGATTTGGCGCACATCTTCTCAAGTGCCACATCCATGCAAGCGTTCCTGATGCCCGCCATGCATGCATCCGAATATGCAAACGCATGCGCGCATATAACGAATGGGAACACACCAGAATGCAAATGGGCATGCACAGCAGCATGACTGCAAGACTGCGCCTGCCTGTATATTGGAACAGAAGAGGATGTTGAAGATGTGGAACCATGACAGCGAGTGGCAAAATCTGATGCCACCGCCACTATCTGTAGAATGAATGGGGCACGGGTCCCCCTCCTTCCATTCCAGCTACCAGCCAAGGTATGAGTGACAGGCCATGAGATTGAAGCTTTTATACCTCATAGAAATAGCCTCTGTGACACATATGACTTCATATATCACAGGAGATAAGGGCTATGGAGGGAGGTTTCATTCCCCACCCGTAACATATAGGTCACATGCGGGAGATTCCACCCTCTCTGTATAAAAACTCTGCTCTGTCACTACTCATGGCTGGAAGCCGGTATTGAAGTACTGCAGATACAACAGCTTCAACTTATTATGTGTATTGCATATATATTGCTGGAGGCACTGCAGTTTATTGCTATGAAAGTAGATGGCTCTATTACTTGTATTTATGTGTAGTCTCTCTACTTTGTTGTAATTCCTGTATTTCGCAGTGAACTTTATTATTTTTCCGGTTGGTGTGTAATCCACGATGTTACTCAGACTCCACACACGTTTATCTAAACCAATATATTACATTTTGTGCAACTTTGCCCCCCAAAAAATTATATTCAATATTTTGATAGCATCCAGCGCTAGGAGTATGAAATCCACACTGTGTCACAAAGGGTTTCCACATTCCAACATTCAAACTATAGATCTTTAAGTGATCTATTATATATCTTGCGGGATAAAAGTTCTTAGTTAAATAAATGATTCTTCTCTTTTCGCCCAGTGATTATAAATTATTTCTCCAATATAATTGAAAACTCCAATCACCAAATAATGTGAATTTTTTATACCATCCATTTTCATACCATTTTCCAGCATTAATAGCCCAAATATCACGATCATAAAAAAGGAAATAAAATCTGAAAATAGCGTAATATTACTTAAAATAGGGGTAGAGGCCTCTTTTACCCTTTAATTGTGCTTACCAAAAACATATAAAATGACAGCATAATAACACAACAGAGCACAACCAGCATGAGCTGCATAGGAGAAACTATGATGGAAATTCAATTCACTCTTTCACCCATCCACTCCAAACCACGATCAGCACATCCACCATGTTAAAAGAAAAAATGCTGGTCTCCACTTCACCGGCCATGAGTCCTGGCAGCACTATCTGTGGGCCTTATTTATCAAGGGCTAGCGCCAGGTAGTGTGTGACGAGCGCCAGGTACCGCCAGCTAACGGCGGCTACCGACTCAAGTACGCCCGGCGGCGGTCACAATGACGCATTTATCACGCGAAATGAGGCTAGCGCCGGCGAGAGCGACAGCTAGCGCGGGATTCATCATGTAGCCGACTGCAACGAACAGCGCCGCTGCTAATCCCATCACAGCGCCAGGTATGACCTGTCGCTCCCTGGCGTTGTCCAATGCATTTCAATGGAGCAATCTTTAATTAATCATAATTAATTGCTATTAATGTTTTGTTTTGTTTTTTTTTTTAATGTCAAAAATTCTGTGACCACTTCTGCAATGTTAGGATTTTTTTTTAAGGTAAAAAAAATAAAAAAAAAATTTGTGCAGAATTGATATTACAGGTCTGATATTAATGTATTCATATTACAAAATGTTTATAAAAACTTGTATAATTTTACTATAAAAAAATATGGTTGTTTGGGGGTTAAAAACTATTTTACATCCATCGCCGCCAGCGCTCTGGGGTTTAAACAAGGAATTCTCAGCGCGAAAAAATTCGGAGCGTGATTTGTTAATGAATCTGCAACGTTGTCAGGCGCACCCATACAACGCTGAACCTGTGAAACGGCGACCCCTAAGCCCGTATTCAGCATTACCGCACACCGACTGAGTCGCTGTCAACAAGCAAACCCCGGCCAAGCACAGCGAATACTAGCTGGCGCTGTGAAAATCACGCTACTGGCGCTCATCTGTCACTACCTGGCGCTATTAATGAATCGGCCTCTATGTTATGAGACTGAACGTGCTGCAAACAAGCTCCATCCGACGCATTTCATCTGTAGGACGCATTCCCTGGGCTAAGTGAATTTGTTTTATTCTGCAGAGTATATATATATATTAGATCACTTAAAGAGCTACAGGTTTATCTAAGTTGACTCAACTCTACAAACAGGTTATGGGTCCAGTTATCATATAAAGCCCAGGAAGAGACACAGTCCAGACAGAGCAAAACCTAGATGGGAGACAGCATGGCTGAACAAGGAGATTGATATAAGGAAGCTTTCAAAGACATTGTCATGAATGTCTTACCTTCAGTTTCTGCCCATGGTGTCCTTAGGCAGCTGGCCAGGGCTTCTCCTGCCGGCACGTGCATCACCAAGCGCGCCCTCCTCCCTCGTCCACTGTCATTTGGCTCGTGCTTGCTCACGAGCACAGTCAGCTTATGTCCTCCGGCGGCGCTGCACACAGCGCCGACGCTGGAGGCTGTTTAAAGGAGCTAATCCTAGGAGGTCCAGTTCTGGGTGGTATGCCTTTAAAGTTCAGATGGGGCAATCAGGGAGGAGGCATCATGGAGGTGGCATGGCTAGGTAATTATGTGCAGGTACATACCACAGAAGCAGTAGAATCAGCGTGCACCAGGCCCGCTTGTTCCACAGGCTTAGGGGCACATGCCTGCACTGCCCCTATGGTATGTACACCCATGACTCTCATACTTTGACGTGATAATAGAGGTGAATTCAGAGAACATAAAATACAGGAGTATTTAAAGCTGAATGGAATAGAGTATCAAAAGGCAGTCCCATGCACACCAGAGCAAAATGGAGTAGCTGAATAGGAGAACAGAACTGATTGAGATGATCAGATGTAAGCTAACAGATTCTGGTCAGAAATACTGGGGTAAGAAACTGTAGGAATGACAGCTACGCAAATGCGTCACCCCAGACAGAAACCCAGAAATGCGAGGTGAAACAGCTGCGCTGCTGGTGATGTGCAGGTGCGGCCATCAGGAGGCATCTGACCAACACGGGCACCTCCCACTGCAGTGATGGAGGTCCCGAGCAGCCAAGCCCCTGGTATTCAGAAGTATAATAATAATAATTATATATATATATAGGACCTTTGTATCAGTACTGTGTCAATACCATTAACCGCACCACAAATGACCATGGTGGGTCCAATAAGCTTAGTGGGTCAAAGCATGCGCCCGGTGCTGAGCACTGGACCTATGCTGCCCCCTAGAATCCCCCTGGTGATTAATTATAAATGGTACCAAAATAAGGAGCTCATAAGCCTTGTGACACTTAAAGTGGACCAACACCCACGGGTGATCGGTCCGGGAATCTATAAGATTCCCGGGCCGATCACCCCCCACCCCGCGGGACATCCGAGATCGGGATGTCCCGCGGGGTGAAACCCCCCCAAACACCCCAAACACCTTACTTTATCTTCGGCGGCGGCCGGCCGCCGCCGCCTCCCTCGCGCTCCTGTAGGCGTGCTCGCGCCCGCGCCGGCCGTCTGCGAATGGCCGGCGGGGGCGCGCGCGCGCCGAAAGTGACGCGAGGGAGGCGGCGGCTGCCGCTTAGACGTTCCTGATCCTCGCTTGTACGTCGGCGCTGGGAGCGGGGAGAGGTGAGTTTTTCGGGGGGTTAGGGGGGGTTTCACACAGCGGGGCACCCCGATCGGGGGTGCCCCACCGAAGTGGACCAAGACCCAGGATAGTCAAAATCCTGGGTGTTGGTCCACTTTAAAGCAAGATGGGATTGGGTTTTACTTGTAAAACATTATACCAGACCAATGAGACACCCCCTGAAGGTTTGCCCCAGGACACTGCCATGTACCCCCGGGGGGTATGTGTACTGCAGGTTCAGAAACAGTGCTGTAGGGCATAAGGGCTGCTAATGACTAGGACTAGGGGCCTGCAGTTCAGCTTTTGAGCCCTATGATTCCCTATTCTTGGTTTGCTGGGTTAAAAAAGGGGGTGCCAGTGTTCTTTTCCTTTATTTTCTTAGGTGGAAACATTTTTAAAAATTAGTCCTTCCCATCCCATTTTTAAGAAATCTAGGAAACAAATGAAAGTAAAAAAAAACATACATTTGAAAAAAACCTTTCTTCTTCCTAATTAACTGATGCTTTCCTTTCCCTGTCTTCTTTTCTGCACTGCATTATTGAAAATTATGCCAGTGGGGTGTCTGATGCTCTGCTGGTATCTGGAGGGAAGGACGACATAGGCCTTCCTACTTCTACTTCTATCCGGTCTTCCAGCCGAGAGTAGTGACCTATAATAGGGTTTTCCCGGAAAATCCTCCTCTATACCCCATCCCATCTGTGACTTATGAGTCCTGGGTTACCAGCCCCTATGCCTGGTGCCTGAGCTAGTTGGCTCTTTGGGGGGGGGGGGGGAGACACTTTTTGGGGGAAATATTAAAAGATTTATAATCATTTTATTAAAATAGTAATAAAAATTAAGAAAACAAAGCAGTATGTAATTTTTATTTAAAGAAACCATGGCAGCAATTGTGGCATGTCTTTTTTTCAATAAAATAATTTACAACTCGCATACAGTGATTCAGTTTCATGCAAGTTTCATGCAAGTTGTAAAATGGCATTTGAATAGAAAATTTACTCATTGCATGCTTCATGCACAGGTGGAATGGTGTTGCATGTTTCCCTGAGTCATGTGGCAAAGAGTATTTACGCATGTGCCATGGATTGCACACAGGCCTTGAGAAATAGTTAGTGGTTAAATCTTCACTGTCACACCACATTCACCCTACTCATGGTCAGCCATTTCTAAGTTGTCCGTTTTCCTATTAAAGGCTATGTTGGATTCAATGATCACAGGGTGCATGTGTGGGCCACGGTTGCAGACCCGACATCTAGTCACGCATGCACACTCCAGTGCTCAGCTATTCAGATAGGACAGGAGCGGGTATAAACATCAAACTGGAGGACAATAAGGAAAGCAGATGCTCCCTGGCCTATATGCTTGGCTCTGTTGTCAAACAAAGCTCTACTGTATATGGGGCATTAATATGCACGGAATAGAACGTTAAATTGCGGCAAATCAGAATGCCCCAGGTAATTGGAACAAAACCTACGATTGTCAAAATCCTGGGCTTTTGTCCACATTAATCACAATGCAGCATTTGCTACCCTGACCTCGCAGGGCTTCCTGCACAATCTCCTACCGTCACCTCTCCTCGGGCCCACGCTGCAGCTAGAGCAGCCAGCTGGAATCCTAGCTGCATTTGTGAGCACCGCTGGCATCGCTCAGCTCCCTTCAGTTGTGCGCGGCCCCCGACTTGGGGCATACCAGTTTGGGATGCCCCCGGGGGAGGGAGTAAACCTACCCTGAAGTCTCAAACTCCAGGGTGGGTTTTGGTCCACTTTAAGGTCGAGTCAGCACCAGGTGAGAAAACTTTCATAGTCTACCTTCAAAGTGATTCAGCAACCGGATGTACATTTTCATCTGGTGCTGTATCAGCCCCAAGGTAGAAAATTAAAGGGAATGGCGGTTTTCTCTCCTAAAAAGTTGTCGTTTTCTCACCTTGTGCAGAATCAACATCATTGTCTGCCTATAGCTGAAATTTTGAAGGCGCAACACCGCCATCTAGTGTTAATAATGTCTTGCAGTTTTGCTTTTTTTAATAATTTTACATTTGGGTTTACCATCTGTCAATCCATATAGCCACCCAGGGCAGTATGTAGCTTTGCTGGTAAGTTTATAGATTGGGGACCTGACTACACCTGTTGAAAGTGGTCCTAATGTGCATGATAGAAAAACTGAAGACCCTTAGCCACATACCCCCACTACCAATTTTTTTTATTAGAAAGAATAATGTACTAAACCATACAGAGAGGAAGGACATGCTGGGCTTGTAGTTCCATGGTAGCTGGGGCAGTGAGCCTGGGAAAGGAATATGAAAGAGGCACAGAATGACTTTTTGTTCTAGGAATAAGAAACCCTTTCTGCCGCCACCTCCTGATCCTCCACTTATGTTTTTCAGCCTCTAGTCCTTGTCGTCGTATGGTCTGTTGCTGCTGCCTTCTGGTCCTCAGCTGCCCCCTGGTCCTATGCTGTGCCCAATCACCTTCCAGTCCCACTGCCCCCAATACTGCCACACAGGGCTGTTTCTAGGGGAGGGCGAGTTGGGTAATTGCCCTGTGTGCCAAGACCACTGGGGGTATATTTATCCCAGCCATCCTGATTTCTGCAGATGAGTCAGGGTCACTATTAGTGGTGCAGATCATATGCCAGGCCCCTCATCCCCACCCATATTGGACTCAGTCATGGGGGCACTGCCTACTGCTTTTGGGAGAGGCACATCATGGCACATAGCTGTATGGGATAGCAGCAGCACCATAGGATGACTGAAGAGGGGACAGAATTTTTCCTTCCCACACTGAGCACTATGTTGCCTATAAACTGCCATGCTGCTGCATACTGGTCCTACGCTGTCACTGATCACCCATAGGTCCTCAATTGCTCCACTTGCCTGCTGTCTCCTAGTCCTCTATATCTGTTGATCATCATCCAGCCTTTGCTGCCGTAGGGTCTGTTGATGCTGCCTTCTGGTCTTCCACTGCCACGAATTGCCGTCTAAATCTCGACATCTTCTTTACTGTCTTTCTACAGTCTTCTGCTGATCTGTAAACCGCATTCCGGTGTCTGAGGCTTCCTTTGTGCTCACCCTTAGTCCTACATTGCCACTAAAATCCATGTGGTCCTCACATCCTCTTATGCCACATCCTAGTCCACTGCTGCTGCCCATCACATTCTAGTTTTTGTGGTCTCCTTCCCTGTTGCCTTTAAGTCCGCCATTGATCATTCTCCAGTCTTCATTACCTCCACACTTGTTGTTGCTGTTCTGGTATCCCACTGCCATCGATCAGCCTTTCATCTTCACCACTCACTATGCTGCTGCTTTTGGTCCTCCTCTGTAACAAAGTACCCATCAGTCCTCACCATCCCCTCTATTTCTATGGTCTCCTGGTCATATGCTGTGGCCAATGACTTCCTAGTCCCCACTGCAACACTTGCTGCCTTCTGGTTCACCTGCCACAAATTATCCTTCTACTGTCCTCCAAGGGCCTTTCCACATCACCACCTATGCTGCTGCCTCTTGGTCCTATGCTGCCCCTGATCACCCTCCAATCCTCATTTGCACTTCCTCTTGTTTCAGAGTGTGTGTGTTGGGTGCAGCGGAATCAAATCAAGATAAACATTAGTGGTGGCTTTACTGGAACATGCATGCAGCTAAAGAATGTCACCTTAACATGGTGGATAACCCCATGAGAGACTACAGATAAGCATTGGTAACAGTACCATCTAATGTCATAACTGTAAACTGCAGTAAATCTGGCAAAAAAGTCACAAAATCACATTGAGAAACAAGCAGATGCGGTTGCAAAGTATAGCTTCTCTGTCACCCCTCCACAACAGCTGTGGCTTAGTCTTTTAAACCCATCTTCTTTGTAAGCATCGAGTGCCTTTAATGCGGTCCGGGCCCTGCTCCTGAGGATCCCTCTGAAATTGGAACTTCACATCAATGTCCTTGGTTCTCAAGCTATTTCCATATGTGCAAATGCAAGGCATCCTTGACTGTGGTTGACCCAAGTCTGTTAACAGTTGTCTTAGCCATATAACTATCTTGGCTTACCTGCGCTGCAGCAACATATTCAGTAGATGAAAGTGTAACAGAGAGCTTTGTTCTATGCTCACTTCAACTGTTTGAATAGAGGTTACAGATGATGGCTGATCAGTGTCAGTTTTCTCTTCTGTTCTTACTTCCTCAGTTGTCATCACATTGTTTCTAAGATCTTTTTTCTGGAATGTATATAAATGCTTTGCATCCAAAACTCTTAGGGATGCATAGGAGCACAGTTTGTTGTGATGGTCCGCTCTAAGTACTCTTGTACTTTGTGACCTGTGAATTCACCTCCATTATCACTCCGAAGTATAAAAAGTTTCCTGTGAAATGCGTTACTTGTATTTACTACAAAGCCCTGTAATTTGTCAAGAATGTCACTCTTGTTTTGTGTTAGGTGTATCTTGAATAGTCATCTATGAAAGTCACTATGTACCTGTTGTGTCCAGGTGTAGATAGGTTTCGGGGACCACATACATCACTGTGAACTAGGTCAAGTGGTCTTGAAGCTCTATTCTGACTGACCTTATGAAGTGTTGCTCTTGTAGCTTTGGATTTGATGCAACATTCACACTTAACAGTAACTGGACAAGAGGATACTGTCAGATTCCTCTTTTGAAGTTCTTGTATGCATTCTAGGTGTCTGTGACCTAAAGACCTGTGCCACATGTGTATACAGTCATTGTGTTTTTGGGTGCACAGTCTTACCTTTTCCTTTACTGTGTTGAGTTGATACAGATGGTCGTCTAGCTTGGCGCTCACTATGGTCTGCTTGCTGTCCAGGATAGAACACTTGTTGCCTTGGAATTTTACAGTCTTTGTTAAATACTTCACAGATAAGAGCCCTCCTTCTAGATCAGGGACATACAGCACATCCCTCTGCTTGTATTGTTCACTATTTGGCGCTACATATGTTCAACCTTGATTTTTGAAGGGATTTCCAGGGATTTTCCAGGAAAATTATATATTGTTTTTTTCAGCAGCAGTCTGAGCTTCAACATGCAATGTCTTGTTTGGCCTTTTTTTAGTGTATTCTCAATACTTTTTGGTGACATATGTGCAAAAAAAAAAAATCTATTTTTTGCAATTTGTAGTGTTTTTTGTAATAAAAAATGTAAGTTTGTCAATAAAATCTTATTGCGTGTGAAACCCCAATTTCTCTTGGTCACAGCGGTACCACATATGTATTGGTAGACACCCTTTCCTGCCCAGAAGACTCCCCCAAACTGAAACAGCGCTTTAGGAGAATTTATCACAACTATGCTACGCGCTATGCGCACCTTGCAGTTTTTCCAGAAAGACAAACCTTTACATTTGAAATACCCCCCACTATATATTCTCTGGAAGTACACACCTCAAGCATTCTAGGTGTACCAGGCTTGTTGACATGAGCACAGTTTTCTGGAAGTAATCCCTCAATCAATTCTTTGGTTGCACAGAGTTTCCCTAAAAAAGAATAAAAAAGAAGAATCAAAGCCACATTTTCCTAAAAAGAAACTATATGCAAACAAGAAAAAACAAGTAAAATCTGAAAAAGCAACATCCTCTGAACAGAATGGTACCCAACATGCATAGGTAGTGTTAAGGGAAGAGTTACCAAACACCCCAAAATAAAGCATGGGCATAACGGTAATTTTACTTGAAATTTTCAGCTCTGCTGACATAGTGCGCACCTTGCAATTTTGCATCTAAAACCACCCTTTACATTTGGAATATCCCCCATAAACCATATATTCCCTGAAAAGTATACATGTTAAGCTTTCTAAGCGTACTGAGCTTGTTGTAGTGGGCTTATCTTTCTGGAAGTAATCCCTTGAAGAATTCTTAGGTTGCACAGGGTTTCCCTAAAGAAAATCTAAAAAAGCAGAATAAAAACATGTTTTCCTAAAATATCAATATGCAAACAAGAACAAACAAGCTAAATCTGAAAGCGCAAGGTCCCCCGAGCAGAACAATACACAACATGCATAGGTACTATTAACCCTTTTAATTGCCAGCCTACTTTAAGTTTTGTCACCCTCTGTTGACAGGTCATTTTTACCCATTTTGGCCATGCTTAACCGTGATGAAATGTCTTGTTTGTAATTTTTCTACTGTTTTTTTAATTATTTTTGCATAAAAAATACAAAAAAATAAATTAAATAATATCTTTTAGACAATTGTCTCCTTTATTTTAAATAAAACATTTGTTTTATTAATGAAAACCATATTGCATGTGATAGCCCCATTTCTCCCGATTACAATGGTACCACATATGGATCGGTAGCCCCCCCATTCTTGCCCAGGAGACCCCCCAAACTGAAAAGAGCACTACTATCCACACTAAAAACATAAGGGGTTAATTAAAAAAAGTGACATAGGGTCCCCCCTCCCAGGGGGGACACCCCATTTTTTTTTTTATTTTAAGGGTTAAGCTAAAAAAATGACATAGGGTCCCCCCTACCCGTCATAACCAGCCCGGGACCAGCTATGGGGGCTTGTAGGAACAGAGTGGAGGGGCCAGCTTTTGTTGCCCTCCACCCTGCAGCCTACAAGCCCACATACCCTGTGTGGTCCCGGGCTCTTCTGGGACCCCTGGGCTTTGGGGAGGCAGGTAATTGGGGTGCCAGGGGTTAATGGCAAGTCACCTGCTAGTTGCAGGTGACTTGCCAGCCCCCAGTCTTGTGAACTGGTATAGGTGTCTCATGGACCCCTTACCAGTTCGCAAGGGGTTAAATGTAAAATAAACGCACAGACACATAAGAAAAAAATGACATTTATTTATTTTTTCTACTCACCTCCGATGTCCCGATCATGTCCCACGATGTCTCAGATGACAGCTGCTGGAGATCGGTGGAGGAGAGCTGGTAACCAGCCCTCCTCCTTCGATCTCCAACAGCAACTGAGCATCGGGTCTCAGCTGTCGGGTGACAGGTGCCGAGTCACCGATGACGTCACCCGCCCCCACAGGGCGGGGCTAGCAGTCCCGACCCAGGAAGTGGGGGGAGAGGGTGATTTCTCACCCTCTACTCACCACGGAAGAGCCCGGGGGGGGCGATCGGAGGACCCCCTGATGAAGAGGAGAGCTGGCAGGAGGCATTTTTTTTTTATTTTTACAGTTCGTGGCAGCGGCGCCCTTTCTGAAGACAGAAGAGCCCCGGGGGGGATCGGATGCCCCCCGGGTGAAGAGAAGACCCGGCCCGATCCAACAAGGGGTCAGGTGATTTTTCTACTTTTATATTTTTTTAACTGTGGGGTGTTAACGTCAGCTACGTGAGTCTCACTTAGCTGGCACTTAACGGTAGGAGAGGCTGCTACGCGAGACTCACGTAGCTGGCACTAGAAGGGTAAAAAACTACTACATGGCAAGATGTCTAGCGGTTATGTAATCCTAAGGCCAGATACTTCACCTTTTACTCTAACATCCATTCCTCCTATAGCAGAATAAATTACTTCTTAATGGTCACCACGCGCTTCAGTGGTGCCCGACAACTGGTATCGGTACCAAAGTCTGGTCAGACCATGTTCCTTTGTTCTTATCGCTGGAGCTGCTGGAGTTGGCAGTTCGCCCTTGGCAGTGGTAGCTGAACTAAAGTCTCTTACGAGATGAGTTGTGTGTTAAAGCAATAACGGAGGGAATTTCAGACTTTCAAAGAATAATAAGCGGGACACGACTGGGCTCCCGATGCAGTGGGAGGCACTGAAGTGCAATCTTAAGGGGATTCTTATACAGCATGCAATGAGGTTGAAGAGGGAGAGAAGGTCTCAGGTAGCAGGGTTGCTAGATAAGAATTCTAGGCTGGAGGCCTCCCATAAGAAGAGCCTGAGCCCCCCAATAATGTTAGAGTTGACGGAAACGGCTAACAGACAGAGAGAAATGGCTAACAGATTTTATTATGAGCACAATAACAAATGTGGCCACCCATTGACTAGGCCACTGGGGCTCCTTCACCCCAGACAAAATCAGCCGTATATACTAAAAAGAGACCACAGGTACATCAGTGCATAGCCCCAAAGAAATAAGGGAGGTGTTTAAACAATATTACTCAAAATCATACAACATTGAGGATAAGCAAATCCGAGGCGGGAGGAAGTAATTGAAAGTGAGGTGGAAGCTTACGTGGAAAACACAAGTTTACCAGCCCTTGACACCCCTGACAGAGATGCGCTGGAGTAGCCATTTGAACAGTTTGAGTTGTTGGAAGCCATCACCTCCTCCACCTCTGGGAAGAGTCCTGGCCCTGATGGCTTTACAGCAAGATTCTTTAAACAATTTAAGGCACAATTGGTCCCATTTATGATTAAACCTTCAACACTATTTTGGAGGACTGCTGATTCCTGACCCAAACCCTGGAAGCGCATATTACAGTTCTGCCCAAGCTTGGTAAAGAGCAACCAATCTGCAGAAACTTTAGGCCAATCTCAATTAATGTAGATGTGAAATTGTTCTCCAACACAGACAACAGAGACAACACAAGACAACACAATAAAGACCATCCCCTTGAGCTCCTATACCAGAATAAATAAAATCCCAGTGTGCTTGCTGTCGGTGGATGCTGAGAAGGTGTCTGATAGGGTTTGTTGGAGGTTTCTAGAATACACTCCACACTAGACAGGTGGGGATGGGGCTGGTTATGAGGGGGAAGATACAGGCGCTCTATATTGGCCCCACGGCAAGCATGAGAACAAACTGAATCCTGTCCTCTGCTTTTCAGATACGAAGTGGGACAAGGCAGAGTTGCCCCCTGTCACCCTTGTTGTTTGTGCTGGTGATGGAACTTCTGGCAGGGGCACTTATCTGAGGATTAGAGCTAGGGGGAAAAACCCATAAATTGGTACTATATGCTGATGATCTGCTCATGTATATTAGGTCGCCCCATACATCCTTACCGTCAATCATACAGGAATTCCAAAGATTCAGCAGGGTTAGCAATTTCAAAGTCAACATGTTCAAGTCAGAAATACTAAACATCAGCATGGAGAATCAGCAGGTGGTGCAAGGAATGAAGGGAAATTTTACTTAGGGGCACTTATTTCAGCCGATTCTTCCTTGCTATTCAGACTTTGACACCTTACTTCTGAGAACAAGGACAGATCTAGAAATCTATGCGAAGAAGGGTATTTCTTGGCTGGGAAGGATAAATGTCTTAAAGTGGACCAAAACCCAGGATTTTGACTATCCTGGGTTTTGGTCCATTCTCTGGGGCTGCCCCACTGTTTGAAACCCCCCCCCCAGATCACCACAGCCAACTCACCTCTTCCCGATCCCACGGCGCATCTAAGAGCAGCGGCTCTGCCGGCCACATCCTCAGCCATTTGCGAATGGTCGGTGCGGGCATGCTCCCTGTTAGATGCGCCATGGGACCGGGAAGAGGTGAGTTGTCTGAGGCGTCCTGGGGGGTTTCACACAGCCGGGCACCCCCGATTGAAGTGCCCCCAGGGAAAGAACCAAAACCCAGGATAGTCTAAAATATTGACTATCCTGGGTTTCGTTCCACTTTAAAAATGGACGTCTTACTTAAGTTACTTTATGTCCTGGTGTACGGAAACAAGACGTTTTTCAGGCAAATTAGGTCGGAACTGGTGACGTTCATATGGGGGGGGGCACAGCCGAGACTTAGCCTCTGTAAACTCGCCAGGCCCAGGGATCAGGGTGGAATTGGATTACCGGACATAGAAACCATAGAGCTGCGGTAATAGCAAGGTTGATAGACTGGCACCATGGAGGTAGTTCCAAACAGTGGGTCTCAAAAGAGCAAGACATGCTGGCCTGGATTTTAACCTCCCTTCCCTGGGTAGATCCCAGGATCATTACAGAGAGAAAGTACCATTTCTGACCGCTAAGCTTCTCCTTACGTGGGAGGACTGTCTCAAAAACATGAGTGAGTATCTCAATGAGACTTGGCCCACTGACACCATTATTTGACAACCCGGCATTCCTGCCAGGGGTGGAGGGGAATTCTTGATCTGGGAGGCCCCCACAAGAACCAATCTGAGACACACTCTTGTACAGGGTAGGCCACCCACAGAACTGAGGACCTTGAGGGGGAAGGGAGAGGATGTCGTGGTTGGCGGTGAATCAACTGCGGAATTACTTAGGTTCCCTGGACAGTCTCATGGCAATAACAAGGGAATGTACTGAGTCCGAGAGCTTGTTAGAGGCTACAGAGCGACCGAGGAGGGTGATCTCAGGCCTATTCGGCATCATGAGGGGAAGTGGGGGAGTCGGAAAGCCAGACTTCATTGCGGAGTGGGAGATGGGGGTGGTCCTTTGAGGAAGAGAAGTGGGAAAAGGCGTTTATCCTCAGTCATAGAATGGCAATACCGTTTAGGCCTCAGGAAAAAAAAACTGCAAATTGTTATCGAGGTGCGTACTCACTAGATTTTCCAGTCTGTTCCGGAGGTGTGTTGGAGATGCAATTCAGCCCAGGGGACTATCCTGCACATCTGGTGGGAATGCCCTAGCGTTTATGGGCCGAGATCCTTTCATTATATGAGGAGGCTTATGGCACATCGACCCCAAACATGCCTGAGATAACTCTTTTGTCTATGCATCTGGGGAGTAAGCAAGTGTGTAGAAGGGAGGCCTTGAGACACTTCTTAACAGCAGGCAGAATGGTGATTCTCAGACACTGGAAGAGTATAGTAATCTCCACCCTGATAGAATGGTATGAGGAACTTAATGGTGTTATGAAAATAGAGGAGTTAACAGCGGATCAGAGGGGGGAAAGTGAAGCATTTAGGCGTACGTGGACAGCATGGATAATGTTTAGGGCTCGGACCAAGGCCTGAGAAGGATAACAGGAAAATAATAGATGCGGTGGAGCCCCACGCGGGGTATGGCGGGAGTACAGGTGGATGGAGACTCTTTCACAAGCAGGCGAGGGGGGTTGTTTTTTTTTTTCTCTTTTTTCTTCTTCCCTGTTGTGTCAATGTCTGTGTGATGTCTCGTTCTTTGTTGTCCCACTCCTTAGTTTGCAATTTTCTAACAGACATTTAGAAGTAGTCGGGACTGGGCGCAAGGTGGGCGGATAACTGGAGTGGAATTGAGCGCCCAAACAGAACAAGGGAGTAGGATAAAGGTCCAAAATGTTAAAGAAACTGAAACAGATAGAGGTTGAAACAGCCTATGTATGCGAGAAATAATGTGGGGTTTATTGAAACATTGGCTACGAGGGTAGAAAGCAAGTTGAAAGTAATTTCAATTCGCTGCTTATTATGTTGTATGTCGTATGTGGTATGCACTTTTATTAATGTGCTGTATTGAAAATCTAATAAAATAAGATTAAACAAACTTCTATAGCTGATATGCAAACTTCTATAGCTGATATGCAAAACAAAGAATGATGGGGCTGCCAGCACAGTCCCAAAGACCTTTATCAGAAAAAGCCTGACTCAGCAATTTGAAAGTTTATATATCATGCCTTTATTGAAAGATATACATATACAAGACTAACAATGGTTAAAAAACATAGAAAAAAGGGTGTTGGGGAAAAGGGCCTTAATTGTATGGCTCTAATACAACAAGTTCAATTATCATAATAAATGCAGTCAATTAGAGTGAAGAAAAAAAAAAACAGCACTGACGAAGTGCTGGGTAACCCCGCACGCAACGCGTCGACGGTCTGAGAGGCTGTTTGGTGGGAGGACCTGGCTCCATTTCTACGGACTTGGTGATATCGTTTTCACTTTATCTTCAGCAGTCATACCACATTGTATGTCATACAGCATTTGTTATTCATATAGCACTTGTCACTTGATATATTTAGTTGCACTTTGAGATAGCACTATTGGCACTTTACAGTGCACATTGCACATTTTTTGCCGAACCAGAGAATTTGTTTTTTTTTGTTTTTTAACTCTAATTGACTGCATTTATTATGATGATTGTATTAGAGCCATACAATTAAGGCCCTTTTCCCCAACACCCTTTTTCTATGTTTTTTAACCATTGTTAGTCTTGTATATGTATATCTTTCAATAAAGGCATGCTATATAAACTTTCAAAATGCTGAGTGCGGCTTTTTCTGATAAAGGTCTTTGGGACTGTGCTGGCAGCCCCATCATTCTTTGTTTTGCATACACTCTGATGTTCCTTTATCAGCCAGCACCAGCATTTATATAGATTAATAGATTTAAGTAAGCAGTGCGGGACAAAAATCTTTTTTTCTATAGCTGATAGTTGTCGTTGTTCAGCTCGACCACTGAGAGTTAAAGATCTGAGCTGCTGGCCATACTTCCTTCTTTATAAATATGAAAAGTTTTACTTGTATACAGGACAGGTCTCTGTGGAAGCTTCTTTAGGTCAATCTCTGCACTGACCACGTTGTCTCCTGTTCTGTGCTTTGCTCTGCCTGGGCCGTGCTTGGTCAGTGGACTTTATCCCTTGGCTAAGTTTCATTTGGAACAAAGCTGAATGCGGATATGCGGGTGGAATCAATATAAAAAACCCACTGTCATAGCTAATATGCTCAAACTTCAGCTTGCGCAGAAACACTCAAAAAGGCAAAATAATGGTGCTGCATTTCCTTTAAGCCAATCTCACCAATATCAAAAGCATTTACTTCAAATCTCTACTGTGCAGAATTATTCATTATGGCCGCCAACCTATAATATTTTACAGCGAAGATCAAAAGTTTGTGAAATCCAATGTAATGCAGGAACAATTTAAGGCACACTTTAGCAATGACACCATATCATCTGCTCACCAATAACTCCCATGGTTGAAGCCTTAATTGGAGCCATTGCCTTTGATAACGCAGCTAAGACACGTACAGAGAGATTTTTGCATCATAAGACACTTGCCGTGTCTGCCATTTAGGCTTTCAGCATTAATCGTTAGCCGCTGTCAACAATGCAAAAAGCACTTACTTTTAACCCTGTGTTATTTGAGCCCATTGAGTTGAGAACAGGGAAATGCTTCGAGATTAAAGGGACAGCTATACAACTGGCATGATCTATTAGGGTATTATAGGGCAGGATACAGAAGGGGGAAAAGCTAACAATCAGGTAGAAAATAGAAGGCGGAAGAGCTTACAATCTGTTGAAGTATAAGGGGATTTTTATTAGTAGAAAAAAAAAAATACAGCTAATCAGCATTAATACAGAATATAAAGAAAAAGCATAATTATAAACAAAATAAACGTAACACAGCAGAATACTACAGACTATGAATTATCCATCATGTCCATACTAACTAATTTTTAATTATAAGGACACATCAGACTACATGTAGGTGACACACCATGCCCTAGCCTCCTGTTTTTGCTCTTAGACTCAGATCCAGCGTAACTCCGAGATGATCAGGTCTGCGGAGTGCTGGAATGGCTCACGGTACATGGAGGTGCAAGTTCGGGAGTGCCAGTGGTAACACTTTACAGTGGTGATTATGAGGTACAAGGTCTCTGGGTGGATATCGAAACATGTTGGGGGCACTTCAGATCTTTTAACCTTACTTTTAACCTTTTGGCCACCTCCTCCCAGAGTCTGCAAGCACCAATAGCTCAATAGTCAATACTCAATAGTCTCTCCCACCCCGCAACCTAAAGGGGCAGCTCCTCTCAGGCTGGCACAACCAATTCAAGTTCCCTCGAACATATAACTTCCTGTGATAGAAAAGGCAGGTGATGTCATAAAACTTGGGTGGTAACCTGACCCCATTCAGGAACCCTCAAGGATTTGGCAGCCGCAGTCTGAGATTTCAAGTGGTAAACAAAAGGAAGTCTCACATATTCTATTGTATAGCTGCTTCCTGGAGCTGCCTTCTAGGTAGGACTTCCCAATTTTCCAGGTTCTTGGGGACCTCAAACCTCCTCCAGGTATGAAGGTAGGTGAGTCTGGGTCCACCTCCCTTACTTAAGACTCCAATCCCGCATCCAGTACTCAGCAAAGGACATTATCCAGTCATACAGGCATTGTCCATCAATATTAAGCGACAGTCCAACGTCTGCACAGTCCTGCGCCATTTCGATAGGAGCAGCATTTGTAAAGGCCTGGAGTGGAAACAGGTATATGAAACTGTCTCGATGGTAGACACCATCAGGCCAAGGAGATGCATGCCCTGCCTGATTGTGAAATGTTTGTCTGTCAGCAGCAAACTTACTGTCTCCTGAAGAGCCGGGCACCTCTGCACCGGAAGAAGGACCCGTGCCCACCGAGTATCCAGTGTCATTCCTAGATAGGTCGCCACCATGGAGGGAACCACCTGGGACTTGGGAAAGTTGATCACTCACCCGAAAAGTTCCAGCATGGACAGGACTAGCCAAACATCCTGCAGTGCCTCTGCCAGAGATAGGGCTCAGATGAGCAAGTCATCCAGGTATAGGGTGATGTGTACACCCTGTCTCCACAGGAGCACCATCACCATCGCCAACATCGTAAACACTCGTCCGAATAGCAGTGTCACAAATTGAAAATGTCGGGCGCCCACGGCGAAGCGCAAGTATTGTTGGTGACCAAGGAAGATCTGGACATGTAGATAAGCATCCTTTATGTCCACCGTGGCCAGAAAATCATCCTGTTGCAGCGTCGTCACAACCGACCTTCCATGCAGAACTTCCACCACCAAACATAACTTTTCAGATTGCAGAGATCCAGGATCAGCTGAACAGACCCGCCCTTCTTAGGGATGATGAATAGTATTGAGTAGAGGGGGGGGTCACAGGTACTACAACTCCCCAGTCCAGCAAGAGCTCCATTGCACAGTTGCGTTCCCTCCACACCGGCGCATAGTGCTCCGATCAGGTGAGGGTGCCACGTCATCCCTGAGAGGGCTTGGCTGGGGGCCTGGGCCAGCTGGCCCCTTGGGGTCTAGGTTTCCGCTGGCTTGTGCTTACCTGAAAAATCCTTGCGACGTCTGAAGTCTGTAGAACCTGCGAACTTCCAGAAGGGATGAAAATTTGGTGACTTGTGTAACAAGGTCCTCAGTTTCTGTAGAAGCCTATGTGACTTCCCACCCTGGCGTTCCAGAGGCTCACCAAAAAGGGCAGTAAGCGTCTTCTTAGAAGCAATGTCGACTGACCTCTGTTTCTGTATCTGAAGAATTGGAGGGCCACACCTGTAGGAGGTTCCCGGTACCCAAAATTTTGGAGCGAAGGAGTTCCAACGAAGTACAGAGGAATGCGAACCCGGATGGGGTTCCTCCTTCATCCAGATCTTGCCTGCTGCCTTGCAGCCATGAACATGGAGCAAGCAGGGCGCATGGGCCCATGGGCTCATCTGGAAAGGGGTACTTAGCATACAGGACCTTAGGAAGGGATTTCTACCCCTCCTTTGCCACCAACCTGTTCACCCTTTTTCACTTGCCACTTTGGCCAAGGAGTATAGAGGTGCAGAATGTCCAATATTGCCTCAATAGCTCCTCAATTTGATATGTCAGGTGATCCGGAGGGGTGCCTGGTGTATGTGCGGCTTATGGTTCCTCTCTGCTGCCGGACAACATCTCCCTCTCCAACCAGCTGCAACTAGACCCTGAACCCCTAAATAGGCCCTTGACGTAGGAGCTAGAATCCTCTGAGAAGTCCGTCCATCTGAATTTGTCTACACTTGGCTGTAGCCTTCCCACCGGGGTGGGCAGAGACAGACTGCTGCTGACAAAGGCCACTGACCATGCTCTCCAATGAGCCACCCTGTCCACCATGTCCGAAGGATGAACCCCACCCGTGGGCGGACCCTGGAACACAATGTACCTGGCAACCCCCCACAAGGTGGTCTGAAGCCACAGGGGAAACTGGATGATTCGACTGAGGCGCAGAACCTACCAGCTGCGTAAGGTGGCAGAGGACAGTAGTGCACCCAGGGCAAAGGGGTCCCTCATCCAAGGTCAGGAATGCCTGGCACATGGGACACGCGCACCACTCTCTGTTAAAATATGAAACTCAGTGTCTTTGATGCCTCCGACATGGTAAAATGGCTGCTCAAACTGCTAAGCAATACAGCTGGTCCCCACACCTTCCTATCTATTGACTACTGGTCAGACTAGCCTGCACTACCATAAAAGAAACCTCCCCGCAGCTGAGATCAACCCACCGGTCTAGGATGCAGCAGCTTCCAGACCCCCACCCTGCAACAACCAGAACAATTTGAAATTCCTAAAGTAATCAGTATAAGTGCCCCCAGTGGGAGCCCTACATGTCCAGGGGGTGGCAGCCGCACTGGATCCGATACTCAGCCCAGGATAACAGGGAGGCAGTGCAGTAGCTGCCAAGCATCGATCCGGGGATGCAGCATGGACCTCCGGGCACCGTACAAGATGGAGCTGCCCCTTGCAGTAATTGAGCAGAAGGAGGGGAAGCCACGGACCTCATAAATGCTGCTGTCCTGCCCCCTCCTCCCATTCTCCCTCGGCTGACACAGCAGGCGTGGCCAGGTCCACTCCCTTCCCGAGTTAGCCAATAGGCAGGCCAGTGGCCACGCCCCCCTCTATGAGGGGGCCTTCCTCTCCAAATGCAGGCAGCCATGCAGTAGTAATCACAAACAAACTAACATCAGGAAGCCCGGACACCTAGCTCAGGCCCCACCCTGCAGCCATGGGGATGACACGCTGCTTCTCTCGCAGGGTGTCATGGAGTCATGGGGGTAGATGACCCAGGGGTTAGAAGAATCGGGGCTCAGTGGAAGACACAAAGCAGGGCCCAGAGATCAGGTACCCTGCTGCAGTGGGGTCCTCATCCTCGGGGCTCAGACCCGGTTGGACGAGCTCCATTGCACTTACCTGGACCCCTGCATGCTCCCCTCACTCTGCACAATCCCAAACTATCGGCGTCTAACTGGGGTCCTCAGGAACTCTGCAGCTGCTGAGGGGCTGGGAAACAGACAGAGTTGAAGCCCCCGCTCCTGGTCAGCACTGAACTAAAAAAATAAATAAATCTAGAAATATTTACAGTCACTTGCTAATGCCAGAAAAGAACAGAGGAGATCCTGCCACAACCTGCCCTATATAGGCCTGGAGAAGCTAGTTTTTGCAGTCCCCATCTATGGCTGAGATTTGCCCACGTGTTACTACTGGTCGTGCTCCGGAATGGGCGAGAGAATAGAGAGAGAGAGAGAGAATAAGAAAAGTGACAAAACAGAGAAGGGATGAATTTGGAAAATAAGGAGAGGAAAAAGAAAGAGAAAAAATGTTAATTAGAAGAAAAGTGACATGATGGATGGAGCGAGAAAGAGTGATCCAAATGATGATGAAGTGATCCAAATCAACACAGCAATGAAGGAAGAAAGAAAGAGATAAAGAAATAGGAAACATGAAAGCACAAGGGAATGTAGAAAAAGGAAAGAAGAATGTAAAAATAGAGGAAGATGTTGAGAAGCTGAAAAGAGATAGAGCGAATAAGATGGGAAAGAACTGGAGGGAATGCAGCAGAATAGAGAGAGAAAATAAGGAAAGGTCAAAAGATTGAAGATGCAGAGAAAATCAAAAGAAGAAAAGAGTGACTGTATAATAAATGGAAATTGTAGAGAAGGTAAAAATAAGAGGTGAATGCAAGAATGTGACATAGAGAGATGGAGGGAATGTGGAAAAAACAGAAGGATCAAATGCTGAAAATAGGAAATGTAAGCATTAGAAGGAAGGGAATGAGAGAGAGAGCGAGAGAAAGGTAATGTGAAAAAGAGATAATGAAAATGTGTAATGGTGAAGAGGAAGACATTTGGACAAAGAAAGGGGAGAAGGAAGGGCAAGAAAAAAAGGAAAAGCTAATACAATGCTGGAGAGAATGTGGTGAAGACAGTGACAATAAGGGAGACTCAGCGGAGAGGGGAGTTTTACTTTTTTTTTCACTTCTAGGGGGATGCCACACTGCCTATGATAATGGGGGGGGGGCGGAATGCCACACTGCTAATAATGGGGGAGGGGGAATGCCACACTGCCTATGGGAATGGGGGGGCCACACTGCCTATATGGGGAATGGGAGGGGGGAATGCCACACTGCCTATCAGGGCCGGCTCCAGGTTTGTGGGGGCCCTTGGGCAAGACAGTCTTAGTGGGCCCCAAAATAGTGAGTCGCATGATATCACCTTTTAGCTCCACGGCCACAAATGGGTTATTTGCTGCAGCTGATCGCCCTCCAGTGCTTGTCAGTTGTCACCTGGTTCTTGCCACCTTCTGAGCTTTCATCAGTTGGCCTCCCTTCCAGGCCACCATCTCTATTGTTGCTGATCATCCCCTGTTTCTGAGGCCAGCCATGAGCAGGTCTGCACATAGCTCCCAGCATTCAGTGGTTCAGGTCCACTGTAAAATAATATCATGTCCAAGTGTGAGCCTGAGTGGGCCCCTAAAGATGCCAGGGGCCTTGGCAATTGCCCAGGTTTGCCCTGTGTTGGCACCGGCCCTGCTGCCTATGATAATGGGGGGGCACACTGCCTATATGGGGAATGAGTGGGGGGATCCCATGCAGCCCAGGTGCACAGCATCTGCAAATATTTTCCACATCGCCTGCTTGGGGTTAATTCCTATCATCTGAGGGGGGGTAGGAAAGCAATGTAATAAACGTTATTTCTTAAACTGAAGGTGGTCCACTTTAAATGGTATTTTCAGGTTTCTCCCTACAGACAGATTGATATGGCACCACAGGCTGCACACCCCTAAGGCCAACCATGCATACATAATGAAGCGCCAGTTCTCACAGCAGAATACACAGGGTCCCATTTACAGCAGTAACTTGTCTGGCGGAAACAAGTAGGGTTGCCTTTTAGACTGCCAGACAGAGAACGGGACATTTTCAGCAGCGGTTACTTTCTCCCTGCTCCTTCAGCAACTTAATACATACTGATGAAAGAATTTTTATGAAATTCCATTTCTTGTCTGACATAATCGAGTTTACCGAAGTGGCGGCTTCATCTCTCAATTATTTTGTTCCGGATCTGAGAATGATTTTTCGCTCTCACTAAAGAAATTTCTTCCCTTTATAATCGTGTTGCTTTTCTTTCCCCGCCAGCTTTATAAAATCCCGTTGCAGCTCTTCAGTCCTTATTACTTTTCCTATAACTTCAAGCGCTTTTTCCCCCTCCGCCACTATTAACAGCAAATTTTATCTATTGTGCATCTGTCCCAGCTACCCTCTAGACCCAGATGCTGGGCGCTTTCCTCAACAAAAAGCTGAGTGGGATTTACAGAATATGGCAAATGCCCATGCTTCCTATTTTAAAGGGATCGTGCAAGCAAAAAAAACACATAAAAACTCCTAAGATCGATTCCTTTGGAACACTGGCCTGTACTAATGATCAGTGGTGACTCCAGCCTTTGGCATGCATCATCCATTGCAGTTACTGATGTAACAGGGGCAGCCATTCACCACAATGCTGGCCAGTGAGCAGGGACGCAATGGGACTTGATTCAGGACCCTGGAGGCAAGTCCAGTTTTAAGTAAAGATGAACCCTGTGTAATTACAAGCATTTACGCTCAAACAACTATAGAGAATAAAAACAAAAATAGAAGGGGGATCAAGAGAAAGTGGAGTAGAGAGGGGTAATGTGAAAAAGAGATAGACACAACAGAAAAAGGAATGTTAAAAGAGGGGGCAGAAATGGAAAAGAAAAAAAAAATGACAGACCAGGAATGTGGCAAAAGGAGAGAAAAAAAGGTGGAGGGAATGTGGAAAAATAGAGAAAGTGGAATATATGTAAAGAATAAGTGTCAGCACCTATCTTTTCATTTCTTCCTTGAACGTTTCTGAGAAATAGTTATGTTTCCCTGAAGGATTCAATATTTTGTCTCAAAAATGACAATGAAAATATATCTGAAATTTTGTTCGTGATGTTGGTTGGACACCCAGACGCCATTAGAAATCTGCTACGTAATGCACCTTTGACTGTATAAAAGGTTGAATGCCACGCCAATTAAATCAGAATTAGATTCAAATCACTTTGAGTGTGTGTCAATTTCTCTTGGCCGATATTACCATTTCTAATTGAGGGGGCATTTTCCTAAAAGATGGGAGCAAAATGTATGAGAGAAATATAGAGGGAATATGGAAAAGAGAATGATGGAGAGAATGTATGAAAAAAATGGAGGAAGAGGAAATGTGAAAGAGAGAATGATGGCCTGTTCCGCCCTTAGGTTTCATTCAACTAGAGTAGGATGAATAGGCCAAGGGAGAGGCTTCTTCCGGCCACTCCTATCACCAGCTATTTGGATATTCTGGTGAGGGTGCAACCTATACTTTACTGTGCTATGCCTGGCTGCATTGGGTGGGTGCCATCAGCGTATCTGGCACCCACAGATGCTGCACACAAGAAGCCCAATTACCTCTGATGCATCTTATTAGCACCACTGTGCACTGAAGCATTTAAAGACCTGCACCTTAGCGTCAAAATACTTTCTCACAAGTGGCCCTACACCATCTCTGGGACAAATGTTCCACTCCTCAGCGAGCAATACAGTACCATTCCCCATGTTCTTCAATAAGAAGAAGTGTGTGCTGCAGCTTCTGTAACTCCCTCGTACAATGACTATGGTGCAGACCAGGTAGAGATTGCTTACTGCAACATGCAATTAATAATCCTCATATTCCCTATCAGCATAAACAAATAAACATCACATTCCAGCAATATTGAATTGATAATAGACTCCTCCCTTCTCACGGAAACTCACGCACCACCCCTGGTCTATACCATAACTGAAGTAAGAAGAACCCACATTTACATTGAAGAATTAAAATAAAAAAGCAAAAAACTAAGGCTGTCAGGTTCCAAAATATTTATCTTATTGGAGCAATCATCCATGCTACATGCACCAATGGATTGAAGCTGAAGTTTCCTTCCCCTTCTGTTAGGCCTTCAGGTAAAAATTATTTGAAGAAAACAGAACTGTAAACCATTTTTATGAAGGGGAGCAGCTCCACCCAGTGGAAAAATAAAACAACCACAATATTAGAGCAAGCACCATGTTGCAGAAGTATTTTTTTTCCAGCAGCAGGTTTGAAGTGATCCACAAGAGTATACACTGTGTCCAACAATGCAGAAAGCAGCAAACAAGGGGCAGCGATGATGTGGCCATTGTGCAGCTGCTGCCGCTGCTGGTGGTGATGGTGCTGGTGCTTCAGGCAGAGAATGCATTTCATCTGTGTCTGCTACACATTCCTCTACTGCAGGCAGGCACCAGAGTTAGCAGCATCATCTTTTTGTAGGCCCCAGTACCCAGAGTGTTGAGGCCAGAAAAAGTTGAGGCAATAATAGATTATGTGTGTGCATGCACTTTTGCCCCCCACCGCCCCGCTGCTGCTCACCTGTATGCCTAGCAGAGGAACTTCAGACTTCACAGAATTCTCACCCACCGCCTCATATGTGACTTGCCAACCAGGTGGAATTCCACTTTGTATATACTGGAAAGGGTGAGTGAGCAGCTGCAGGCAATAGTGGGCTTCCAGCTACAAAATGTCCAGGTAAGTCGAAGTGCAGACTAGAGATGAGCGAACCTTTCAAACGTTCGGCTCGCCGCCTTGCTGAACTTTTCTAAAAAAGTTAAGTTTGGTCCAAACTAGTTTGGGATGAACTTTCATCTAAAACATGTGGAAAAACAAATGCCTGGCTGCCCTAAAAGTCATATATAACACTCTTAAGTCACCCAAGGCTGTATAAAAACATATTTTAGTGGGCTAATTAGCATTTGAATTGGTTGATGCTAATTAGCATCCTACTTCAACATTTCAATAGCCTGTGCCTGTCTTTGATAGTTTAAAGCACATAAAATAACAGTGTTAAGCATTAGGTTTGGCGTTCCTGGAAAGTGAAAAGAAGTAGTGGCTTTTTGCAAGCATTGAAAAATGTACCCATTTTGGGCATCACAGGTGGTAGATCCGCGATTGTATAGGCCTGGCAGTAGTGAGCAAGCCTTAAAAAAATGGTCCCATTTGTAATGGGCGTAGCAGCGAAATTGAAGAAGAAGCAATGGCTATTTACAAGCACTGAAAAATTTGCCCATTTTGTGCATCACAAGATTGACCTTCGTGTGTGTTGGCCTGGTAATAGCAAAGGGTGGCAAGTTGGCAGTGGAGGCGCTGTTGGTGATAGTAGTAGTAGTTTCAGCATTAGCAGAGGCTGCAGCTGTTGAAGAAAGACTAGGCAGCGGCACAGGAAACCTGTGGTGGTTGTGTAGGCCTGGCAGCATTGGGCAAGTCCTCAAAAAATTGTCCGACTCATATGGGGGGTAACAGCGGGATTACCTAACATTTTAGCTGAAGAAGAAGCAATGTCTTTTTACAAATGCTGAAAAATATGCCCATTTTGGGCACCACAGAGTTAAACTGTGCTTGTGTTGGCCTGGCAGTAGCAGAGGGTGGCAGGCTGGCAGCAGAGGCGCTGTTGGTGGTAGTTGTGGCATGCTAATCAGTGGCATTAGACACATGGGTTAAAAATCCTCGCCTATCCATGCTTGATTCATCTTTACAAAAGTTAGTTTTTCCACGCTTTTGGCGGACAACCTTGTCCGCTTAGGGGTGACAACACTGAACTGAGAACCCTTTCCGACGCTACACTTCAGGGTGGACAAGACAGGACCCCCATGGCAAATGGTGCTAGCTCTGGCCAATGGTCCAATCTTCTCACCCAGAAGTTCAAGTATCTACTGTTGTGTGCTGCACACTGAAAGTTACATAGACAGCCCCACTTTCTCCTCCACGTACCTGTGAAAGGCAGGGATGGCCTTGTTAGAGAAGAAATGGTGACTGGGGACACGGCGCCTGGGCTGGGCGCACCCCATTGGTTGCCTAAAGGAGGTGGACTCAACCAGGTGGTACAGCAGTGACTGCACCGCCAACTGCTTGGCCAGGTGCAAGTTCAACCACATGACAACCAGATGACTGGATTGTCTGGTGGATATAGATTATATTATGGATAACTGATGGGATGGGATGAACACTTGATGACGAGACTGAGGCAGTACTGTCTGTGAATGGGGCCTGGCTACTAAACAGGTTATTGAAGCTGCACCATCAGCAGTAGAAGCAGCAGCATCAGCAAAATCAATAAGCTTTTGATGGGGCATTTGCAATTTTAATTGTCCCAGGCAGCCTTGTGATGCCGCTCCAAGTGGTTACGTAGAGCCTTAGTTCCTAGATTTGTGCCCTGACCACGGCTAAATTTCTGCTTGTAGATCCGGCACTGCGTCAGGTTTTGTTCCTCTGGGAAGGTACAAACGAATGCAGAGGCTTTCCAACACCACCACGACGACTTTGCTCCTCTGGCAGGCTTTTTTCTGAAGTCTGCAAAAGCAGCATCAGTTTCAATGTCACCTGCTCCTGGTTTGACCATACCAAAAGACCTAGCCCCGGTTTGCAGATGATCTGGCCCTACCTTGGCTCGGCTCTTTGTTGCTGCCCAGGTCCTGTCCAAAACTACATCATCATACGCCTTCTCCTGATCCCCAACACTTCTGTTATGATGATTCATCATGGTCTACTTGCCTTCCCACACCAAAACCACCATCATAACTGCCTGTATGTCTATGTCTACCACCACCTCCACTGCCACAGCTATGCATCTCGGACACCGCTTCCACCTCCACAACACAAACAAATTCTCCTCATCACTATCCATAGCAACCAGGCACTAAGAAGGGGCAGTAAAGAGACAGATGATGGAGGAGAAAGGCTTCTTTTACTGTGACGTGTAGCAGTAGTGGAGAAGAATCCCCTGAAACCTGGCTTAAAAGTCATTGCTTCAGAGATGAGCGAGAACAAATCAACCAGTCCACAATAGATGCATTGTCCGAGATAACACACCCACTAGAGAAAATGGACTACTCTGGCTTGCTGATACTGCTGCTACGTGCATTGCTGCTGCTGCTACTACTACCATTTAAATTGCTACTGGTGCTACTACTAGCAATGGCGAGCCTGGGCAAATGGATGCTGCCACTCAGGGCCGGCTACAGGTTTATGTGGGCCCTTGGGCGGGATGTGCTCAGTGGGCCCCTTTGTGGTGAAGAGTCACGTCCCATCACCCAAATCTGGATGCCGGCCCTGTCAGTGTGCCTCCCTGGAGGCCAGGGGCCCCTGGCAGCTGCCTCACCTTGCCGGGTGCCGACGCCGGCCCTGCTGTCACTACTATGGCTGTGCTTGAGCAAATGGCTGGTGCTACTTTAACTGGGCCTGGGCACATGGCTTCTGACCACAGTGTTGGTACTGGCACCAACATCCTTATCCTTAGTGGCAGAATGAATTGCAGGAATGTCTTTTCCTCTACCCCGTCCTTTCCCATCCCTTCCTTTCCCAGACATTTTACTTAGCATTTCCTAAAACAGATAGATCTTCTCTAAAATATTCCTTAACAGGTGAAAAAGGTTTTTTTTTTTTATTTAACTGTATGTAACAAGAGGCACAATGGACCCCAACTTAGAAAGATGGGGCCTGCACACTTAAAACAAACAGAGTTGCCCCCTTGTTTTTTTTTAAAACTGTATTTAACAAAAAGGCACCGACGACCCCAACTTAGAAAGATGGGGCCTGCACACTTAAATACAGTTTAAAAAAAAAAGGGGGCAACTCTGTTTTAACAAAGAGGCACAATGGGCCCCAACTTAGAGAGGGACATGGCCTGCACAGCTGAAACAGAGCTGCCCCCCCCCCCCCCCAAATTCCTTGGCAGGTACAAAATATATATAATTTAAACTGTATTTAATAAAGAAGCACCATGGACCCCAACTTAGAGAGAGATGGGGTCTGCACACTTAAAAGAGTTGCCCCCTTGTTTTTTTTTTAAACTGTATTTAACAAAGAGGCACATGGACCTTAACTTGGAGAGAGACAAGGTCTGCACACTTAGAGCTGCCCCTTGTTTATTTTAACAAGGAGGTACTGTGGACCCCAACTTAGAGAGAGACTGGGCCCGCCCATCTTAACAAGAGATTTTACCCTCAACAAAATTCCTTGGCAGGTGAAAGAGATTAACAAAGAAGTACCATGGACTCCAACTTAGAGAGAGATGGGGCCTGCACACTTAAAACAGAGCTGCCCCCCTTGTTTTTTTTTAAACTGTATTAAACAAAGAGGCACAGTGGAACCCCACCTTAGAGAGAGACGGGGCCTGCACACTTAAAACAGAGCTGCCCCCTTGTGTTTTCTAAACTGTATTAAACAAAGAGGCAAACTTAGATAATGTGTTTTTTATTCTGCTTTTTAAACATTTTTTTTAGGGAAACCCTGTGCAATCAAGTCAGATACCTTGAATATTGTGTCTGGAGAAGAATACACTATGGATTCGAAAGAAATTGCACCAAAGATGGCGTTGAAGAACAAACCTCCATCTACTGTGGGAGAATTGAGGAAGCTCCTAGGCTTCCTATCCAACTACTGGTCTTATATCAGAACTTTTCCAAAATTGCATCCCCGTTATATGCTCTCTTGGCAGGAACCTCAAGTGCTGTGACGCCAGAAGAGAAGACTGTGAATAAAAACAGAATCAAACCCAAAGGAAGAATATCTTCTTCTACTCAACAGCCTATCAACTGGACTTTTCATCACCAAGAAGTATTGGAAGAACTAGTTGACTGTTTAATCCAACCATCAGTCATGGGATATCCAGAGTTCAATATTTCATTCATCCTACACTGTGATGCATCTCAAGTGGGAGCAGTTTTATATCAACATCAAGATGGCATGCTAAAAGTTATTGGCTATGGGTCAAGAACACTGACAGCAGCTGAGCAGAACTACCATCTTCATTGTGGGAAGTTAGATTTTCTAGCTATTATGTGGACTACCTGTACTACAGTCCAGAGTTTGTGGTCTACAATGATAATAATCCATTAACCTACATCCTTACCACTGCAAAACTCAATGCAACTGGTCAAAGATGGGTTGTTGAACTCGCTGACTTCAACTTTAGTATCAAGTATCGCCCAGGAAAGTCCAATTCTGATGCAGATGTACTATTAAAAATGCCTATAGAACCAGATACATTCATGCAACAATGTTCTGAAGAAGTTGGTATGGAAGATATTGTAAGCATTGTGCAATCAGTACAAGTCCAAGAATATATGTCAACCTGGTGTCCTCTTACAGTGGAAGAAACTGTGAAAGATCTAGAACAGAACTCTTCTATTCACCAGCTTTGAAAAAAAATGAGGAAAGCCCAAAACAAAGACAAAGTAATTGGGGGAGTACTCCAGTACATCAACCAAGATAGAAGATAGACTTCCAAGCAAAAAAGAGAAGGAAGCCAAGTCACCTGCTACAAATACTTTACTGAAATAAGGGCCTAGATTATACTTGACTTCAGAAGGGATTTTACACTGCAAGAAAGGACCAAGCTTACAACTAGTGTTGCCAAAGGTGTATCATCGAATTGTGTTTAAAAAACATGATGAAGAAATGGGAATAGAAAGAACAGTGGACTTATTACTAAACATTTCTTTTGGCCAAACATGCAGAAAGAGATTGAACGATATGTGACAAGAGAACGTGGTTGTTTTGAAAGACAAACGTCCTAACATCCTAACAATACAACAAGAGCACCCATGGGAAACATTACTACAACCTACCCATATGAGATGGTGTCCATAGACTTTTTACATCTTGACAAGTGCAAATGAGGCTATGAATATATCCTAGTAGTCATGGATCATTTCACCAGATTTGCTCAAGCCTATGCAACTACAAAGTCCGGAAAAAACACAGCAGAAAAGATCTTTAATGACTTTGCTCAGAAGTTTGGATTTCCTAGCAAGCTCCATCATGATCAAGGAAGGGAGTTTGAAAACCAACTCTTTGCTAAACTGGGAAAATACTGTAGAATCCAGAGGTCCCATACAACACCTTATCATCCAGAAGGTAATGGACAAGTAGAACACTTCAACTGGACCTTCCTGTCAATGCTAAAGACTTTGACCTCTTAAAAGAAGGGAGATTGGAAGAACTCCCTAACATAGATGGTGCCTGCTTACAATTGTATAAAGAGTGATGCTACAGGTTACTCTCCATTCTATCTTTTATTTGGAAGATCACCAAGACTACCAATTGATACCATGTCTGATACTTCAGTTTCAGAAACTTATAGAAGTTATCCTGAATATGTTCGTGCTTGGAAAAAACGCATGACTGAGGCCTACATCGCTTCAAAAGTTATCATTGAAGAACAGAACAAATTTAATCAACACTTTGATAGAAAATGTAATGGAGCAGAATTGACACCAGGAAGTCGTGTGCTCGTCAGAAACTTACATAAAAAATGTGGATCTGGTAAACTTCAATCATATTGGGAAGACAAAATCTATGTGGTCGTGAAGAGAAAGAGTGAAGACAGCCCACCTGTTCTAGAAAATAACTTTGATAGTTCAGATGAAGAAGATAATACCTATATATTAAGAATACCAACAAGATGAAGTTACTATTAACAAACTAGGGGCCTGATGCAGAGCGTCCCCTGAACTGACCTTAAAACCTTCCGATTGTCCGGGGCTCCCGTTTGAATCGTGGCTCAAATGTGATGCAGAGCCTCCGTCGGAATGGCTCCCTAACTGATCCGTCAATTTTTCTTTACTCTGGAAGTTTTTTTGCTCTCTCGGGTGCCTTCAATTTGATCGGGGCTTCCGTTCCCATTCACACGGGCGGCCCGTTTTTCCCTGCTTTTTCCTTGGTTTTTGAACGTACCTGCTTGGTTTCCGTCGTATTTGACCTTCCATTTTGGTGATTTATTCAAGTATACTTACATCTCCATGGCTCTTCAGTTGCCAATCTGGCTACACGCAAGCGCACATCCCTAAACCTCCATTGGAATATGCATATGGCACCAACTGCCAATTTGACACATATATATATTGTCAAATGTATTTTTGGGTGTTCCTTCTTCCTTGCCATTAATGCATACCTTAATCTCTTTGGTGTTCCTTCTTCCTTGCCATTAATGCATACCTTAATCTCTTTGGTGTTCCTTCTTCCTTGCCTTTAATGTTTACCGTAATTGGTTGTGAGTTTTTCAGATTTTTTGTCCCATATCTAAACCTTTTGTGTCATGTAAATGTGTGATGATGTTGTGTGATTGTACATTTGCAGGAAAGACAACTCACAAAATCTGTTTATGTTTTTTTTAATCAAATTTTTTTGGGGGGGGGTTTTGTGGTTTTGTGATTATTTTTTGGATAAAACAAAAGTAAAAAACTATTTAAATTTGAATTAAACAATTTCTAGTAACAGGGGTGCACCAGACAATACCACTGAATATAAACATGTGCTCACTCACATGAACCAAACAAGACTGGAGTGGACGTGTCCAATTACACACCTTTCTTCAAAAAGGAGCACCAATATCAATATGGATACAAAATTCTTTATTATGAAAAAGGAGATATTAAAATACACAAAAACACACTGGACAATTAAAATCACATGGATGACCCCATGGTCACAATAATATTAATGAAAAAACCCCCTAAGGGGAACAATGCATCAAAAGACCCTATGTGCACTTATTAGATCCTATTATAACAGTTATTTTATGCCGGCCTATCTCCTTTTTCATAATAAAGAATTTTGTATCCATATTGATATTGGTGCTCCTTTTTGAAGAAAGGTGTGTAATTGGACACGTCCACTTCAGTCTTGTTAAATTTGAATTAAACATGTAAAAAATTAGGCCTCGGGTCTTGTGGCTGTGTTTTTCTTTGATCTGTGAATGAAAAACAACATTAGTTTAGCATTGTTTTTATGGTATGGTTGGGCGTTGTTTTTGGGGGCCCTTTTTAAACCGGACCTTCAGCGTGATTTATTGAAAAGCCCAAACTCTAAAAAAACGATTCCGCAGCATCATCTGTAAAAAAAAGATACAAGGACCCACCATTAATCCACAAAATACATTAACAAGTTTCCTGGCCTAACTAAAGTCACTTTATTAACCTCTTGCTGCCTCACATTGCCCTAGTTCTTCTATCTGCATGTAGCCTAGTTTGTAGCGGTGTACATGTGTTAAACTAAGGTGGGCTTGTATTTAACGTGACAAACTAAGTTGTTTCAGACTATTCTTGCGCTTTGTTTTTTTTTTATTATAAGGAATGCGTGCGCGCACATAAACGCACGCTCGCATACTCACATCCATGATGATGTCGTCCTGCTCCTGTGTAAAGATGGCATAGCTCCTGGTATAGCTCTGACGTTCCCCTGCAGTGACGTGCAGGACATCCCAAATTGGAATGCCCCAGAGACATGATGCCTGTAACCCAGCCCTGGATTTCTTCACACTCCAAATGGCTGGGTTACATGGGTTTTGGCCTGATTTAAAACATCATGACCAAATTAGGTTAGGATGGAATAACCCACCTCCTTTACATTATTATTAAAGTAACACAGGTTCCCTCACATAAAGCAGAACAAAACCCAGAGAGGCCACTGGTCTTCCCCCTGGAAATCCCAGATCGGGATGCCCCACTGTGTGAAACCCTTTTTACTGAGACTTTACTCAGAAATGGCAGACTCCCTCTCTTAAAGCGGAACAAGCCATGATTAGCCATGACCTTTGCAGGCGTATATTGTAGTGCCCCACCAGTCTGATCAAGACAACGGAACCTCATCCTCAAGAGACCAAAGGCTCTCTCCACCACAGAGCGAGTCCTCCTGGGGGCAGTATTGTAGGGCTCCTCTGCCTGTGAAGATGGGTGCAGGATTGGGGTCAGCAGCCAGGGGAGCAAAGGATAGCCAGAGTCTCCTCCCCAAAAACAAAACAAAAAAAAAACTAACAAAATAATAAAAAAAGGTGTGCATTGCAACAATAGAAAAGAGGGACAAAAAGGTGAGCGGGGTAGGGTTGGAGGAAAGGACATTTTTAATGAGCCTACATGCACATCCAACCTGTACACTCATTAAAAAAGTCTGGGGAATACTACTTACATAAGAGGGCAAGAACATGGCGCAATAGGGTTCTATCACTTAACCCATTTAATTTAAGGTTAAAAAATTAGGCTAAAAATATACTAACCAAAAAATTACTAAATAGTGTGTTAAGGGAAAAAAAAAACAGACAGGGTGGGCAACCAATACAAGTTTCATACACATACCCAGTAAGGCGGGTGAGCTCAAATAGGTGCAGCATGGTTTCTGCCATACTCAGCAGGACAAGACCGTGGAGCTGGTGCCGCTGATGTGCTCCAACAGAGGACTGCATATTATTGCCCGAGTGCAAATACGGCTGCTCTGACTGCCCGTAAGTGAAGGCTCGGCGGCCCCGTTTGATTAGGCTGATTTCAATCGGAAACCAAGGCTCTGCATCAATGGAAAAAACGGGCCAATGAACGATCGGAAAGGCGGCTGAGCGCACACCTGAGCGCATAAACGCACACTAAAATCAACGTAGCACCCTTTCCTGACCCGATCAAAGCCCAAAACCAACGGGAAAACGCACAGGATAGCTGAACGGGGAGGCTCTGCATCAAGCCATAGGAGTGTGTGTTAGACCCTGCTACAGAGTTTACATCACAAACACCAGAAAATGAGAGTGCAAGTTGAGAAGATATTCCATCAAGTCCTAAAGTAATTCCAGAGTTAACAGTGGAAGAACCAACAGAAAATCCTGGAAAAGTTGATCCAACCATGGGCTTAGAACCTGTTGACTCAATACCTGCTAAACCAGAGATTGATCCAACTCCAGAAGCTGAACCTGAACCAACAGCAGACGTTGAACCTGATATTGCAGAAACTGAGGAAACTGAGACATCAGAAGAATTCCCAAGTAGGAAAGTATCTACTGAAGAAAGAAGAAGGTCTATGACTTTAACCTATGACACATTGAGTAAACCAAGTGCCATACCAAGAACTGTTCAGTTGAAACAAGTTCACCAGGAAATACAACCTAAGTGGTACTTAGCAACCACCTATTTTTCAGAAAAATTTGAAACCTTAGTCCATCAAAAAGTATGAGAAAAAGGTTTTAAGAACATACAAATGTTCTATCACTTAGTATAGTATCAGTTAGGTTTAAAGACTCAAGAAACTGCTTAAGAACACATTATTAACCATTTACATAATTTTCTCCTTCTTACAGGAAAATCTTCAAGAACGTAGTTAGAATTTATAGAACTGTTATTATTAAAATGTTAACATGTTTAAATTAGTTTAAGTGTTAGGTAGCCACCTCCCTTTCACCTAAAAAGTGATGGGTCTAGGTACACTTAACTACTCCAGTAGGAATCTTGGAAAAACACTAAACCAGTTTCACAACTGGTACCACTGAGTATGAATACTAGTTAGGAATCTATACCAAGACATAACTTTGTTCAAAATAGAACCAACAAAACCTGTCTTCACCGGTGTAACCTGCTGAAAATGGTTATATTGTTGTAACTGTTATAACCTCCTATCCTATCCATCCCTCAATGATGGGATGTGGCTTAATTTAACTATTGTCCCTCTTTACCATCCTGAAAAGTTATGTACTTGCCCCAGCAGCAACACTGGGCAGTGGGCTTGCATATCGGAACCTTCGGAGCCACTGAACTCGACCGGTCCCCTAGCAGCATATGCATGTAGATGCATATGGGTAACCCTGACACATATCAGGCTTGCAGTCAGGTGATGTGCAAAGGTATCCTCCTTACTGCTGGGGTAAGTGTCATTTTTGAGGTTCACTTTTATGGAAACAAATTTGGCAATGATTTGCCTTTGTGATCAGCTTGTCTTGCAGGCATCTGGAAGCTGAACAAAACTCAGAATTGTAACCTTCTTCAGGGTTTGGCCCAATACCCAGGGGCATCCTGATTTGATATTCCCCTCTGTGTGAAATCCCCTGGTTTGACCAACATCTTTATTCAGCGGTATCATGGTGCAAGTGCTGGCACTGGATGGCATCCCAGGTCAAAGTGGAAGAAGTGTACATGCATACATGCCACTGGAGTGCTCTTATAATGGCTGCGGCATACTCCCTCCACCCTGCATGTACCCGCCGACAGCCATTCATGCCTGAATCACTGGATCAAATTTTGTATGAGGCCAATGAAAAAACAAGCTTCAACCAGGCCCCAGAGTCACCTATTAGACACTAGTGCCTGGTTACCTGGCTTTTCGTCTACTTTGATCAGGACCAAAAGTCAAAACAGACTGGTAGGGAAAGTGGCTTTCCTAGGGGGCATCCCATGGTGCATCTGGACTGGGTCATTTTGGGGCTTTTAGTGCTTCTGGACATTGTTTGCCTGTTGGGTCTTGTATTGTACCAGGAAATGTGCACAGGGCATTTATAGAGAAAAAAACTGAAGCTGGTCGGAATAATATTCCTCATGTACAGGCTGCCTGCTAATCAATCAGATGTGTATACCGGGTATTGGAGGAGCATGGGCAATGTATTATGTGACAATGCAGAGCCCACATTACACAAATGTCTTATAGAATGTTCTATAGAGGGAGGTTTTTAAAGTGGACCAAAACTTGGAATTTTTAATATCCCAAGTTTTGATCCAGTCCAATCAGCTTCTCCTCTAGCCTACCATTCAGTTGCAGTAGGTGTGGCCATGCACAGGCGAAAAAGGATGCATGTGATGCTGCCACCAACCTTGCATAATGTGTTCCAAAGTTATGCCTATTACAGCAGTCTATATATCTGTTTAAATAATTATGGTGATGTTGAGCTTTGGTATTTATCTGTGTGAGGTATATTTAGGAGGACATGGGCTTATTCTTCAATACTTCAATACTTTATTGACCGCCAAGTAAGTACAGGGTACATACAAGAAATGCTTTTTGGCAAGGAGATACACCATGAGAGCTATAAACAATTACATACATACCATAGAAGTAACAGAGGATTACGGTACAGTACAGGTTACAGGTTCTGAATAATGTTACATCGTTAATACGATTGAAAAAAGACATATGCCAATCAAGTTCAACCAAGGATGTTGGGGTTTAAATTAATTTATTATTTTTACTTTATTTTATAGGGGAAGCTATTTATTTTATTTTTTGTTTTTTACTGATAACCGCTAATAGTAATTGTTAATCTTATTTTCTTCTAAAAAAGCATCTAATGCTTTTTTGAAGCTGTCAGCGGTTGATGCTGTAACAAGCTTCTGTGGGGGGCTATTCCATAGATTAATAGTTCTCATGGTAAAAAAAGATTGTTGCCTCCGGAGACTAAAATCTTTTTTTCCAATCGAAGGCAGCGCCCCCTTGTCTTTAGAGAGGATTTTACCTGAAATAGTGTTCTCCCATATTTTTTGTATGGGCATTTATATATTTATACAAGTTAATCATGTCCCCCCTCAGCTGTCTCCTCTCAAGACTAAACAGATTTAATTCTCGTAATCTTTCCTCATAACTAAGATCTTTCATCCCCCTTATTAGTTTGGTGGCTCTCCTCTGCACGCTTTCCATAGTCAGAGCGTCCTTTCTATGAATGGGTGCCCAGAACTGGACGGCATATTCCAGGTGAGGGCGCACCAGTGCATTGTAAAGAGGCAAAATTACATCTCTATCCTGAGATTCTAGGCCTCTTTTAATGCACGATAGTATCTTGGTGGCCTTAGAAGCAGCTGCTTGGCATTGCATGCTGTTATTTATTCTGTGATCTACCAGTACCCCCAGATCCTTCTCAACAAGTGACTCTCCCAGTTTTACTTCCCTGAGGATATATGTGGCCTTCAGGTTGTTAGACCCCAAGTGCATGACTTTACATTTTTCCACATTGAACTTCATTTGCCAAGTAGATGCCCAGACACTCAATGTGTCCAAGTCAGCCTGAAGCTTGTGAACATCTTCAATAAACTGCACTGTGCTACATATCTTTGTGTCATCTGAAAAAATAGAGACAGTGCTTTTAATTCCATCTTCTATGTCGTTTATAAACAGCACAAACGTTAAATGTGCTCATTTATACTATGTTAAAAACACCAGCCTTGTTACTAAGGCTTATTTTCGGGGTAGGTTTTCTATTTTTCAGTACTGGCGAAATTGCTGGGGTTTATTTTCAGGATAACAATAGTTACACACATATGGGCAAACTCCAGCTCATTCAATGGGAGACATGCATCACTGAAGTGCACAGCTATTTCCATTTCCCCATTACAAAGGGTTCCTAAAGATCTTTAACTGTTAGGGCACCCCAAACTGGGATGCCTAAGGGGAGAGTGTTAGGGACATTTTGACTCCAGTCAATGTTAAAGTTTGTATATGTTGTATGTTATAATGTAGTATGATTTAACGACTGGAGAGATATCGATCGTGATGCTTATCTTACAGCAGAATACATCTCCCTGTTGAAGTATTCTATATGATTTATTACACATTTGCAACTTAAAAGTGGACCAAAGCCCAGGATTTTGACTATCCTGGGTTTTGGTCCTTTCCACCAGGGTACCCCGATCAGCTGCTGTGTGAAACCGCCCAGATCGCCGAGCGCAAGTAACCTCTTCCAGGTCCTACAGCACATGCACAGCCACTCATCCAATCAGCGAGCTTGGAGCCGTTGACGTCACACTGTCTAAGCCAGCGGCTCCGAGTGCGCTGGCGGCCGCATACCCCACTTCCAAGGATTTCAGGTTTTGGTCCACCTTAATACCTGCTCATCTTTTAGTTATTGAAAACATGAAAAAATACCATTTTGTGATTACTCACCTGTAAAATGGGTATTATCAGTATGTCACACACCCCGCTTCCATAATCATGACATGTGGGTTATGCCAGTAGAGGGCGAACTTTGCAGAGATGACAGGAAAAAAGGAGCCCCTCCCAGTCCATAAATACCTGGGACCTCCCACACATTCCCCAGTATAGGACAGCAGTAAGGGGACCAGAAAGAGCCAAATATAAACAAACATAACACTAAAAGGTTCACCATATAAAAGATCCAAAATGCCAATAAGGGCGGGATGAAGCGGGGTGTGTGACATACTTATAATACCCATTTTACAGGTGAGTAATCACAAAATGGTATTATTCCAAGTATGTCACACACCCCGCTTCCATAATCATGACATGTGGGGCATCCAATAGCAGTGTCCGTCATGGGTGGGAACCGAAAACAGAAAAAGAATGTACCAACTTAAAGCAACTTGTAGCAGCCTTACAAACCTGTTCAACTGAAGCCTGGTGCTGAAAAGCCCAGGACGCACCAACAGCACGAGTAGAATGCGCAGTGAACTTAAAAGGGGGAGTCCTCCCCTTGGCAGAATAGGCCCCAACGATGGCCTGACGTATCCATTTACTAATGGTAGACTTGGCAGGCGCCAAACCTTTCCAGGGCCCGGAGGGCACCACGAACAAGGCATCCCTCTTACGAAAGGAAGAAGTAGCCACCAAATAGTACTTCACACAACGAACCACATCCAAAGAGTGCAGGACCCTCTCCTTGTCATTGCTAGGCTTAGGACACAAGGAAGGGAGAACCACATCCTGATTGAGATGGAAGGCAGAAACCACCTTAGGAAGGAAATCTGGCTTAAAACGAAAAACCACCTTGTCCTGGTGTCTCTCAAAGTAAGGGGCTTGAATGGAAAGAGCCGCCAACTCAGAGACACGTCGAACAGAGGTAATAGCCACCAACAAAGGCAATCCTTTGTGTAAGCATAGAAAGTGCAACATCCTGCACCGGCTCAAAAGGAGGCCCCTGGAGGGCCGACAGAACCAAATTCAAATCCCAAACAAGCAACAAAGGCTTTCGGGGGGGCCGCACATGAGTGACCCCCTGGAAAAAAGTTTTAACCAAAGGATGAAGAGCAAAGGACCTTTGAAAGAAGACCGCCAGGGCAGAGACCTGCCCTTTCAAGGTACTAAGCTGGAGCCCCAGGTCCAGACCGTGTTGAAGAAAATCCAAAGTCCTAGGGATCAAAAACACCCTGCAAGGCAAGGCCCTAGCCTCACATCAATCAATATAGGACCTCCAAGTCCTGTAGTAGATGTTAGAGGAAAATCACTTCCTAGCCCTAACAATTGTCTGAATCACAGCATCAGACAAACCTTCTTCTTTTAAGATGGAGGTTTCAGCAGCCACGCAGTCAAAGCCAGCATTTGTAAATTGGGGTAACAAAGTTGACCTTGAGTGATCAGATCCGGAAACAGGGGCAACCTGTACTGATATACCGCCAGCCGTACGACGTCCGCGAACCAAACCTGTCTTGGCCACCTTGGGGCCACCAGAATTGCTGGTGCACCCTCTTGAGCCAGCTTGCGCACCACCTTGCCCACCATGGAGAAGGGGGGAAACAGGTACAGGAATCCCAGATCCCTCCAGGCAAGAGACATGGCGTCCGCTGCCAGGGCCAGAGGATCCTCAGACAGAGACACAAACACTGGGAGCTTGCGATTGTGACGTGAGGCAGAGATCCACCTCCGGAAACCCCCACGTGTGACAGAGGGACCGGAATACCATGTGGATGAGAGACCATTCCTCTCAGCGAGAGGATCCCCTGCTCAGGGAGTTCGCCTCCGTGTTTTCCACTCCCGGAATGTACACTGCTGAGATGCATGGAACATTGCTCTCCGCCCATGCAAGAATCAGAGAAACTTCCCTGAGGGCACTCCTGCTGCGAGTTCCTCCTTGGTGATTGATGTAAGCTACCGCAGTTCGATTGTCTGATTGGACCTGAACCGGTAAGCCACGTAGGTGATGCGTCAAGCATGACAGAACCAACCGAATAGCTCTCAGCTCCAAGACATTGATGGGGGTGTGAGCCTCCAGCCCCCTGAACTGATGCATCTTCCAAAAACCTCGCCAGCCCGACAGGCTGGCATCCGTGGTAACCGTCTCCCAACAAGGGGTCAGAAAGGATCTGCCCCTTATCAGATTGCTTGGTTCCAGCCACCACTGAAGGGATTGCCGAACCCGGGGAGACATCATGAATGACTGATCCAATGACTGCGGACATCTGTCCCAGGCCAACAATAGATGGAGCTGGAGCGACCTCATGTGGAACTGAGCAAAGGGAACTGCCTCGAAGGAAGCTACCATCAATCCCACCAGTCTCATCCCTAGCTGGATAGAAGGACAAGGATTGGACAGGAGAAGACATATCAGATCCTGAACTATCTGCACCTTGGACTGAGGAAGGAAAACCCTGGCCCGAATGGTATCCAGATTCAAGCCCAGAAACGAGATCTCCCTTGAGGTGGAGAGAGAAGACTTGGGATAGTTGATCACCCAGCCGAACCTCTCCAGCGTCGCCACCACCATACCTGGTGTCCAGCTCCGCCTGACAGAGAGGATGCCGTAATGAGGAGGTCGTCCAAATACGGAACAATGTGAATGCCCTGGGCTCTGAGAAGGGCCATTATGCCTGCCAGCACCTTGGTGAACACCCTTGGTGCCAAATCTCCGACCACAAACCTGAGAAATCTCTGGTGTGCTGGGTAGATTGGTACATGAAGGTAAGCATCCATGAGGTCTATGGATGTCATGAAATCTCCCTGACGAAGGGAATTGATGACCGAGCGCAGAGTCTCCATGCAGAACTTCTTGGTTCTGATGAACCCGTTGAGAAGCTTCAAATCCAGAATGGGTCTTATGGAACCATCCTGTTTGGGAACCGGGAAGAGGTTGTAATAATAGCCCGGCCTCTCTCTGAGAAAGGCACCGGGCATATGACATCCATGACCAGAAGATTCTTTACAGCCAACAGGAGCCCCTGCGCAGCTCGGGGATCCGAGGGGACCCGAGACCTTAGGAATCTGGGAGGAGGCCGGTACTCAAACTCCAGTTTGTACCACTTCCAAGATTCATTTGTCTATGACCTCCTGGGCCCAGACCAGGAAGAAGTGCCGCAGCCGTCCCCCCACCAGCAAGGGTGAGGGCGTCCCCTCATTGCTGAGCTGTCTTGGCAGCAGGCTTGGGCTTGGAACCCCAGTTAAGGCCTGGACGGGCACGTCCTCTGCCTCTGTTCCAGGAATCACCTCTGAAATTAGAGTAGGCAAAGCCTCTGCCTGCTCTGGCACCGCGAAAGGAAGGATTGAAGGAGCCTGCCCCCCGAAAGGGGCGACGCTGCTACTTACGCTGAGGTAACTTTCCACCTTTCGCCACTGAATCCAATTTATCTCCGAACAGCCTCATACCCAGGAAGGGTAGCGCTGCAAGTGATTTCTTAGCCACAATGTCAGCCGCCCACTGGCATAGCCAGACCTATCGGCGAATAGCCACCAGCAATGCAGAGGTTCTACTACACATAAAAATCGTGTCATCCTTAGCAGATAAAACAAAGGTCACAAATAATTTACATCGCTTAAGGGCTGTGAAATCATCACTGGCCGGGTTAAGCTGGGAACCACTCAACAGGCCCCTAACCACAGACCTGGTAGCCACAGTCGCAAGCGCCGAGGCACAAACAGGCCGCAAGGCTGAACCCACACTGGCAATCCATCTGATCAAAGCGTTTGTCCTCACCATCTTTAAGAGTGGCGGCGTCTGGAGAATGTACAGCGGAGGTGTTGGACAATCCCAGAACGGGCGCATCGACCTCGGGAGGGGACGACCAGCGCTTCACCGCGTCCACCGGGAAGGGATACTTCCTATCCCATCCCTGAGGAACACCGGGAAGCCGGCTGGGCCTCTCCCATTCCTAAAGAATCATGCAATCAAAATTAGCGGGGCTTAGAAGTCCCAAAAAGTTCCCCCTTCTGCAGGGGGGTCTCCGCTGCTGGAGAAATATCCAGTACCTCAAATAGATGGGCCAGGATCTTGGGGGTATCCATGGCATCCCCCAGCGCCTGCCCAGTATCAGTATCCAAAAAACTGCTGATCCTCAGCATCAGATTCCTCAAACAATTCCCCCTCCTCAAGTGGGGAATAATCAGACCAGTCAAGGGAATCATAGTCATCAAAATCCAGTACCGGCGCGGCCGGCAACAGATGCCTTCTCTTAGCTGGGGCCTTTCTGGCCGCAGAGCTAGAAATCAACTTTTCGATGTTGGCCAGCCTAGCACAAACATCAGCTTGCGACTCCCCGCTAATGACAGTGTCATTTGGGGTACGGATAAGGCGGGGTGGGGTAGGTGATAAGGCCGGCGGCACGGACCCAGACACCTGGGACCCCGACTGCCGCGTAATGGCCTGCTGTGCACACGGAATACAAATAAACACATTATCCCCCACAAGGGATGCCCCACAAACCACACACTGCCGGGGTTGCCCCGAAGGGAGCCCGAGCCCGGTATCCTGGGAAGCCTCCATATGGTGATTTTTTATGGTAGTTGCAATGACCAGTGGGAATTACGCCAGTAAGCTACCTGGGATGCCCCTTAACGTCCGTTAGTGGGAGGATTTGTAAAGCCCCTATTTGAGTGAGGGACCTAAGGATCGGGAGAACCCCCTTTTAACTATCAAGGAAGGTAATCCCCCTGGAAGACATAATATAAAAGGGTACCATAAGCAGGAAGTCATTACAGCAATCATACATCCAGATATAATTACAGTCATACAATGTATCTGTATAACCTTAAAGTACATGTCAAGGATAACGCATACAAGGCACCACAATAGAAATACGATAATGCATAACAAAAAAGGCAGATATAAGAACGAGCCCCGCAGGGCACTCACAGTTAGGATGCAAGATGGCGATCGGACACCCAGCAGCAGCCGCATCAGCCAGGCCAGGGGAAGAGAAGGAAGGCGGGCCAGCGCGGATCACACGCCGCGCGTGGCCCGCCCCTCCTGCTGGGAAGAGTAACCGCGGTTCCCAGCCATTGCTGGGAACCTCCGTGGGCGCCAAAAGAGAGGGGGGCGGGCCGCATTAGCACGCCGAGCGCCCGGTCCCGCCCCCTCTCCTGACTAACATGGCTAAAAAACACGGCCGCGCTCCCACGGCTCCTAACAGACGCGGCCCAGCAACAGTGAAGCAAACAGCCACACACACACATACACTCATGCCACACTGAGAGCTAATTGGCCAGGCAAAGTCTGAGGTAAAAAATTGGAGGGACATGCCCCCCCCCCCCATGATCCAGGGACAGGGAGCAACGGGTGGGGGAAGTCCCAAGCCACCTAATGCAGCGTAGGGAAAATGACGGACAGGGCATCCCAAACCAGGATCCCGAACCTGGTATCCGCCTACCCCTTGGAGGGGGTCTCATGAAGGAGCATGGCTCCAAGTTATCACACCACTAAGGTGTATCCTACCTTCACCCGGACCAACAGCCAGGGCTGGGAGGCATAGGGGCTTAATAAAAAACAAGGTCCGGGCAGAAATAGGGAAATAAAATGGCCGGGTGTAAACCCGGCTTACCTGCAAGGAGGAGACAGCCATCTTCTGACTTGCTCACCGTCTGCAGAGACGATTACTGGGGAATGTGTCCCAGGTATTTATGGGAGGGCCTCCTTTTTTTCCTGTCATCTCTGCAAAGTTCGCCCTCTACTGGCCATAACCCACATGTCATGATTATGGAAGCGGGGTGTGTGACATACTTGGAATATATGATGAATATCAGCCACAGTGCAGCCATACCCCTAAATAATGCCCAGTGTGACTAATTGCCTTCAGAAACATCCTGATTAGTAAATAGAATCCATAAGATCATAACTTCTTCTCAGTATAACCACAGTTGTCCTGTGAAAGTCTCAGAGGTTTGTTAGAGAACATTAGTGTAAAACAGGATCATGAAACACAAGGAACACACAGGACAGCTCAGGGATAAAGTTGTGATGAACTATATTGGAGGATTAAGTTATAAAAAATTATTCCAAGTTCTGAACATCTCATGGAGCACTTTGCAATCCATCATCTGTAAATGGAAGTATAGGGAGTAATGGGAGTATAGTGCAAGTTTAAACCTACCTAGACATGGCTGCATATCGTCATCTGAGCATTTAAGAGGTCCAGGGTCACTCTGGAGGAGCTGCAAACGGAGGGGTACAATGGGGCCAGATGGGAGGGTTGGATGGGAACTTAGGAGGCAGGGACCTGGACAGGGGGTAGACGGGGATTGAAAAAGCCCTGGCCAAGGTTCTGGGTGAGGTGCCAGTCTATCCAACACCAAAGCAGTGTGGCCCACCAGGTATTCTCCACTTGTTCCTTAGGGCTAGTCCACAACTGGCTGCAGAGAACTACTTGACCAAAACAATTGGGTAATCAAGACCCCAACAACACTAACACTAGACTAGACTGGATTTTGAGGATTCCCACCAGTGGATTAATTCTGTTCGGTTGTGATTTGTTGCTTACTTGTTATCTGATTATATCTTTCTTTTGTATGGTTTCCTAAAAATGCTTAAAGCCAAACTTCAGTCAATATTAACCCCCGCCCTGCTACCCTACCCTGGCATGGGCAGGGTAAGGGGGCTACAAAGGAAAAAGCTTCACATTAACCCAGGGGTCCACACCACTCCTCTGACGCTCCAGATCCTGGGTGCCACCATCTTTGTAGTAAGACACAAAGCTGCATCCCCCGCCTTTGCGCGCCCTCCTGCCTGTCCATTTACTTGACCCGGGAGATGGCGCTTTCTTGTTTTCCTTGTGGCAGCCATGGGAGAGCGGCGCGGGCCCCTGGGTCAAGGTAAGGGTTTTTCTCTTTGTAACCCCCCATCCTTCCTCAGCACCGGGGGGGTTAATATTGATTCAAGTTCCACTTTAAATAAAGAATCTTTAAAAAAAAAAAAAAGACATAAATGTGTGTTACGAGTTCCTTCTATCCCACAATCCTATAGATCCTGCATGGACTGCTATAGCTGCAGCCCCAGTTATGTCACTGGGGTTGGCTTTCCCTTCTTTGGTCACTTAGTAAATGTGAGCCTGCCATTAACTTTTCTTTGTCAGTGAGCTAAGCAGGCAGGTTCTGCTATATAGGACGTCAGGCTGACCATAACAAATGTCCTTATTCTTCTAACCAACTTGCGCACTTCTCTATCCTGCACAGGTTGGGATTATGGATCCACTCAACACACACACACACACACGCTTGTTTCAAAATATCAGATTATGCCGGTGTGTTTGAATCCATTGAGAAAATCTGGGCACAGCAGACCTGAAAAGTTAAACGCTTCAAGCTTGACTGCACTCTGTGTTCAGTTGCTATGCAGCCGCCACTCTGCCAGAAAGAACGCTGGCAGCGGACACATCCATTCACCCTTCCCCGGAATACGCTGCACCTCCATCACTGAGACGTACTCCATTCATCACGTGTGTGTTCTTCTAATCCGCGCTCACCCACTGCTTCACGTATGTCAGGTTACACACCATCCAAATGTTGTCACACTGATCATCTACCATCACTGGTAGAAGGGACAAAAAATCCCAGGCTGATCGATTCCCTCCCCCAAAATCAGGATGCCCCACTGTGTGAAAGCTCCCAGCTTTCCCCATACACTTACCTTCTTTCCCGGTCCAACGGCGCATGTGCGAGCCACGTCCGCATCCCCGCCATACCTGTAGCAGGGCACGTGCCCGCTCCAGGCATTTGTGAATGACCGGAGCGGGCACCCTGTCCCTGTTAGAGGGTAGAAGGGGATGCGTCCATTAGCACATGGATTGGACAAGTAGCCGCGATTGCGCCGTAGGACCAGGATGAGGTTAGGCGATCTGGGGAGTTTCACACAGCGGGGCAAGGACCAAAACTCAGGATAGTCAAAATCCTGGGTTTCAGTCCACTTTAACTAGGTCACGTGAGGTGGCTGCATCAAGCAGCGGCATCCAGAGGGAGCAGCAATCACTAGAGCATCTCTTTTCTGTATCTAGTTCATTAGGTGGTTCAGCAGGATCACCACAGGCACCACTGCATGCCATCATATTTTTTAAATACATTCAATCATTGGTAGGCCAGCCTTGCCTCCGAGGGGCCCCAGGGTTAACAATTAAATGTATTAAAAAACAACGTAATGGCATGGAACAATCATATGTGATATAAAGGTAATTTACCTGTGTTATAAGGCTGGGGTAGAGGTTTCTATAGTTTGCTTCAGGCAGCAGAGACACTAGCTTTACCCCTGCCCATCAGGCATATCTGAAATATTGGAAGTGGGTGCATACAGCCAAAGGGAAATGGGAAGTGGGAGGTGTCTGACAATCATTTGATTCTTCATTGTGTGCCGGCCAATTATATTTTTGCCAATATATGTTGGACAAGAGCCCATGCATGCGCTGTGGGAGCATGCAGTAAGGTAAGAAAGTTGCAGTTCTGTGGTGTTTCACACACATGCCCAACACATCCTGTCCTAAAATCTCAAATACTCAGTCAAGTCAAGATCCTTAATGCTGTGGGAAACCCCTGGGATTCTCCATACCATGGTATATATGCAAGGTCTTTCGGCAAACATGCCCAGCATCCCTCCATCCAATGCGCGCATCTCTGCAAGGCATATCTGATTGGCTGGTGGTGCAACCTGTGGGAGCTGCCTGGTAATCCATTCATTCAGCATTGATTGCCATTGATTTAATGCCTGATAATCAATGATTGGGGGAGAGTCTTTTTCTCATTTAAATGAAAGTGTTTCGAGAGGCGCGTGCGCAAGCCTGAACATGGTGGTCACATCAAGAGTTCTGCACCCTGTGGGCATAAAAGAATTGTACTGTGATGTATAGGTCTAGAAGATATCATTATAGATGTGAGGCCTTCCTGAATCCATCATAGATCTAGATGATCATAGAACTGATAAGAGCTATTTTACCTCATGCTGATGAAGGTCCGTTACTTCTTGATAGGGTGCATAGGGCACTCACTGCACCTAGATAAGACGGAGCACGGAGAGATATAATAGTAAAACCACATTAATATTATCAGTTAAGGAATTAATGGCAGCTGTACACGGACAACCTAATATAATGTTAAGAGATAATCCGATTTTTGCTGATCTTGTTTCATTAACAATCCAAAAAAAGTTGAGAAATGAAACCACCCTTGACTACAATGATTCAGAAGAACATCAAATGCAGATGGCCTTTCTCCTTTCTTTTGAATGTTACTTTAAGGCAAGAATTATTCCTTTGCAGCTTTTTCTGAGGGAGAAGATTTACTCCCTGATCTTGGCAAAAATGGGGAAATCTTCTAGAAGCAAGGCTAAACTTTGACCTCTTTACACCCAAACCATTTAGGATACCTGTTAAAAAAGGAACCTAAAAATAGTCGGATGACTTGCCATACTTGTGTGGCAGGTGCCCGCTACCAGCCAATGTGGCTCGCCAGGAGTGTGTACACCATGCATGGCAAGTGCACACCGGCTTAGCAAATGCAATCGTTTGCTTGCAGCAATCACCCCGCAAAGTTCTGCATGCAGTGTTCAGTGGTGATGGTGAGTGTTATCAATTGCAAATGATTGAGCAAGCGCAATCACATGTGTGCTAGCAATTTCCAGAGGGAGCCTAAAGAAGGACTCCACATTATTTTGCAGGACACAGGTTTCAAGCAATATGGGAAAGAAAAAGGACCGCTCACCCGCTGAAAAGTGTCAGTGCTTTGGATAAGGTAGGAAAACATGAGACATTTTATAAAAACTTGATCATCGTTCTGTGAAGAGATTTGTGGCCAATTCAGAGTGCAGACGAGTTTATGCAGATAAAGGCATAATAAGAAATGTTTCTGCCAATCAGATTAAGAGAGCAGCTGCTAAAATGCCATTACAAAGCAGTAAACAGTTGCTGCAGCTTCTGGAATCGCACGAACATGAAGGTGTAGGATCCTCCAGAGGCTTGCAGTTGTGCATAAAAAGACTACTCCTAATGAGTGATCACAAGAAAAATTGTTTACACTGTGCCAAGACATACATGAAGAATCATTTTCAAACAGTCTTGTTTACTGATTAGCATCGTGCAACCCTGGATAGTCCCGATGGATGAGTGGTGCTTGGTTGGTGGATGACCAACAAGTCCTAACAGGGCTACAATTTCATGTTTTGGGAACTTTTAAGGTTCATGAAGGTGTGAAAATGAGCAAAGTATATATAGGGCCTTATTTATCAAGGGATAGCGCCAGGTAGCGAATGGTGAGCGAACGGTAATGACGCTCACCGCCACGAGAACGCCGGCTCCCCTCCGCAATCACACATTTATCAAGCCGATCCTGCTTAGCGAATGACAGAGCGCCAGATAGCGAAGCATTCATCATTATTCCAGCCTCACCCCACAGCGCCAGCGAGCGAACTGGAACAGCGACAGGTATGACCTCTCGCTACCTGGCGCTCTCCAATGCATTTCAATGGAGCAATCTTTAAATATGCATAATTAATTGATATTAATGTTTTTTTTTTTTTTGTTTGTTTTTTAAATGTCAAAAATTCTGTGACCACTTCTGCAATGTTAGATATTTTTGTTAAGGTAAAAAAAAAAAAAATAATACATTTGTGCATAATTGATATTACAGGTCTGATATTAATGTATTCATATTACAAAATGTTTATAAAAACTTGTTTATTTTTTTTTTCCAAAAATATGGTTGTTTGGGGGTTTAACCCATCGCCGCCAGCGCTCTGGGGTTTAAACAAGCATTTCACAGCGCGAGAATTTTTTGAGCGTGATTTGTTAATGAATATGCTGGGAGCCGTTCGCTATGGCCATTCGCTGTCATGCGCTCCCATGCAGCGCGAAACCTGTCAAACAGCAACTCCTAACCCTGTATTCCACATTACCGCACACCGACTGAGTCGCTGTCAACAAGCGAACAACGGCCAAGCACAGCGAATACTAGCGGGCGCTGTGAAAATAACGCTACAGTCGCTCATCTGTCGCTACCTGGCGCTATTAATGAATCGGCCTCATAGTTTCTAAATCACCACTTTCTTTCATGGGACAAAAAGGAGAAGCTTTTCATAGCAAAAATCATCTACAGCTGATTTGCATGCTGCCAATAAACCTTGGAATCAATGGCTGCTGTGGACATAACAAGAAACTCACATAGTGGCCACCATCCTGTTAAGATGCCTTTAAATGAAATGGCTTTTGATTTCAGTAATTGTATCAGCAATTTAGGAAAATCAAACATATATTTTGGAACACAGCTTATAGTTGGTTCGATGTGTTACTGTTACACTTTTTAAATCCACACCATATGCATGTCCTCCACATTTCCTAAATATCCCTTCAATGGGATCAAGCTACTCCCTTGTAATGTTTTGTCATTGTGAACATGTGATGTAGAAAACAAATGAATATTTGTGCCATGTCTGAATGTGCCAAAATGCCTTCACATCAGGGAGGGGAGAGACGGGGGCAATTAATGGTACTCATTCATTCATACGCCGCTTTGTATTTTGCTTCTTGAGGGATTAATGAAACATTTTTATGAATCAGAGGGGGAAATGGAATGTTTAGTCCTGTGCGGACATTGCCATTAACAATTATAACTAGGAAGCCATGCCCACGTTCCTTTAAAGCGGACCAAACATAGAAATATGTTTTGATCACATTACAGAGGGATCCCGATTTCGAAATTAAGTCATGTAGCAGAAAATCTGATCATTTTTCTTTCAGACTGAAATAAGCATATTAATTCCACCCTAGACACTGCTTTAGAAAGACTGTCAGGTAACTTTTACCATGGTTCTGTATGTATACTATTGAGAAATTATTCTCATGAAACTATTGTGAGTAGCAATAGTAGCATTTTCTTAAATCAAAACTTTTGTCTCTAAGATTAAATATACCATTTGTATAACCAGCCCTAACTCAGCATCGTAACCAAGCAGAGCAGACAAAAGGGACCTGGTGAAGGAACCGGTGGCATCATGACCCAGTGAAAGAGGTGGTGGGGACCCGGCAGAGGAGGCGGCAGCACAGACAAAACCCAAATGAAGGCCCATTGGATGTGGCACTGACTGAGGCAGCAGGAGAACATAAGACCCCATGGAAGGATCACGGCAGCTGGAAGGTGGCTGCACCAGGCTTCTGGGGGGTGGAGGTGATCAGTAAGCTGGTAACAGGAGTAGGGATTGGAAGGCGGTGGCGAGTATGGGCTTTTCATCATACTATACTGCATTGCAGGGCCAGATTAAGTGTGGTGGAGGCCACTGGCCACAAAATCTGGTGGAGGCCCCAGATACAGTCCAGCTAAGTAACTGATTGGTGGTTGTCTGGCACCCACCTGCTTACTGGAACATCAGATTGAGTCCCTTGTGCAGGTGCGTGCTGTTCAGGAACTCCTGCTTTGCCATTCTGGGCGGGGGGGTAGTGTAGTCGCCCAGCTGATCCAGCAGAAAACAGTTCCCTGCATTGCCAGCCTGGCTTGTGTGCAGTGAGCGGCCACCGATTGACAGCTCTACACACACCCATCACTGTAGCGTTGCTGACTGAGGCTTTCTACTCTAGACTCTGTCATGCCCTGTGGTGGCTTTGGCTGCCCCCACTGCCGCTGATAGCTTGGTTGTTGGCCCTGCTATTGATCAGGCCAAAGACTGAAAATCCTCTTGGACCAGACCATAACCCAAAGGTTGATGGAGGCCCCCTTTGCAGGGCAAGTGGTGGAGACCCCGGGGCTTGCGCCCCTTGCGCCCCCCTCATAATCCAGCCCTGCTGCATTGCATCACAATTAGAGCTTCTACAGGCTGTGTTTCATTTGTACTGCAGGCAATACATTGCATGAAGCTTTTTGCAAAACACAGAAAAGAGGTGAGCAAGGGCAATATTTGCCACTGGTAGAAGGCCTGATATTGGACTCCTATGCAAAAGGGTTCAATGCCAAGTCAGATGAACTGGAATGCTGTAAAGTCATTCGCTATCTTAAATGGACTTTACATTAAAAGCTAAAAAGTTACCAGAAAGTAATGAAAGCATCCTGAGAGTATATGTGAATGACACCAGAGACAGAAAATCTACCAGTAGTTACTATCTATCAGTTGGACTAGCAGAAAGCAGATCTCTGTTACTATTCTGACTCACCAGATGGCAGCTCGTTCCTTGTGTATGTCTGTGCTGGATGTTTTCTTCGTTCCATAGGGCTTGGCAGATAGCTCACTCAATTGTTGGTAGACCCGTGATAAGTATTCAAAAGCTTTATTTCGGTACATAATCTTGGTACAGGAGACAAGTACTTTCAATGCAGCTGTAAACTTGTGGTGAAATCTATATCGCAACAACAGGTGAAAGAACTATAGCTGAAGACGACAGCAGCAGGTATGCACTGCTTGGAAGTCAGAGTAAGAATGGCAGAAAGTGAGAGGAAGAAGGGAGGAGTTACTTGCATCAGAGAAAGACTAAGGGAGCCTGGAGGGGACAAGGAGAATTAAAGGCACAGTGCTGAGCCTATGCAAATAAACATATATATTAAACTATTACCCCAGGTAGAATGAAATGTAAGTCGTGGGACATGACAGTTACACTTCCATCTACAGAGTACATTGTAGCAGTGCTGGCAAGCCAAGAAGTTATATGGCTGAGGCAACTGTTAGCAGATATTTTTGGAGAATATCCCTTGGCTATGAGTCTTGCTCTTTATAGCTCCACTGTGCCATCTGCATTGTACTTCACTTTAAAAGTCCATTTGCAACCTATGGCTTTCCTTCCAGGTGGTAGTTCTGTTGAGAAGGCTCTGTGCCACCAGCGCTGTGCTATATTTATCTCTCTTCACCCCTTTTTGATGCTTTTAATGAATCAATAAACAGATGTACTGGCAGTGCTGGCATACCACCTTATATTTCCAGGTAATTCTGCAAATGTTTATGTTTTGGTGTCATGCATGGACTTTATTTTTTCCTTTGCAGCCTTTATCCATTTACTTGCTTCCCCTTCTGAACGCTGAGATATGTCTTCCCAAGTTGCGTGTTCATTGGTACTGGCAGTGCTTGCCTTGTATGAAAGACTTACAGATGGTTTACCTTTGTTTTCTCTCGTTGGTTCTGTGTCTGAGCTTGCTTTTGTCTGCTCGTCAGTACAGGTAGGTTCTACACTCATTTTAACTGTTCGTTCAGAAGTTACAGGTGATGGATGATGATGTCAGTTTTCTCTTCTGTTCTTACTTCCTCAGTTGTCATCACATGGTCTCTCAGATCTTTAACAAATGTTATGCTGTTGCTAATGGTAACCTTGTCTGTTTTGGGATTTAGGATTCTGTAACTCTGCATTGTCACTGTATCTAACACAGATACCTTCAAATGCTCTGTTTTGAGTTTGGTCTGTTTTTCCTCTGGAATGTATGCTTTGCATCAAAAACTCTTAAGGTGTTTTACACTTGGCTTTTCATTCTCATTGTCTCCACTGTTCTAGAAAATTCTGTTCTGCAAATAAATGGCTGTCATGGTTGCCTTGCCCAAATATTTTTGTAGTAGTCCAGAATCTGTCAGCATATATCTGATCTGATCATTTCAGTCAGGGTTTTGTTCTTTCAGCTACCCCATTTCGCTCTTTTGTTTATGGCTCTATTACATTCAGCTTTTTTTGTCAAAAACTTCACTTTTGTATTGCATTAGTCATATATGCAAGACACTATGTATTTGTTGCATCCAGGTGTAGGTGGGTTTAGGGGACCACATACATCACTGTGAACTAGGTCAAGTGGTCTGGAAGCTCTATTCTGACTGACTTTGGGAAGTGTTGCTTTTTTGATTTTGATGCAAAATTCACACTTAACAGCAACTGGACAAGGGGGATCAGATCCTTTGTCAGATTCCTATTTTGTACTTCCTGGATGCATTCTGGGTGTTTGCAGCCTAAACGCCTAGTCTCACCTTTTCCTTCACTGTGTTGAGGTGATACAAATGTGCCAGCTTGGCACTCGCTATGGTCTGCTTGCCATCCAGGATAGAACACTTGTCACCTTGGAATTTTACAGTGAGTCCTTTGGCTGTCAGATGCTTCACAGATAAGAAATCAGGAACATAAAGCACATCCTTCAATGGAATGGCTAAATTGTGTCCCAGATCACTTAGACATACAAGGGTCCCATGCCCATATCCCTCTGCATGTATTTTATTTTTTATGTATTTATGTATTTTTTCCATCTGCAAGGTAAATAGTCTCTTTGTTGTTATTCAGACCAAGTTCTGTGAAAAAGCTTCTATCACTTGTAACAGATCGCTCACAAGTCAATACACCAGGCTTGAAATGTATGGTTACCTGTCACTTTAAATGCGGTATTTCAGTTCCCTTTACATGGATCAGAGATTGTGGCTTTGACATGGTTTAGTATAAGAGGGACACCATCTCATTTGCTCTGCTTTCCATATAGTACAATCTAGCTTTATGTGTCCTTGTTTGTTGCATCTAAAGCACACCCTGGTTCCTTTCTGTGTATTTTTGTGTCTGTTGCTTTAAAAGCAATTCTGTTGAGTCATGTGCAAGCACCTTTATTCACGGATACTCCTCTAGGAGTCTGGTCAATTGCTAGCATCAGATCTGTCTCAGGCCTGGTTTCCAGCGCATTAAAGAGGAACATCGGACCAAAAATATAAAGGGTCCGACCCCCCCCCCCCCCATTGGCCCCTACTTATCTTTTTGCTACCACCATCAATACTTCCTTAGAAGGTATACTGCTGATCATGGAGATGTGTAAAAGTGGGATTTGTTATGTTCAGTACTAGAACTACCAACAATGGGCCCTCCACAAGGGTGGAGTCACATATTATCACAGAGAGTCAAAAATGTATTACAGTGATTACAGTGGGGAAGCTCAAGGTTTATGGCATGTGGTAAAGTGAAGACAATGGAGTGCATTTAGGACTAGGCCGCTTCATGCCAATGGAACTGACAGGGCCGAGGGGCACATTCCGGCCTGATGATACCCTCTAAAACTATTTACCTCCTCTGCTTGCTGTGGCCCTGCCGCCGGCTTGGCGGTATGTAAATGACAGACCGGCTTTAGCCGTGCTCTTCAAAGTCCCACGCAGTTCAGTAAAGTCTTGTGGGATTTCGGGCAGCTCCATTGCATCCTATTCATGGCCAGTGTGCAGACATGAGATTGGGGGCCCTGTACAGTGCCTGATGGGATGCAAGATGGCACCACCCGTCGGAAGGTCGCCCAGGAATTTGAGGGACCCAGAACATGGATCCCTTTGGCGAGGTGAGTAAGTAGTGCCCAAAGGTAAAACCAGAGGGGTGCAGCAGTTCGGTGAGGTTTGGGAGAGGTTTTGAATCAGAGCAGTATATGTAGCAGGTAACCTGCACAACAACATGGCGGCGTGGCTGTTTGTTATGATCGGAGTTGTGCAATTACTTCCAGCATGGCATTTATATGCTCCTGCATGCCCTGCTCTCTGCTAAGCCTCATTTTGTAAAGTTTCCTCAGCAGAAACAACTTGCTGTTTAAGCTGGATCTCTCATGCAGTCTTTTCAGTACATTCCACATGCCTTTCACTGTATTCTCACCGAGTATGTGAATAAGCTGAGCGTCTTCTAATAGTAATCTCATGGTGGCCCATGCCTGTCCCAGTCCTGATAATTATCTTGTGACCTCTCTGTAGTGATAAACTCCCACAAGTCATCTCTGGATAATAGCATTTCAACTTCCATAGGGGACAATGGTCACTGTTCAGCTTGGCCACTAAGAGTTTAAGATCTGAGCTGCTGGCCAACTCCCTCGTTTATATATCAGAACAGTCTTACTTTTATACAGGAGATGTCTCTGGAAAGCTTCTTTATGTCGACCTCCACACCGGCCATGCTGTCTCCCATTCTGGGCTTTGCCCTGCCTGGGCCGCTCTTGGGCACTAAACTTTATCCCATCACTGCGGCTTAATTCGGTCACTGGGCCCATAACCAGCTGCAGAGTGCTAGGTGCAGTGGAGTTAAATCTAGATAGACATTAGTGGTATAATAGGAACTGGCTTTACTAGAATATGAATGCAGTGAGAGAATGTCACCTTAACATGGTGGCTAACACAGACATGAAAAAGGTGATAGAGCAGAGTTGAATTTTCAGAAAATACAACACAGCAAAAATATGCATAGAGCAACTACAGATAAGCATTGGTAACTGCGCCATCAACTGCCGAAACTTGTCATAACTGTAAACTGCAGTGAATCTGGCAAATGTCCCAACATCACATACAGAGACAGGCAGAAGTTGTTGCAAAGAATTGTATCTCCAACAAAGGGAACTCCAGGTATGGGGTCCAAAAAGCTGTGTAGCCTGTTGAAAACCACTTGTCATTGAGGCTGAGTGGAAAAACTGCTTCAGTTGAATACCTTAACATACTGAAAGCCCAGGTTATTCCATTCATGGATGATATTTTTATTCCCTGACGGCACCAAGCATATTCCAAGATGCCAGGATTCAAGGTGCTCAAATTGTGAGAGATTACTTCAGGGATAATGAGACACATGGACTGGCCACCACAGATCTGAACCCCATTGAGAATCTTTGGTATGTGCTGGAGAAGACTTTGCACAGTGCTCCAAATCTCTCATTAATACAAGATCTTGGAGAAAAGTTAATGCAATTCTGGGCAGAAAAATGTCGGTGACATTATCCTGCTCGCCCTCCACAAGCTTCTTCAATCACCCTGGCGCCTAGGCCATTGGGGGGTACCTTTATACCAGCCATCCTGTTTTTTTCAGAAGAGTAAAGGCCACTATTAGTGGTGAAGGACAAAAGACAGGCCCACATTCCCCAGTATTGAGCTCAATCAGGCAAGGGGTACCTGACTGCTGCCTGTGGTAGAGGCACAGCATGGCACATACTTGTATGGGACAGCAGCAGCACCAACTGACATTACATGCCGTAATCAAAGCTAAAAGGCGCTCAGCCAAATATTAAAGTGTGTGGCCATTTTTGGTCAGGCAGTGTAAATCTGTTAAATGTCTTGTGTGATGAAAAACATTTTACTATGCAGCTTTAAAGTTGGAGTTGGATGGAGTTTTATTTGCAGGGCATTGCCACCTCTACTGTAGATTATATACACATTTTCTTAGCTAAAAATATATTTTTAAATGATTAAAAACAGGTCCTAGAGTCTAAAATACCTGTCCTGGGGGCATTCCTATGGTGCATGCATACAGTAAGTAAATGACTGGCATGGTCACACACAGCCTTAGAGGGATGCAGGAATGTCGCTGTCGATCACAAGAGTGGCTAAGCTACTAAGTCTTGAAGACCAGAGGGTATGGAAGAAAACCTGGGATAGTAAAAAATCTCAATTTTCAATCCGGACCAACAGCCTTGCACCACTGAATAAAAAAACGTACTTGTCCCATCTGCATGCACGATACAGAATCATTGTCAGAACTTACATTTGCTTTGCATACACTGAAAGCTGAAACACAGTCTTCTCAGCAGTGCTGCAGCCTGGATTTAAACAACATAACCCACAAATTATGAAGAATAACATTTAAACACAATAAAATAGGAGAAAGATAAGAAACTGGACATAATGTCATGGAGGCCTGTACTCAATTTAAAATAACATAAAAATTATTTTTCTGACCATTCAACAAATACATACACAAGCATAGTAAGAGTTAAGTAATGATCAACAATCGCTGTATTCCAAGAACTCTGAGGGACAGAGTTGTTTAGGCAAAACTGAACAGAAGCCCGCTAAAGTCTGCTACAGCTGACCTTCTAGATAATGCGATCCATCAACAATTCTGGGGTGAAATGTGTCAGAACACATAGACATGAAAAGGCACAGTTCAACATCTAAAATACTTCAGGACCAGTCCCATTCCCTCTCCATTGGGTATCCCACGGTTGGCAATCACCAAACTCACTTAGCTGCTGATCCAAAGGCACATGCATGGCCACATCCTCACTATACTTTTAGCACGCTGCATGTCCGTGTCAGGCATTTGTGTATGGCTGGCACGGGTATGCCCCCAAGGTGGAGGTGACCAGGGATGGGGTTGGTGGTGCCCTCTGCTCCATTCAACTCACTCCCTGACCAAATGTAAGCTGAACTAAATAGAGCAGAGGGCGCTGAATGGCTGCCTGCCTGTGCTGTGGGAACACCAGAAAGTTGAGTTCTCAGCTATCCATGGAGATACACACAGAGGGTCATCCCAAATCGTGGTGCCCCACGAGAGAGGAATAACGTGAAAATCCTGAGTTCTTTACGTTGTTACAAAGAAATAATTAAAAATACACAACAAATCCAGACAATGGAAAGGTTTGACAAATCCAGAAGCTTCTCCTTTATAGACCCACAGAAGGTCAGACTTGGTTGCCCACGGATGGTCATCTGGCTATTGTAGCAACAGTAATTCCAGCTCGCGTCTACTCAATTGTATTGGACCCTAGCACCGGGAGCTCATAGTGTGAGAGGATCCCCTGGATTAAACAGTCCAAGTCTGTGATTAATCCGGGACCTGCGCTGCGTGGGGACCCTGGTTCGCACTGCCAGCACAAAGCCAAAACAGGGAGTCCCAGCGATTCATTCAGGAAGGGGAACAGAAGACCCAGGATGTAGAGAACAATGAAACTGTGATGAAAGGGGATTGCAAGTAGTAATGAGCTTGAACATGGACTATCTGGTTCGGAAGCCCTCTGGATCAGTGGCGTTGCTAGGGCTGGTGTCACCCGGGGCGGTAGGAAATGGTGTCACCCCCCCCCCCAATGGTGTCACCCCCCCCCCCCAATGGTGTCACCCCCCCCCCCCCAATGGTGTCAACCCCCCCCCCCCCAATGGTGTCAACCCCCCCCCCAAAGAAAACAAACAAAAAAAAAGCATTTTTGCCGGCATGGTGGGAGCGGGCCGGCCGGTTCCACGCTGACAGCGGAACCGGCCGGCCCGCTCTGCTGTCAGCGGAACCGGCCGGCCCGCTCCCACCATGCCGGCATTTTTAAAAAAAGCAAACACTTACCTGCAGGTCCGGAGCGTGGAGGCCGGCGCCGCTCTCAGCTGTCATCTGAGGGCGCGTCATCAGAGGCGCCCTCTGATGACGCGCCCTCAGATGACAGCTGAGAGCGGCGCCGGCCTCCACGCTCCGGACCTGCAGGTAAGTGTCTCTATACCGAGGGGTGACCGGCCGAGAGGTGTCACCCTCTAGGTCTGGTGTCACCCGGGGCGGTCCGCCCCCCCCGCCCCCGGGTCGCTACGCCACTGCTCTGGATGAATGAGTCCCCAATACTAATTACCGAATGCCAAATAAGCCACCCCTTACTATTTGAACTTGTATGGGGTCCCTATGACCCCTTACCAGTTCACAAACAGTCTGCTGGTTCGCGGGGTCGGGGGATCCTTCCTGTTCCAGCATCTGGTGTTCAGGGGGACATTCCGCCAAGGAGGGAGCCCATGAGAAATCCCCTCCACATTTAAACAATTACGTCACTGGAGGGAAGGGGCATGAAGGGTGTTTGCTAGAGAATGCCCCACCTCCAGTGACGTAATTTGTAACGCTGAGGGGGTGTAGCTTGAGTATAGTTGAATTTTTAGTTTTTTTAAAAGGACTACGCGTGGTGTGTTTTTTCTTTTATTGTACTTGTGAACTGGTAAAGGGTCCAATGGACCACTAATGGTGCACTGTAACCCTCTCATCCCTTCACAAGTACATTGTAGCCCTCTCATTGCTTCATTAATGGTCACTTCAGTCCCATTTCAAATTGAGAGCTATGCTGTAACCCCCAAATCTCAATGGTCACTTTACTCCCATTTTAAATTGATAAGCCTTTCATAGCTTCACTATTGGTCACTTTAGTCCTGCTTTTTAGTTGCATGGTACACTGTCTGTAACCCTTTAGTTACTTTACTAATAATCATATTATTTCTGCATTAAATTGAATGGTACATTGTCACCCTATCATTGCTTCACTGATGGCTTTAAAATGAAAGGTATACTGTAATCCCTTCATGCCTTCACTAGTGGTCATTTTTTTACCATTTAAAATTGAATGATATTCTGTATCCCAGTCAGACAAGCGTGGGACTGCCCTGGGTGCCAAGGCCATGGTGAATGAAGAAGGGGGGGTGTCTTTATCCCAGCCATCCTATTTTCCCTAATTAACCCATACTGGGCTCATTCATGGGGAGTGGGCACTGCCTGCTGCCACAGAAAGGCACAGCATGGCACATACTGGTATAGGACAGCAGCAGCCCCAAAGGATGATAAGGAGAGGGAAACCGTCTTTTCCTTACCGCACAAAAAGCTATTTAGCCTAAAAACAGGCCTGCATCCAAGTCATGGTCAGGGCAAGCATTATGAGAGGCCAAACTGGACCCCAACCCTAGAGGTCCCCCTGCCTGACCTACTTTTTATCTGATTTTCACTTTGTATTACGGTAAGTGATTTAGCATTGCTGTGTGGAGAGCTACTTAAACCGGACCTTCAGCGTGATTTAATGAAAAGCCCAAACTCTTAAAAAACGGTTCCCCAGCATCTAAAATTAATATATTTTAAGTTTTTAGTCACTAACTTATTATTCTTTCCCCCACTGGGCTGCAACGTATTTAGGATACGGGCGCCGCCATCTTGACTCATCACACTTACTGAGGAGAGGAGAGCGGGATAAGGTACAGGGGGGCAGGTTATAGCTGTGCTTTGCTCAGACAGAGCAGAGCTGGGGTCAGGTAAAGGTCAGCAGTCCCAGAATGCAGAGCAGCACAGTCAGAAGGCACTTCCTGTTTGCAGGCTGCCTGATAAGATGGCGGCTTCCATAAGCCGCCATCTTGGATGTTTAAAGGCTCATAACATGCAGTAGATGCAGGTAGGTAGGATGGTTTTTAATGTGGACAATCTGTATGTACAGGGTGTGGGAAACATATAAGATAGACTCTTATTCAGAGTGAAGGTCCGCTTTAATTTGATTTTATTTTTAGGTGCAAATCATGCTTTAACTTCCTCCCTTTACTGAATCACACTTTATTTTAACCTTATTCTGAAATAAAGTAGGAAACCGTCCTAAAATTCATATTTTAGGGCATGCTTACTGAATCAGGGCCTTTGTACATGCATATGGTTTTTATCCTTCAAATTAAAAGGGAAGGCAGTGAAACCTTTTACTAAAGCAAATTTCGCCCAGCTAAACTTACATGATATAATAACCTACAGAGGAATGTTCCATTTGCAGAAAATAAACCTAATGCTCAAAAAGAAATGAACCTCCAGCCAATATAATCAAGATTAACCGTGACTTTCATACAGAGCCCCGCAGCGCAACTAAATACCTTAGTGTAGAAAATATTTGCATTAACTGCTAAAAGATTATAATAATGAGTCCTTATTCAGGAGGAAGAGGGGAGGAGGGGGAGCACAGATGAGATTGCTGTGTCTTTAAGAGCCGAGCGTGTATGCAGACCCTCCTCCTGTCCCCCCGGGCACTGAAAAGCGGCATGTGAAGAAGTGTCCTCTGTGTGTGCCAGGCTGTGTGCTGCCACTGTGACACACTGCAGGTGCAGCCAAGAGAAAAGAAGGTACCAGGTCCACATCAAGCGCCACCCAGGGGGTCGGCACACACCGAAGGGGGCACAACAGACCGGCAGGAGGCAGATCTGGGTTAGAAGGAATTCAGGACACTGGAGCCATGACAGGAGAGAACCAGATCAAGACTTCAAACAGCAGCAGCAACAGTCCTGGGCACGATGCAAAAGCGCCAGCGCCGCATCTGCCCAACGCCAAGCCAAGCCAGGATGCCCCTACAGAAAAAGTGACACTAAAGAAAGAAATAGGGCTCGTCAGCGCCTGTGCTATCATTATAGGTAAGATATTTATATCTCTTATAATATTATTTTATAAAAAAAAATGTTAGCTACCGATACAGTAATCCTAAAAGTATTAATGCTTTTCATTGCCACCTGTGTTCTAAGCTAGAGATATCTTAAAAGATTTCAAGATTTCGTGTTGTGTACTTAACTATGTAAAATAGACTTTTAGGTCTGCTTTATCAGAATGTAGTAAATGAAAGATGGCAATGCTATATAATGGTTTTACTGATTAATTAAAAATAAAAAATAAGCACTTTTCTTTAGGCACTTCCAACAGTAGATAGAAACAGTCAGTTCCTCACCCTGAAAGGAGCTCCAGTCCCTGGCACCAGGCTTAGACTGTCCCACAGAGGTAACCGGGAATCCCCCTGTTCCCATGTATAGCCATTTTTGTCATAAAACACACAATACAGTTGCTATGTCTGTGTGCATGGGTACAAAATGTAAGCCGCTAATATTTTTACCCAAGTGTGGTCCCCCAGAGTCATTCCTCCTGGAGGGCCCCACACACCACATTTAGCCTCTTCCTTACACACAACATACCAGGGCTAATATAGTATGGTCGGTCTTAGGTTTGCAACCTGGATTTTTTTTCACCCTTTCCTTCTTGCCTTTACCTGTTATTCTTGTTTTATGATTCTTTTTTTTTTCTATCATTTTTTATACCACCTTTTTTATCTCTTTTCCACATTCCATCCATCTTGTTCATTTCCACATCCCCTCTCCCTCCTTCTCTTTGTACACCTCCCCTTCCATCTTGGTTTATCATATACCCACATTTCTCTTGTCCATTTCTTTCCATCTCTAAATTCTTTACCTTTACTACCCTTTTGTCTATTTCCCTCCTATCATTTTCCTCTTTTCCACATTCTCTTGTGACACTTTTTCTCTCCCTGTCCCGTTTCCACATATCCTTCTCCTGTCCCTCTACAACATCTACTTGTCTCTAGCCATCATTCTCTCTCTCTCCCTCCCATTTCCCTCCATCTCTCTTTCATATCCGTCCATCTCGCTTGTTAACTTTTTTCATCTCACTTTTTAGTTTCTTTACATCTACCTTGTACATTCTATCATTCTCTCTCTTGTGACCCTTTTTTTACCTTCTTTATCTTACCACATGTATGCATCTCTTTTTTCTCTTACACTCTTTTTCATGTTCCTTTTTTCATCAACCTCTATCTTCTTCATCCTCCTCTCTTTTTACCTCCCCCTTTCTTTTGCATATGTACTCTCTCTCTCACACAATCTCTTTTTTCAACCTGTATTCATTGCTCTCTCTTTTTCACCTTAATTCCACCCAAGAAAATTACTTTCTTGGTTGCTGTTGCTCTATGGGGGAGGCATCCCGAATTCGGATTCCCTATTTTGTGCATCCCCACAGATCACCCAAAATCTCACCTCATGCAGCTTCCCGCAAAGGCCCCTCAGCCAATCATCAGCGCTTATTCCATTCAGATTTTCTTTACCAGACAGCTCAGTGCCGCAAAGTTAGTTTGAATGGAGAGAGCGTCACCTCACCGGCCTCATCCCCGCAACTACTTCTAGCAGCGTACATGCCCGTGCTGCCTATTCAGAACTGGCACGGGTGCGCCCAGAGCTGGAGGTATGCTGGAGATGCTGACCCAGTGCTCAGACATGGCATGGGCAGGATGGTGAGTCAAACAGGCAATCTGTGGGATTTCACACAGCGGGGCAGCCATTCAGGATGCCCTATAAATAGATAGAGCAACCCCCAGACTTAAGGAGGGTGTTGTCCCTTTTTCAGTCTCTTCCCCTTGTGCATTCCTTTCTGTGCTGCATCCAATTATTTGTCAATCTATTTAAATATTCCTTCTGTCACCCATTTACCGCTGTCCTACTTCTCTCTCTTTTCTAGGTTTCTTTTTGTATGGGTGTAAATTAATGTGAATGAGTTTGGAGGGCACTATTGTAAAATCTTGCACAAGGCGAGACTTACGTTGGGAGGCTCCCTGTGCAAGACTGCAGCATGGTGCCTTCAAGGGCAAAACAGACTGTGTGCCCTCCTTGCACACCATTTAGGATGGGGAGGTACATGGCACTCAGATATGATTTTTAGCAGAGCTGTGCGTGGTAGCTAATGCAGAGTATCCCCTTGCGAGGAGCAAGAATTTTTTATGGGGCCGCAGGACCCACATGCAAGCTAGATGGCCAAGTTTGATGCTGTTGTGCATTGCGAAATTGTGTAATATCAAAAATCTATATAAACACATCAGCTAATGAGAGCTTGTGTTTTTCTTCTCCTAGTAGGTATAAAAAAGGGATGCCAGGTTTGGGCATATAGTGGTGACAGAACCTCTTCCCTCCATTAAAAAAGAAACAAGCCTGGCTGTATATCTCTTGATACAAGGTGTATAAGTGACCACTCCTCCCACCATGCAGTATATTTATATGGATTTTTAGCATTGGGCCATCTTTTTCACAATAGTACTGTTTTTCACTCATCTAAGATTTTGTCTAATCAGAACTCACAAGCATGCATATTCATGCCCAGCAATGAGTTCTGAACTGAACCAGCTCTCGGTGCCTCCCACTGGCCATTCCTCTCTGTGCATCCGGCATTAGCCATTTATATAAGTGGCAGTTGTATGCGCTAGCTAGAGTCCCACGTATGCACTATGGAATCAATTCCCAAGGCGAGTATACAGGCGGTCCCAGCAGTGAATCCTACATCGGTATTGTTCGCCACGTGTGCAGATTGTGGATGCTTGCCAGAGGCCTGTTATGCATTGTGGGATTGGGGATCAAGATGATTTTACAGGGATATTAGGGGTTTTAGTCTGCAAAGCATCCCAAATCGGGATGACCCAAGAACAGGGAATCAGGACCAAAACTGGGTTTGGTCCACTTTGATAAAATGCAAAACAACAATCTCTTAGAAAATGGAAAAAAGTGTGAACGTCAGTAGCCTTCCCCTTATTTACCCATCATAGGATGCTTCTTTTCATTGATACAACTCTAGCAATATAAATTTCTGAAGTTTCTTTTTCATCCAGATTCATTCATGGCAGATCTGTAGGAATAAATTGGGTAAGCTGGACTTTAGGCTAGGCGTGTCAACACTCCACCCAAAGGGCTCATAACTCCAGTCATGCTAAGGCACCTCCATAGTGTTTGTGGTAGAGCAGTTATTGGAGCTATTATTGCTACACAAGTGAATTGAAAAAGCCTGTGAGATGACCAGTGAAATAGCTTCAAGGAAATAAAACCGACAGTTGCCTTTAAAGAGTCTTACAGATGTATCAGTAAGTGTTACGTTTTATCATAAGAGTACCTCTGTCAACCAAATCTGAAAAGCAATATAAAAACTATATAATATATATATATATATATATATATATATATATATATATATATATATATATTCACACACTAATACATAGTTATTTGTTGATAATGTCAAGAAGAGCTTTTCGTGGTAACAGCAGCAAGTTCAGAGCCGCCGTCAGGAAGACTGCAAATGTTCTCTGCTTAGAAAGAGTTGTCATTGTCTCCAATAATTCAGCTGAGTGACCTGTGGCTGAATAGGCAACAGTGACCTCGGAGAGGCATCCAGTGTGCTGCTCATTAATAACTCATTTAGAGCATTTTGCTGGTGTAGACCAGGTACCGGCCCCCTGCTGTCCCCACCAGAATACAAATCTAGAATGAAAGAATTGGCGGATAAGAAAGTGGACATCTTGTCCCACCATGAATTCTTCATCCACCCCAGCATCACATAAATCTCTATCCGGATGCTGAGTGGCTCCGGAATTCATGCAGGCTTGCCTGGTCCTCACTGCAAAATGCTTAGTCGCAACATTGAATGTTGTGGAAACAGACCCAAATCCAAGATCCTGAGGTCATTCTTTTATTTTTTGTAAGTCTCACTAACAATCTAGTATGGTTAAAGTGCACATATCTAAAACCAGAAGCTTGTATTTATTTGCTTGATATACAGTAGAACAAAACACATATAAGAGTTGATCCTTTTCCAGAGACTTCTGGTTTTGGATATCCCACAGTGTCCCCTTGATTTCTTCATAATGCCCCCTCAAACCTTAATTGGCATTCAACTCTGCTGAGTATGGCAAGTGCGGATACTGCCAGAGGCCTGTACATGCACTGTGGGATCTAGAATATAGATGATATAGGGAAAATCAAGGGATTTCTGTGAATCACCCTGCCAAAAGACTCTAGAGCCAACTGAAATTTCAGGTTCGTTTTAATGTGAAAGGAACAGGGCTGCATGTCCATCAGTTAACTGCTGTCCCCGTAAATTACACATGCCTGGCGGTTTATAACAGGAAAAAATTCACCTCGATCCAGGATCCAGTGCCAAAGGTCTCCTCTTCCTGTGGGGGGCCTCCGACCCAGGGTTCAGGGTCCTCAGTGGGGGCAGAAAACAGCGATTCTCGGCACCTAGTCCTGGCTACTGAAAGCTCCCTCTTCGCCACCATCAGCCTTCGCCACCAGTAGCAGGAGGGAGAGCCGAAGCCTGAAGTAAGTGGAGGAACAAAGCAAGGGACACAGATCCTCTGCCCCTCTTCCAGTTTGTGTGTGTGTGTGTGTGTGTGTGTGTGTGTGTGTGTGTGTGTGTGTGTGTACTGGTAAGGGCCACTTGGCCTCCACACCCTGATCTACTAGCACCAAAGTAAGTTTAACCCTTAGAAATGAAAAAAAAATGTGGAGGTTCCTCCCAAAAGATTTTAAGGGTTTAACCCTTGATAATAGTTGTATTTTATTTGAAAATCTCACAAAACGCTATTTTCAGTTTGTGGTGTCTCAGGTGTATATCGATACACGAGATGCCTTTGTAATGGGCGAGGAATAGGGCTTTTACGAGCAATATGGTTTTCTTTAAAACATTTTTTCAATTTCTTTATTAAAAAAAAAAAATACAAATTTTAATTTTGCCACCTATTTCATCTAATAATATTGAGCAAGCATTGAAAAAAGACATTTCGTTTTAAAGTGGACCAACACCCAGGATTTTCACTATCTTGGGTGTTGGTCCACTTCCGCGGGGCACCCCGATCGCCCCGCTGTGTGAAACCCCCCAGAAAGCCCCTAAAATCACCTTATCGGCGATGGACAAGCGACGGATAAGCCGCCGCCGCCGCCTCTCGCGCGTCCGTCTTACAGGGCGCTCGCCCATGCCGGCCATTCACAAACAAAGCTATAGGGACGCGCGGGAGGCGGCGGCTTATCCGTCGCCGATAAGGTAAGTTTTTAGGGGCTTTCTGGGGGGGGGGTTCACACAGCGGGGCATCCCGATTTCGGATGCCCCGCGGGGAGCTGATCAGCCCGGGAATCTTATAGATTCCCGGGCTGATCAGGGGTGGGTGTTGTTCCACTTTAAAGCCCTACTGAAAAAAACAATATATAACTGCAAAACTGAGTTAGACATATATAATACAAAATGATTAAAAATATCCTGGCAACAAAGGGTGACAACATATTTAGGTAGGCTGGCAGTTAAATGGGTTAGACCCTGCAATACTGGCCCTCAGAATCTAAGACTCTAGGGCTGGGTAAAAGTTGCAGGGGGGGAGGGGGAGACCATAAATTGTAAAAAGTGCCACACCCAAAGCTACATGGGCTCAAGTCAAAACATATAGGAAGGCACTCTCAACTCAAAATTAATACAAACTTTTTTTGTTTTTATTTGATATTAACTTATAATAGATCACTACATATACTCCCTAAACATATTAACCCTTTAAGTACCAGCCTAACTGGAGCATTCTCCATTCTCTGTTGCCAGACCATTTTGCACTATTTTTGCTCCATATGTTCAACTGCGATTTCTGAAGGGTTTTTCCAGGGATTTCCCAGGAAAATTATATATTGTTTTTTTAGTCTGGGATTTAACATGAAATGTCTTGTTTGTCATTTTAGGTGTATTCTCAATATTTTGCGGTGAAATATGTGCAAAAAAATTTAAAAAATTTTCTTTACAATTTGTAGTGTTTTTTTGTAATAAAAAAAAGTAAGTTTGTCAATAAAATCTTATTGCGTGTAAAAGCCCCATTTCTCCCGGTTACAACAGTACCACATGTGTATAGGTAGACACCCTTTCCTACCCAGGAGACTATACAAATATGCTATGCACACCTTGCAGTTTTTCAATAAAAACAACCCTTTACATTTGAAATACCCCCCACAAACTATATATTCTCTGAAAGTACACACCTCAAGCTTTCTAGGTGTACCAGGCTGGTTAACATGGGTGCAGTTTTCTGGAAGCAATTCCTCAATGAATTCTTTGGTTGCGCAGAGTTTCACTAAAAAAGAATAAAAAAGCAGAATCAAACTCATATTTTCCTAAAAAAAAAAAAATATGCAAATAAGAAAAAACAAGCTCAATCTGAAAAAGCAACATCCCCCGAACAGAACAACAACATGCATAGATACTGTCAAGGGAAGAGTTGGCAAACACCCCAAAGTAAAGCATGTGCGTAAGGGTAATTTTACTTGAAAATTTCAGCTCTGCAGACAAAGTGCACACCTTGCACTTTTTCTACCAAAACTACCCTTTACATTTGGAATACCCACACAAACCATATATTCCCTGAAAGAACATATGTTAAGCTTTCTAAGCATACCCAGCTTGTTGTAGTGGGATCATCATTTTAGAAGTAATCCCTTGAAATATTCTTAGGTTGCACAGGGTTTCCCTCCAAAAAATTATAAAAAAGCAGAGTAAAAAACACATTTTCCTAAACAATAAATATGCAAACAAGAAAAAACTAGCTAAATCTGAAATTGCATGGTCCCCCAAGCACAACAATATCCAACATTCATAGGTACTATTAACCCTTTTAATTGCCCGCCTACTTGCAATTTTGGCACCCTCTGTTGACAGGTCATTTTCACCATTTTGCATAATGTTTAACTGTGATTTTTGGAGGACTTTCCAGGAAAATGATAGATATATTTTTTGCAGCAGAGTTTAGGCTTCAGCATGAAATGTCTTGCTTGTAATTTTAAATAACACATTTACTTTATTAGAGAAAACCATATTGCATGTGAAAGCCCTATTTCTCCCGATTACAAGGGTACCACATATCGGTAGCCCCTCCATTCTTGCCCAGGAGACCCCCCAATTTGAAAAGAGCACTTTATAACATTTACAAATAAAATACAACTACTATCCACACTATAATCATAAGGGGTTAATTTAAAAAAAATGACATAGGGACCCCATTTTTTTTTAATTTTAAGGGCTAAAAACCCTTAAAAGTCCCCCCGAAAAATGACATGGGGTCCCGCTTACCCAGCATAACCAGCCCGGGACCAGCTATGGAGGCTTGTAGAACAGGGCGCAGGGGCCAGCTTTGGTGGCCCCCCTACCCTGCAGCCTACAAGCCCACATACCCTCTGTGGGCCCGGGCTCTTCTGCCCCCCCCCCTGGGCTTTGGGGAGGCAGGTAATTGGGGTTCCAGGGGTTAATGGCAAGTCGCCCGCTAGCTGCAAGTGACTTGCCAGCCCCCAGCCTTGTGAACTGGTATAGGGGTCTCATGGATCCCTTACCAGTTCACAAAGGGTTAAAAGTAAAAAAAAAACAGACAAAAAATATTTTATTTATTTTTTTAATACTTACCTACCATCCATCCCTGGGCACTGTGTCCCACGCTGATCCCTCTGGCTTCTGCTCTCCTGCTGCTGCTGGAAGCCTTTTATAGCTGCTGGGTGACAGAACATAAGGGGGTTAATAAAAAAAAAATGACATAGGGCCCCCCCTCCGGTTAAAAACCCTTAAAAAAAAAACAACAACATGGGGTCCCCCTTACCCAGCATTACCAGCTACGGGGGGGGGCTTCAGGCTACAAGCTCTGTGGGCCCGGGATCTTCTGCCCCCCCTGGGCTTTGGGGAGGCAGGTAATTGGGGTGCCGGGGTTAATGGCAAGTCACCCGCTAGCTGCAGGGGACTTGCCACTCTCCAGCCTTGTGAACCGGTATAGGGGTCTCATGGACCCCTTACCATTTCACAAAGGGTTAAATGTAAAAATAAATACACACAGACATAAGAAAAAAAATTACATTTATTTTTTTTTTTTTTCTTTACTCACCTCCAATCCTCCTCTGTCCCCCGGCGATCTACGATGACAGCTGCCAGCTGCCGGGAGCTTGGTGGAGGGAGGCTGAGGGGGGCGAGGGATCACAGCCCTTTTCCGTCCTCAACCACTCTCCTCCAAGCACCCGGGGCTACTGATCATCACGTGTCTCAGGTGAGAAAAGCTGGCTGTCGCATGATGCCATAATGATTTATCGACCTCTCCTCACCACGGAAGAGCCCGGGGGGGGCGATCGGAGGCCCTTCCGATGAGGAGAAGACCCTGCGGGAGGCATCGCGGCTGCAGGTGAGTAAATTTTTTTTTTTTACTGTTAGCGGCTGCGGCGGCACCCAAAGCGAGGGGTCGCTATTCCGGGGGTTCTCCTGGAGCCATCCGAGCCCCCTTGGGGGATCGGATGGCACCAAATTAAAGAGGAGACCCGGCCGGATCGATAGAGGGGTTGGGTGAGTTTTTTTACATTATTTTTTTAACTAGCAGCGGTGGAAAGTCAAGCACGGAACACCTACGTGCTTGGCACTTAAGGCCCGGACAAGCGAACCTGTAGGTGTTACATGCTTGGCACTTAAAGGGTTAAAGCCACTTAAACATAAATCAGACAATAATAAACAAGACAGACCAACATAAATAAGTGTGTAGGTGATGGGGAGAATACCATCACAATAAATTCATGCTAATATATATCTACACTACATTGTTAAGAAAGAAAAAAATAAATAATGAATATAACAGTGCAAATCCTGCCTATGATCTGGATCCTAAAAGTATACTCGATAAAGTGCAAGTGCCAAACAAGCAATCAGAACAAATCTAATCCAAAACGTAATCTATCATAATTCCTTACCACCTCAATCTAACCGCTAATACATCTCAAAGCAAGAAAATGTAACATCACATAAACAACCCAAATTGATCAATAATAATATCCTATAATATAAATCACAATGTGAATCACCGTATAAGATGAAACCCAACAATATCCTATAGTGTAAATCACAATGTCAGTTACCATATAAGTCACAAAAATAAAACTCAAATATAGCAAATAAAGCATATGGCTAGTCTCCCCACTGCCTACCACACCAGGAGCCATGCGTTCCGTGGGCACACCTCCCACTTCCTCAGTTAAACCAGCCACCAGTCACAATAACTCTGGGCCACAACTTTGCAGTTAAGCCACACACCCTGGCAACACCCACGCCACACAACTAATCACACAATTTTCCCACCCATCAAAAACATTTTACACCCAGCCTTAACCAAAGATATTGAGTATATGTCAGACCCCGAGAATGCCTGTCTTCATTGTGAGCCTGCAACCCCCAATCTCCACAGCCAGCTTCACCTATAGGCAAGCCACCGTTTGCCGGGACGCTATACACAACTCTCCAGACATGGTTACCCCCAGGACTTTATGGCTCAAAGATTGTAGGCTCACGGGGAGTGAAGACAGATAGGCCAAAGGTCAGACTGGGCAAAGTAGGCAAGTACTGTAACAGTTCGGGTGCCTTGGAACAGGTAAGTACTGGAACAGTTTGGGTGGTCTGGAACAGGTAAGTACTGGAACAGTTTGGGTTCTCTGGAAATTTCAAGCAAGGTCGAACGTCACACCAGGTCAGAGAGCTGTGCGGTACAAAGGGTTAAGACAGAAACGTAGTCGAGGTTCAGGCAAAGTGTCAATAACAATAATTTCAGGAAATCACAGGAGGCAGTCTAAGACAAAAAAAACTCTAGGGTCTCAAAATGGGAAGGTCCCATAACCAGGTTAATCAAAGGGGTTTTGGAGGTGACAGTTCCTCTTGGAACAGGAGTATTGTTTACTGCCAAAACCTGAAGGGGCTTCCCAAGGGGGATTAAGAGAATACCTAAGGCAGCTACTATGAATTTATCCAAGAAGTTGCCAACCACTCTGCTATCGACAAAAGCAAAGATGGATTTCCTGGACAACTCCCAACCCACAGTGGCAGGTAACAACATCTTACTTCTGTGAAGGGAAGTTACCTGACCGTCCAGACAAACTTTCTCTATCTTGTCAGGGCATTTCAAATCCTGCCAAAAGGTCTTTTATTGGGGCAGGTCCTAACCAGGTGACCTGAAACCCAACAGTACACGCATAGGCCTAAGGTGCGACGTTTACTCTTTTCAGCCTGGGAAAGGTGAGTAGCACCGAGTTGCATAGGCTCTTCTGGAAGCAAAGATGAGACAACATCCGTAGGGGATGACTCCTGGTGGGAAGATTCCCAGGAGTGAGAGTGAGTCTTCTCTATATGTCGCTCCCGTAACCGTCTGTCAATTTTAATAGCCATAAGTATGGGTTCATCCAGGCTTCTAGGGTAAGGAAAATTCGTTAGAACAACCTTAACACTCTCTGTAAGGCCAATTCTATACCGACTACAGAGGGCAGGATCATTCCAACTGGATTCAATCGCACTAAATTCATCTGCTGAGCGTTTCCCCTATTTCAGGCTTCCAAGCTTGGCATCAGCGGTCGAAGTCCTGTCAGGGTCCGAATGCAGGATCTCCATAGTGAAAAAGAAGAGTAGGGCCGTAGTCGGAAATAAAGTTCACAGGAGTTCTTGAACTTGGAGAATCTTGTTTGATCCCCATCAAATTTCTCGGGAAGGAGAACTTTCCGAGAAATTCCATACCAATCTTCTGGGCCAGTGATAATTCATGACAGTAAAGTCCCACATCTGATCGCCATACTGTTTTCAGGTATTTTGATCTATTAACCAGAGCAGAGCGAGTGGGAACAGATAAGTCAGACAATTAGCAAAACTAGACAAATAACGCTAACTTCAACTGCCTTGACTTATTACTACAGATTATCTGGTGATAGGGCTTTACCCAACCCAAAGGAGTGGTTGTTCCACTTTAACATTATATACTGCCGAGGTGAGATGTAACAGTTACAATATAAAATCTTTGATTAGGCAAATGAATCAATCATTTATTCATGCAGATCGGCATGTTACACCCCAAAGGAGGTACAAATGAGAACAACAAGGGATGGGGGGACATTGACTCAAAATTCAGGGACAGATGGGAGGAATGGTCTATGGGCGTGAGCAAAAAATGAGAACCCTCTAACTGGAACTCTAAGCAAATATGCAATTTCTTCAGTGTGTGGATGCACCAAGGCCATACGATCTTAGGCATACTAATGTGTCTACTGTGCTGTACTGACCTATGCCTGGCCCAGCTCTACATAGCTTTAGTAAATCAAAATGTAAAAAAATCAAGAAAATTCAATATTTGTGAACCAGTCTTGTTACTGGGTTGTGTTGTGTCCACGAGTTTTCTGCTGCTTTGTTATAATCTCCTGCCTTGTTTCAGTTATCAAACCGCCTCTTTTTGTTGAACATTATTTGCTCTCAGTTTTTCACGCAAGTGAGAGATTAGTGGGGATGAAGAGTAAATGAAACCAGCGGCTGGGGGGAGGCAGAGTACTATATCCGACTTATTACACAAAAAATTTTAATAATGTCAGACCAGAGTGTTCACACTCTGCACCTGAACAATGGCCCTCACATCGCCACCCTGCTGTCTGCTAATCTCATTCAGGCCAAAGGTCTTAATACTCAACTGCAAGCTGGTGCCAAAACTGCTTGTGAGCTTGTTATGGATGCAGAGGTTACTAATCGAAAAATGGGAAATGACAAAACTATCAAATAAAAAATATTGAAAAATGTAACTTATTAATAACAAAAAAAAATGAATATCCACTGTATAGCCCATTGTATACAAAATATATGAGGACATGTATTATATTATACAGATACAACGACAGGATTGTGTTGTCAATCGACAAGCACATTGAGAATGACACATGCTGGTCATGGCCCTATTGTGCCAATATATATATATATATATATATATATATATATATACACACATACATACATGACCCATTTGCAATGTTGTGGGTTTAACCATTTACCTGTTGGAGATGGCTTTCCTTATATATTTACCGCAAGAGTTCATTCAGTCGATTCATGCGTGCAGATTTAGCCAGGGACATATTGTAAACTACAGGTGCCGCAGAGGTGGCAATCACATCATGAAGTGGTTTTCCTCTGTTGGGCCCCCAAGAATTAGCAGTCGGGCGCATGGCTTCTCAGCTCGGTGGCTGTCTGGCTTCATGGCGGATGGGCCAGCTGTCTGGTTAGCTTCTCTGGTGGGCAGACAGCTTCTTGGTAGGTGGACGGGCGGTTTCTTGGTGGGTGGGCTGGAATGCTCCAGATGGCTTCCTGGCAGCCCACCAGTTCTTCCCTCCCGCTTGATCCACCTCAGTCGTCCACTGCAACAGCTCCAGCCACTGCTCTTATGCCAGCCTTTCCCACTCTGCCTGTACAGACCACAATGAGAAGACCGGCAAGGAAACGTTGACTGAATGAAAGCGCCATGATGGAAAGCGCTGTGGTATATAAGGATGGGGGGGGGGGGGTAAGAAAAAAACACTACAGAGCATAAGTGAGGGGGCTAAGCGAGTAAAACAGAATTCCCCACACTGAACTCTGCAGCCTAGCCCCTGGCATGCTTCTCTGCCACCCTAGTTCCTCCAAATTCCCTGGCAATGTGCTAGACAAGTTACAGACACTTGGGATGGGGGGTGTGATGCAAATTTCAAAGCTTTATAAACTCCCAATTATTGTGAACAAGAGACCTTCGTCACAGTTACAGTATCTGAGCTCACAATTCGGTTCCCATATTATGGCAAGGTCCTCATTTCCTTTTACACACTCATTGTTCCAAATATGAGATAAATATCTATATAAATATGAAAAAAATACACCAGATATTGTTGTTTCATGTTTTTTAGTTTGAATGATAATTTACATATGTAAAGTGTGTTACTCTCTAGTGCACCATTTATAGTATGGCACTACATAATGCCATAGAGGCGCGAAGTGCTGAAATTAATTTAAAATTGCTGTACACTGTGTAATCGGCTTAGGACTCCTAAACCCATAGAAAGCCCTCCAGGAATGTCAAGAATATGGGGCACAAATAGCGGTCAAGTTGTTACATGCAGAAGTCAAGCATGGACGCGGTGGCCTTCTGTAATACACACCACGGGTCACTGGGAGCGAGGAGTTAGGACAAGGCTTATATCTTCATTTATGATTTATTCACTGCAAGACTTCTGATGCCCATGGTGGGCCTTTACAAGGGGTACTGGAAAATTCTATGAAGGTTATGGGTAAGCTAAATTAATTAGGGTGTCAAAATTAGGATCTAAATTGTAAATGCCGTTTCCACACATGTAAAGAAAGCCAGGGAAAGCACATAATCATAACTGGGCTATGTAACTGCAACTAATACATTATCAATGGGCATCAATGGCGTCACCAAGAGAACCATTCAGATGCCCCTTCCTTTTCAATTTTTCTTCTTGCCTTCCAGTCTCAATCTTTCCTGTTATGCGATTCTCTTTTTCCTTATCCATATTCCACATTTCCTCCCTCTTGCTTTCGCTCTCTCTGTCATTACCACATCGTTCTTCCTGCTTCTAAATGTGTGCGTCTTTTCTTTTTAAAACGGCCTCATTTCCTTTTATTTACACCTTCTTTCCATGTCTCTAACGTTCCATCCATCGTTTTGAGACCCTCCTTCCATTCCTTCTTTTTCACCTTCTCTTTGTCTTCCTCTACGTCCTCATTTTTCTTTTTTATACCATGCCTTCCTTGTTCATATTTCTTCTGCCTTTTATTCACCTTTTTTTCAAAAATTCCAGCAGAGGTAGTTGAAAAATCAACAGTAAGTGATGCCTGAAATAAGCATGCATCTATCCTAAGAAACAGAGAACATACACGCGTAAGGGCAGACTAGCTGGACCACATGGTCTCCTTCTGCCATCAACCTTCTATGTTTATGTTTCCACATTTCCTCCCCCTACATTTTTGTGCCTTCCTTTCATATTTAGTTTCCACATTTCTTCAATCTCTTTCTCTTGTCACCTTCCATCCTATTTTTCCTGTTCTCTACATCTTCCTCTGTTTTCTACTTTATCACCTTCTCTCTCTATTTCATATTCCCTTCTTATATGGGTTGTTTGGGAGGGGACACCATCCTGAAATCTTGCACAGGGTGACATTTCGAATAGGATCAGCCCTGTCAATGGCACAATAAAAAGTGACATTTTTATCATTGGAGGAGGGTGAGAGACCTGCCCGTCAACCATTTCTTTTCACAATCCCCAGACTGAACTTATCAGCATCTTCATAAAATAGACCTGTGCGCTAATAAGCCAGGTGCTTTTTCCTCAAGGAGCTGTGTGTAACTACTAAGTGTCTACTGAAGAAGGTGCAGCTGGCACACAGTTTTTGGTCTACTTTAGGAGTTCTTTAGAATAAAATAAAGCTTCAGCCCCCATTAGGGCATGTGCGGCAAGGACAAGGGAGCTATTCCAGGCTTAAAACGGACCAACAGCCTGGCACAGTTGGAAAACAGAGTGGCCATTTTGGAGCTTCCTCTCCCAACTGACATAACTGACAATGCACAGTAACAGGAAGCCCAGAAGCACTTCCTGTTTGCAGGTGGCCTGCAAGTCCATGAACTACCATTTTGTTTTTAAAATTTACAACAGCAAGATTTAGAAAAAGGTAAATTATTTTTTATGTGCAACTATCTAAACTGCCCTGGGGAGGGATACATAAGAGCACCGTTTGTTGTGTTCGTCTGATTTAAGTCATTTTTTTTTAATATTCTTTATTTACATTTTTTCAAACATGAGAAAATACAGGGTACAAACACATACCATACATACATACTAGTCAGTGTTTTACAGGTTTCACATTGTTACTTATGGCAGGAACGAACAGTGTATTAGGATATCGCGCTCAATGCTCTATGCCTAATCTGACCTTGCCTGTCGCGAGTTCCAGTATGTTAGGTCATTGGTTATCCTAGGACAGCACATCATCCAGGTGCCGTGCGGTGCATAGCAGTCACTGGCATGTCTCTGCTATCGTCACATAACTCGGACCATATATACGCTCTGTCCTACCATTCTTCGGCATGATCACTGACCTAAGTATGGGATCTCACACAGAGGAGGGGGTAGGTTAAGAGGAAAGAGGGCGACCCATACAGGTAAGGTGGGGGGGGAAGGGGGGGAGGAAGGGGGAGAGGAAGGGGGGTTCCCCCCCTCCTCATGGCTCTCGGCCTCATCGCACTGTATATTTAAACCTTCTCACCCGGTTCAGGTTCCCAAGACCCCCAGTAGCGCCATCATGTGACTCAGGTGTCTATCCATTCAAAAGTTCTCTAAACTCGTCTGACTCTTGGAATACTAGCCACGGTAACCATGTGTTTCTAAACTGTTCGTCCTTATGTAGGGATAACGTCATATCCTCCATTTCTTTAATGTGTAGGACTTCCCCGCTTCAGTCTTTCACTGTCGGGGTTTTTTTCTGTTTTCAAAGCCGGGGTATCACCTGTTTGGCTGCATTCAATAATTGTACTTGTAGGGACTTTTTGTATTTGCCTATCAAGTGGTCCCCTAAATGTAATAAGATCAATGCCGGATCCTCTAGGACCTCCATTCCAGTAAGCTTTGTGATCACTGGAATTACTTTTCTCAAGTACTCCCGGACTCCCCTGCAGTCCCAAAATATATGCAATAGCGTGCCCCTCTCCCTGCCACATCTCCAACAAAGTGGATCTGCCTTTGGGAACATTTTACTGAGCCTATCCGGGGTATAATACCATTGCGTTAGTAGCTTATAGTTGGCTTCTTGTATTTTCGTTGCTGTAGAGGACTTGTGGGCCAGCGCTGCCATTTTCTCTCTTTGCTTATCCGTGAAATGCCTGCCCAGGTCGACTTCCCATTCTCCACAAAATGCTGGAGAGGGTCCCTGCTCCCCCGAGAGGAGTGAATAAATCTGAGAAATCAGGTGCGAGTGGTCCTGCTCCCCTAGGCACATCCTCTCAAAGGTCGTAGGAGGTCTGCACCTGTCCCTCCTGAAGCCCATGCGAGTCAGAAAGAGCTGAAAGTGCAGGAGAGTCCACGGATCCAAGCTGCAAGCAGAGTACCTGGTTTTCAACTCTTCCAGAGGGGTCCACCCGTTAGCGTTAAGCAGGTCCCCACTCCTAAGGGAGCATATTTCCCCCCACTCTCGGAGGCCGGACCTGGAGCGACTCATGGGCAACAGGGGGTTGTCCAGGAGCGACACCAAGGGGGAGGGCCAGGGCGACAGCTCCTTCCTCTCTCTAAGTCCCCGGAATGTGTCGAGTGTGGCCGATATCGTGGGGTGCGCTTTGATCACGGCATCGGGGTGTTCCCTTTTCCACGTGACAATGTCCAGGGGGATCCCCGCTACCGCCCCCTCCACCTGGACCCACCTCTTCGTCCCTCGGCACACGTGGCACTCGCACACTCTCTGAAGGTGGGACGCAACCCAATAGCGTTTGATGTCCGGAAGGGCCATCCCCCCCCCCTGTTTTGGTCTGCAAAGTAACTGCATCCTTAACCTGGGTTTCTTTTTCTGCCAAACGAACCTCCGAAAGGCTCTATTTAGATCTCTGAAGAAGTGCGCTGGCAGTTTAATTGGGAGCACCTGAAATAGGAACAATAATCTGGGGAGCACCGACATCTTGATGATGTTCACCCTCCCCATCCAGGAGAATGTGATCTGCCTGTATCCTCTGCGCAAGCGAAAGGAAATTCAGGGCATATATGTTAGACAGTTGGGCCGGCAGCCGCGTTCCCAAGTAGGTAATCGCGGATTTAGCCTATTTAAAGGAGAAGGATTGCTGCAGGTTACTTCTAACATCTCCCCCGAGGGTCACGTTTAGGGCCTCCGACTTTTCAAAATGTATTTTATAAAATGAGAGTCGGCCATAGATTTCGATCTCCTTCATGAGCACAGGGAGGGAGAGACTCAGGCTCGTGGCGAAAAACAGAAGATCATCCGTGTAGGCGGCGACCTTGTGTGTCTTGCCCCGTGCCTCCAGTCCCCTGATGTCTCCATTTTGTCGGACTCTACACAGAAACGGTTCCATGGAGAGTGCGAAAAGAAGCGGGGACAGTGGGCATCCCTGACGTGTCCCATTGCGGATGTGCACTGGATCTGACAGGAGGCCGTTCACCCTGATCTTAGCTGAAGGGGAGGTGTACAAGGCCCCCACGAATCCCCTCATTACCTCCCCCAAGCCCACATGCCGGAGTGCCTCACACATGAAAGACCAATTAAGCCTGTCGAAGGCCTTTTCCGCATCGGTGGAGAGAAGCATTGCAGGGATCCCGGATGACCTAGCCCCATGTATCATGTTGATGGCCCTAACCACATTGTCCCTGGCCTCTCTCTTCCCAGGACGAATCCCGTCTGGTCCAAGTGCACCACACGGGACACTACAGGCGCCAACCTGTTAGCAAGGACCTTGGCAAACAGTTTCAAATCTGCATTAAGCAAGGAGATAGGTCGGTAGCTCTGACAGATTAAAGGATCTTTACCCTGCTTGTAGAGAACTGTAATATGTGCCTCCACGTCGCTTTCAGAGAATTTACCCTGTGCCTCGGGGTCCACAATCGTGTTCCACGCCCTCACCATGCGCGGACCCAGAACCGCTAAGTAGGTCTTATAGTACCTGACAGTGTAACCATCCGGCCAGGGGACTTCCCAGTCGGGGTCTGTTTCACCGCCTCCTCCACTGTGATGGGAGCCTCCAGGGACTTGGCTTCCTCTTTGGAGATCACTGGCATACCCGAGCTTTCTATGTATTCCCTCTGCTTGGCCTGGAGATCCCCGGCTTTGAAACTCGAAGGAAGGTTATAAAGGCTTGAGAAGTAGGATCTGAATGTGTCGGCTATCGCCTCGGGGGAGAACTGTTTTTTTTGGAATTTATCCAGAATCTCTGATATGAAATTCTGGGAGCGCTGCTGCCGCAGCGTCCTAGCGAGCGAGGCGCCACCTTTGTTCCCATGCTCGTAGTGAGTTCTCCTACATTTTTTGATCGAGTACTTTGCTTTCCTCAGGAGGAGAGCATTTAGGGCTTCCCTTGCCTGAGTCAGCACTCCTAACCCCTGCGCAGCTCAGACCTCTTATGAGACAACTCCAAGTTTTTGACCCTCTCCAAGAGCTTCGTCAGCTGGGCAGTCCCTTCTTGTTTTTTCCTGGTGGCATGTTTGATCAATAGGCCCCTAATCACACTCTTGTGTGCTTCCCACAGCATTAACGGTGACACTTCCCCGTTGTCGTTCTCCCTGAAGTATGTCTTAATGCCGTCCCCAATTTCCTTGGTTATAACCGCATCTTGGAGAAGGGACTCATTAAGTCTCCATGTCAGTGGGTGGGGGGGCCTATCTACAACAGCCAGGTCCAGGTATATTGGGGCATGATCTGAAAAAGAAATAGGATGTATACCACTTCCCGTGACACTGCCCAGCAGACTATGCGTAACCAGCAGATCCTAGAGTATGTCCCATGCGTCTTCGAGAAGAAAGAATAATCCTTCGCTGTGGGGTGTGCAACCCACCATGCGTCTGTGAGCTGTGCCTCATTTTTTCCTAATCATTCTAAGGGCTGACTGCGAAAGCGCAGACTTGCCTGATGAGGAATCTATTAGAGGCTCGATGGCTAGGTTGAGATCTCCACCCAGTATTACCTCCCCCTCAGCAAAGTGTAACAGCTGGTCCAGGGCGTGGGCAATGAACTTGCCTTGCCCCTGGTTAGGTGCATAAATTGAGGCCAATGTATATTTCCTGCGTCCCAGTAAACCCTTAACCATGACTACCCTCCCTGCTTCGTCACTCCATTCTTCCTGAGCTACAAATGGGAGGGCTCTCGCGAGCATAATTGCCACACCTTTCTTTTTCTTCCCTTCCACGGTGCAGCCAATGAACACCTGCGAAAAACTCTTATTGCTTAGGCGGAGGCAGGAATTCTTTTTAAAATGTGTTTCTTGTACAAATACAATCATAGCTTTCTGCCTTCTGAGCTCCTGCCACAAGATGGTCCTTTTCTCAGGAGAGTTAAGGCCCTTTGCATTCAATGACACCACCCTCATGGAGCCCATTACTGCACTCCTGAGGGAATCTCCCGGGGGGGGCCAAATCCCAATGGGTCGAGAGCCAAGGGCCTAAGTTGTCGAAGGGCCTGTACCTCTGTAGGGGGGTGGGGGAGAGGAACGAGCACCACAAGGGGGATGCGGTAAAAGAGGGGGTGGGGTGAGGTAGAAGGGAGGCTGGGATGAGGGTGAGCAGGTGGGGGGGATGGGAAGGAAATTAAGAGGTTAACTAATGAGTCGACTGGCGCTTCTTGACAGAGGGCACCAGGTAATGAGCCTTTTACCACGGGGGGCGGGTAATTACCCCCCCTCCTTCGGCCAAAAGTAGCCTCGTTCTCCCATCTGGGGGGGCCAAAGGGGGTCCCAGAAGGGTGCGCAAAGTACTTAGTACTGGGGGGGAAGTGGAGGACTGGACTCACGTTCGGTGTGTGGGAGATGCACCAATGGAATTGCCAACTGTGGGACCACTATAAGCCTGTGTCGCTCTAGAACTAGCCCAATATGCATAACAATAACTTGAGTTTTAAATGCTAACCAGAACTCGCGCTGTCTCGCAGCGGGCAGCAACAAGCCAGATTAGATCTTCCTTTATTTTAAAGAAATGGACCCTACAGATGATGTCTCTGGGCCTGTCCCCCTCCCGGGGGCAAGCGTTCAGCGCCCTGTGAACTCGGTCCAGCTCGATGTGGTTTGTGTCGGGTTGAACCAAGAGAGTATTGAAGATTGAGGTCACCGCCTTAAGTAGGTCCTGCCCCCCAACCGACTCCGGGATCTGTTCTCCACATCGTCATGCGCCAGGTAAAGATCAGAGAAACGCCGGCTGTTCGTCTCTTGCTGTCTTTCCAGCATTGCCACCCGCTCCTCCAACACTCTCTGGGTGGATTCTACACCATCTACTCTCTGGGTGACCTCGGCCACGGACCCCTGTAGGGAAGCAAGCTCTCTTTTTATAGTCCCTTCCATTCTAGATACATAGCCGTCGAAGTCGCTTCGCGTGGGTAGACCCCTCAGGGCCTCCTTGATATTGATCTGTACCGCTTCTGCTATGGACTGTGACAGGAGGTTCAATGAGACCGCAGGGCTCCGGCTTCGCTGTGACATAGGGCTCCAGCTCCCGCGACCCTGCCGCTGTGTGCTCTGCTGCTGGTCGGTATGCCCACGCTCGCATGTCTCTCTTGCTGCTGGAGGTCTTCGGGGAGGGCTCATATCCATCTTAACATCTGGCCCCATTGGGGAGTCAGGAGACCGCCAGATCCCCCACGGCGAGCTGCCATCCTCTATGAATGCCGGATCTGGCACAGAGCTGCCGGGAGACCGCACCTCTCCATTTATGCTGGGGCTCAATGGAGCCTAGCAGCCCCCCGGGCGAAGAGCTGACACCCCTGTATGGGGAGCTCATGGGGTTTATGGGGCTGTGCCTGACTTCTGGGGAATCAGGGCTGCAGGAGCAGTTATGTAATGCTGCCGCTCCAAAACTCTTCCTGTCGACAGTTCTGCTCCTCCCTCCTTCAGATGTAATCTCAGGCCAGACTGACTGGATGTGAGGGGGGGGACCGGCATTGACCCCTACCTCCGTCTCCCGGGATCTCTGAGGTGGAACACTAACCTCGGGCCCGCCGGGTAATCCTCCGCTCTGGTCCGGGTTCCTGTGAACCTGTACCGCCACCACGTGTGCGGCCCAGGTCCCGCCGCCCGCCTCCACTCGCCTGCTCGATCGCCCCCTCTTCTTTTCACCGGCCCGAGCTCTCTCCACAGCTTCGGGCGTCGTCGGTGCAGCGCTCCCCGGCCCCCTCACCTCCGCCTTCTCTGCGCTCTGCATCTTCTGCCTGGCTGCCATCTTGGATCCGGCTGCAGGGCTCCCCGCACACTCCGCCCGCCGCAGGCCGTCCGCTCGTCCAGCTGCAACCTCCTCCTCACCAGGTCGGGCTCCCTCCTCACTCGCAGGCGTCGCTGGCATAGCGATCTCCGGCTCCCGCAGCGCCGAGCCCTCCGCTGCCTCTTCCCATCCGCCATCTTGGGTCCGGACGCCAGGCTCTTCTTTCTCCTCTCAGTGGCAAAAAACCCGGGGATGGTAAGCTCCTTCCCTTTCCGCGCCGCTCCTTTGTTCTTCCCACGCCTGGACATTTGGTTTCTGCTAACTTCCACAGGCTGGGACCCGATCTGCTGTAGAAAGTGTGCAGAGCTCCCGCAAGTAGCTTCCTCACGCCACCATGTCAAGCCACCCCCCTGATTTAAGTCATTTTTGACTGTTGCTCCACTTTAAAGGGTTACTAAACCCTAAAAGAAAAAAAATGGTCACTCAAAAGATGTTCGCTCGGGCTCATCCGAGAATGGCACTCCCAGTGGCTTGCACGCCGTCCCGCCCCTCGCATCAGTCACATAGCAGCGTGCCAGCAGCCAGGCCCACCCCTCCATTGCAATGAATGGATGGTGCAGTGTTACCAGCGGGACCCAGCAGACGCTGACTCAACTTTACTATTCATTTACAAATCCATTACTGGACGCTGAGGCGCTTTTGGAATTTCCAAATTCCTAGGAATAGATTTTTGAATGAATAATAAAAGGTGAAGCTTTAACCCTTTAACTGTCAGCCTACCTAAGAATTAAGTCACCCTGTTGCCATTTTGTGATATACATGTTTAACTGTGATTTTTAAAGGAATGTCCAGGGATTTCACAGGAAAATTATGTTTAGGCTTTAACATTAAATGTTTTTTTTTTAATTCCACAATATTTTGGGATGAAATATGTGGGATTTTTTAATGCTATTTTTTAAATGTTGTAGCTTTTGCCTGTAAGAGACCCATTTCTCGTGGTTGCAACGGTACGACATATGTATTGGTAGACATCCTTTCCTGCCCAGGAGACTCTCCAAGAAAATACTATGCAGTTTTTAAAGAAAAAACAACCCATTACATTTAAAATCCCCCCCCCCCCCCCCCACAAACTATATATTTGATCAAATTACACACCTCAAGTTTTCTAGATGTAATGGGCTTGTTGCCGTGAGCGCATTATTCTGGACCCAAACCCTTGAGGAATTCGCTGGTTGAGCACAACGCAGAAAAAAGTAGTATCTAAACCAAGTTTTCCAAAAATATCAATATGCAACCAAGAAAAAAAAACAAGCTAAATCTGAAACCACAAGGTTCCCTGAACAGAACAATACCCTCCTAGCATCCTCAGGTACTTTTAACTGCCAGCCTACCTGGAGATTTTTTTACCCTCTGTTGCCAGACCATTTTCTGCTACACATGGGGGAGTCTCCTGGGCAGGAAAAGGTGTCTACCAATAACATGTTGCCAGACCATTTTTCACTATTTTGTAATACACATGGGGGAGTCTCCTGGGCAGAAAAGAGTGTCTACCAATAAACTGTTGTAACCGGGAGACATTTGGCTTTTGCATGCAATATGATTTGATTAAAAAGCAGCTGTGATATTTGAAGGGATGTGCAAAAAAATCTATCTTTTACAATTTGTAGTATTTTTGTAATAAAAAAAAGGAAAGTTTTTGAATCAAATCATAATGCGTGCAAAAGCTCGATTCCTCACGGTTATAACAGTACTGCCGTGTTTATTGGTAGACACCCTTTCTGCCCCGGAGACTCCCCCAAACTGAAACAGCACTTTAGGAGATTCAGATAAAATATGCTCAAATTGTAAAAAAGCGGAATAGTCTTGTTTATTTTAAATAAAACATTAATTTTATTAAAGAAAACCATATTGCACGTGAAAGTACCACATATGTATCGGTAGCCCCCTGTTCCTGCCCAGGAGACCCCCCCCCCCCAAACTGAAAAGAGCACTTTACACCATTTACAAATAAAGTCCAACTACTACCCACCCTATAAAGGGTGAAATAAAAAACATTACATAGGGCCCTTCCTTCTGAAGGGGGGCCCTTTTGGGGGGATTTTCAAGGGTTAAAACTCCCACCCACAAAATTCGGGGTTATCGGCGTAGAAGGAGGAAGTGGGGGGGGGGCTATTTCTGGCTTTCATCTCACCACGGAAGAGCCCTGAGGGGATCGGAGGCCCCCCCCCCCAGGTAAAGAGGAGACCCATGGGAAGGATCAAGGCCACATGTGAGTAAATTTCTTTTTTTTTTTCTAGATGTCAGGGGCGGCAACAGAAGCAGAGGGGGGGCTTTTTCTGGCCCTAACCTGAGGCTGGAAAACCCAGAGGGGGGATAGAATGCCCCCTGTGTGAAGAGAAGACCCAGCCGGATTGATCAAGGGGACAGGTGAGTGTTTTGTTTTGTTTTTTATTTAGGTGGCCACTAGCAAGGCGGAAAGCCAGGAATGTAACTCTCACATGCTTGGCACTTAATGGCAGGAGAAGCAGCCACATGAGAGTTACATGCTTGGCACTTAACGGGTTAACCCTTTCAGCCTACTTGCGAGAACATTTTTCACCATTCGCAGCACTGTATGTTTAACTGTGCTTTTGCAGGGATGTCTTGTTTGTAATATTTTCAAGTACTTTCAATATTTTGGGCAAAAAAAATTCCAAAAAATGATTTTTAAAATAATGTGTGTCGCATTTTCTAAAAACAGTAAGAAAGTCATATTGCATGTAAAAGCTCCATTTCTCCAAATTACAACAGTACCATATATAAATAGGTTGCCCCCCCCCCCCCCAATCCAGACCGGGAGTCCCCAAAACTGAAAAGAGTGCTTTATGACATTTTCAAATAAAATGCAACTACTATCCACTCTATCAAGGGTTAAATTTTTTTTAATTAGCATAGTGTTCCTCATTTTCCAGTAAAAAACGGCCCGGGAACCAGCTATATAGGTTGGTAGATCGGAGCTGGCCCCCGGCTGTGAAAGCTACCAGCCACATAGCCCTCCAGCCCTTCTGCCCCCCCCCCCGGGCTTTGGGGGAGGCAGGTAATGGCACTGGAGGTTAATGGAAAGTCACCCGCAGCCCCCTCCTGCCCTGTAAACTGGTATAGTATTGAAGTATTGAAGGATAGTTTAAAAAAGTTATTGTGTGCCAAAATAATGTACACAAGGTGCCGAGCTTATCCGTTATTTTTTTATTTTGTTTTTGTTTACAACTCGTTTGCAACTTTTCTCTAAGCAACAACGTATTTACCTTAGCAATGTCCACCAGTAGACACAGTAGTGTGTTTTGTGTATGTAACAGATAATTCATGACTAATTCATTACTAATCAGCTTTTTTGTATTGATCACAGAGAGTTGATCACAATCTTGTGTTTCAGTAGCTAAAGGGTTACTAGCCTCACCTGGGGAGGTCATTACTGCTGCTTGATTTAGCCAAAGCTGCTGATAAGCACACCTGTTACCGTGGATGGATTTTGAGACTTGTAGTGAGAAATTAAACCAAGGGTTTTACTAAAAAGGTCAAGAAACCCGCTCCCACTTTACAAACTCAGAGCTACAGGAATATAGGAAATATGGAAACAGCATGCTGATAAGTGAATTACAGGCTTGGGGACACAATCCAAACAAACTGATTTTACATTCCAAATGAGGAAAACAGTAAGGCAGAACATAAAAATTAACTTTCCTTTAATTTTAAGCCACGTCAAACTGAATAGCTGGATTTTGCTTCTGTTTTCCTTGGATGTTCGGGGCTGCAGCCGTCCTGCTATGCACCATTTGTTTTGAGTTTTTGTTACATGGGGTGAACTGAGCCTTTGTTGTTATTAATACGTACTGTTGAAGAGGTTGGATTCACTTTCAATCTTCTGGCTCACAACTCTGCACCTCATCGAATTAGAAATAAAGAGTTGGGAGATAAAGAGCCCCTGAAAAAGAGAGTGAATGCGAAAGGAGAGAGTGAAGAAACAGGAAAATAGAAGGTAGACTTAGAGAAGTTGGAATGAGAAAGCGACGGATGCAAAAAAAAAAAAAAAAGGCGAAGAAGGAAATGTGGAAAAGGGAGAAGGGGATAAAAAGTACAAAAACAGAACACGTATGTAAGGTGAAAAAAGAAGGGTGGTGACCAGAAAAAGATGGCAAGAAAGTGGAAACTAAAGAAGGGATATTGTAAAAAGAGGAGGAAATGTGGGAGAGAAAGGGGGGGAAGAGTCAAAATACAGAGGAAGCTGTAGAGAAGGTGAAAAAAGGAGAAAGGCAAAGGAAATGTGTAAAAGAGAAATGAAAGGAAATTGTAAAAAGGAGAAGGATGAAATGGAAAAAGAGTAAGAAAGAATGTGAAAAAAGGGAATGGCAGGACAGTGTCAAGAGAAAGATGGATGGATGGACTTTTGTAAAGACATCAAAAGAAGGGGTAAATAAAAGGTAATTTTGAAGAGAAGGAACACATTTAGAAGGAAGCAGGGATGTGGCAATATGAGAGAGAGAGAGAGAGAGAGAGAGAGAGAGGGGATATTGTGCAAAAGAGATGAAAAATCCCAGTAAGTCTTACCAGTAACGGTATTTCCAATAGTCCTTCAGGACAGCTTAGCCCCTCACTTTCTTTCCCTAAACAGCAAACTGACAGAGTTTTAAAGCCCCGCCCCTTCCCCTCGGCCCATATCACCCATGCAACCAAGCCAGAATGGACATGAAAAAAATTGGGTGGGGTGTAGGACGCCATTCTGGAGGACTACTGGAAATATTGTTACCGAGAAGACTAACTGGGGTTTTCTCCAGGCGTCCTCCAAGACAGCTTAGCCACAGAAGGAAAACAAACACACAGTGTCCTACCTCAGGTTTTTCTGAAATTCTGCTGGTCATGATTCCACAAGTCCACCTTGTAGTGCCTCAGGAAGGTGTGTGGTGAAGACCAGGTGGCGGGCTTACATATTTCCTCCAATTGGATGCCACCATTAAATGCCCAAGAAGCTGACACTGCCCTAGTGGAATGAGCTTTAATACCTAAGGGGGCAGGGCGTTTATTGCTTAAAGTGGACCAACACCAAGGGGTGATCGGCCCGGAAATCTATAAGATCCCCGGGCCATCACCTCCCACCCCGCGGGACATCCGAGATCGGGATGTCCCGCGGGGTGAAACCCCCCAGAAACCCCAAAAAGATCTTACCTGATCCGCCGCCGCTTACGCCGCCTCCCACGCGCCCCTCCAGACGTGCGCGCGCCCGCGCCGGCCCTCTGTGAACGGCCGGTGGGGGCGCGCGCGCGCCGAGAGTGACGCGCGGGAGGCGGCGGCGGCGGCAGAAGAGGCTTGTACGTTCCTGTCCCCCGCCTAGACGTTGGCGGGGATTGGCTGCGTCGTTCACGTGGGAGCGGGGAGAGGTGAGTTTTTGGGGGTTTCTGGGGGGTTTCACACAGCGGGGCACCCCCGATCGGGGTGCCCCACCGAAGTGGACCAAAACCCAGGATAGTCAAAATCCTGGGTGTTGGTCCACTTTAATAGGCCAGAGACATAGCATCTCTGATCCATCTCGCTATGGATGCTTTGGATGCCTGCAACCCCCTTGCTCTTCCCCCAATACATAATTCAACTTACTCCATTCTGCTGTAAGCTGTAAATAAAGTTTTCTGTATCTATGAGTTCTAAGGACCTGTCCTCCTGATCTGACTGAGCCGGCTCTACTGCCTGCAACACGACCTCCTGTGACCTGTGAAATCTTGAGGTGATTTTAAGTAAATATTAGGCATCTGGTCTTAAAAGAAGTCTGTGTGGTAACTTTCTCAGGTAGGGTTCTTTAATGGACAGAGCATGCAGGTCACTAATCCAATGTAATTGCTAGGATGAAAGTAATTTTTAAGGATAGCATATTTAATGTTGTGTCTTTAATGGGTTCAAAGGGGGTTAATGTTAATCCTTGAAGAACTAATGACAAATCCCAGCTGGGAAACATTTTGGCCTTAAATGGTTGTTTCCTAGAAATGGCTATGAAAAAATCTATCCACCAAAAGATCATCTCTAAGACGTTCCTCCAGAAAGACTGAAAGACTGAACCTTAAGGGTGTTCAAGGCTAAGCCTAATGCATAACCTCCCTGTATCAGTAAGTTGTTGTACAGTGTTAGCCATCGATGTAAGCAGGAAATCCCTATAGAAATCATGTCTTAAACCGGACCTTCAGCGTGATTTAATGAAAAGCCCAAACTCTTAAAAAACGATTCCCCAGCATCTAAAATTAATATATTTTACGTTTTTAGTCACTAACCTATTATTCTTTCCCCCACTGGGCTGCAACTCTGTTCAGGAATTTAGGATACGGGCATTACACTTACTGAGGAGAGAAAAGTGGGATAAGGTACAGGGGGGCGGGTTATAGCTGTGCTTTGCTCAGACAGAGGAGAGCTGGGGTCAGGTAAAGGTCAGCAGTCCCAGAATGCAGAGCAGCACAGTCAGGAGGCACTTCCTGTTTGCAGGCTGCCTGATAAGATGGCGGCTTCCATAAGCCGCCATCTTCGATGTTTAAAGGCTCATAACATGCAGTAGATGCAGGTAGGATGATTTTTAATGTGGACAATCTGTATGTACAGGGTGTGGGAAACATATAAGATAGACTCTTATTCAGGGTGAAGGACCGCTTTAAATGACTGCGTCAAGGTGAAGGATCATTTTTTTTTTCATACCTTACAGTAGATCTTTCGTGTCACTACCTTTCTGCTTCCCAACGGGGTGGAAATAGCTAATGTGTAATCCCTTTTTTCGCAGTAAGCCCCATTCATGGTCCACACTGCTAATTTTAGGGACTGGACCTGTGGATGGAACTCCAGTAGAAGCCATGGGGGCTCTGTTGACATATGGGACAGGAGGGAAAACCATGGTCTCCTGGGCCAATGTGGTGCAATCAGGAGGACCCTGGCTTGCTCTTGTTTGATTTTCCTTGGGACTAAAGGTAACAGCCTCATGGAGGGAGGGGTGCATAACAAAGGCTGAATTCTCCTCACCGATTGCTAAATGCATTTAGACCTGAAGCCACCAGATCCCTCCTGAGGGAGAAATACTTCTGACACTTGGAATTCCGGTTGTTGGCAAACAAATCTATATATATACTCGCTGCCCCCACCGAGTCACTATCTGGGCAAACACCTGCTGATGTACCACCCATTCTCGCTGGTCTATTCTAACTTTGCTCAAGAAATCTGTCTCTACATTTAAGTCCCCTTTTATGTGGATCGCTTGGATGGATCTGACATTTCCATCCAGGCTCTCCAATAGCGAATTGGTCAATCTGGACAGTTCCTGAGATTTTTAGAAACTACTGTTACATTGTCTGAGACAATCGGGATGTCTCTGCCCCATACTTCTGGCTCTAGTTCCCTCAGAGCTTCCTTTACGGCTAAGAGTTCCCAGAAGTTGGAGGACTCCCGGCCGTGGATCTTATCCACATACCCTGAAGTATTGCCCCTGGCGATAAGCTCCCCAGCCAAAGGCACTTGCGTCTGTCATAACCACTAGGGATTCTATCTGATGCCAAGGCTTCCCGTCTGCCACATTCTCTGATAAGGTCCATTATCCCAGACTTTCACAGACCTGCTCTGGTAAGGAGACTAACCGATCCAGGGAGGCTTAATCCTTGTCCCATGCGTCCAGATGAAGGCCTGCAAGGGACGAGAATGGAACTTGGCCCAGTGAACTGCTGGTATGGAGGAGGTCATGAGACAGATTATGGCCAGAATCTGCCTCAGAGAGATTGACTGGCGGGGAGAACTTTTCCACCATCTTTTTGGTTTTGGCCCTGGGAAGGATACAGTTGGTCAGGGTATCTATCTCGTACCCAAGGTACGTGCATCTGCTTTCAGGATGAGGCTGGAATTTTCCAGATTCAATATCCAACCTAACTCTTAGAGACAAAGTAAGGTCTGCAAGGCGCTAGAATGAAGAACTTGTTCCTAGCAAAATGTAGAAGGTGATCCAAAAAAGCTGTGATGTTCACCCGATTTAGTCTCAGGTAAGCCATCGCTCCTGATAGACTCTGAAGATCTGAGGTGCTGAAGAAAGGCCAAATGGCAGAGCCTGAAATTGCCAATGCTTCACCTTGCCTTCTAGGAGGATTGCATGCTTCTGAAACCTTCTGTGAGCAGGATAGATAGGAATGTGTCGACTGATACCAGCAGTGCCTCCTTCGGTAAAATATCTCTTATGGAATAAATTGATTCGATCCTGAATTTTTTGTATTTTATATTGCTGTTTAGGTTCTTCAAGCTTAAAATTCATGCATAATTTTCCTGAAAGGTTTTTGTACCAGTATTCTGACTCACCTGGTGGCAGCAAATGGAATCCTGTAGACAGCTCCACGTAGCTTGTGTGTGTCTGTAATGGATGATTTCTTCACTCCATAGGGCTCGGCAGATAGCTCACTCAATTGTTGCTTAGACCAGTGATAGGTTTTCAAATGCTTTATTTCGGTACAGAATCTTGGTACAGCAGACATGTACTTTCAATGCAGCTGGAAAACTTGTGGTGAATCTATACAGCAACAACAGGTGAAAGAACTATAGCTGAAGAAAGCAGCAGCAGCTGTGCACTCCTTGGATGTCAGGGTAAGAATGGCCACCAGGGAGAGGAAGAAGGGAGGAGTTACTTACACCAGAGCAAGACTAAAGGGAGCCTGGAGGGGACAAGGGGAATTAAAGGCACAGTGCTGAGCCTCTGCAAATAAACATATATAAATCATTACCCCGGGTAATGATGTAAGTCGTGGGACATGACAACCAGGAACACATGAGCGTACACCCCTTCCCTTCTTTGGAGATCCAGAACCGGTTCTAATACTGCCTTGTGATAGAGTTCGGTAATGATGGACATGAAGCCTTCTCTCTTGACCCTGGCCCTTTGGTACTGCTGCCGCCGCCGCTGCCCTGCTGCATCAACCAGCAATCCTTTTGCGTGTTTCTCTGCTGCTCAGCAGAGAAATCCAGATGCTCCTTCCTGCAGCTTTTGGACACCATCTTGGGCGCCTAAGGATGACGCCATGTGCAACCGACACGATGACGCGGAACGCCCCGACCCGGAAGTGACGCCACACATCCCTCGCCTTCAGTGCTATCACTAACCAGAAAAGAAGGATTCGCTTCCAAACTACTGGCCCTAAAGGCTGGAGGCACCCCTGGAACCTGACCTCAGAACTCCATACTTACCCTGACTCTGCTGCAAACCAAGTACCTGACCCGCGTTTCACAGCACAGCCCTTTGTTCCACATCCCCCGCCCTGCCACCTGCAAGAGAACACCATATCTTGGAGCTCTTGTGTAGGGAGCCTGGCACCTGGCCATATAGGAGTACAGATAAAAACCTACAGTACGTACCCAACCTGGCTGAGGCTCTGGAAGGAAAAATAGGGGGAACACATGGGCACTAGAGGGATCCGAAGCAACCATCAACCCTTAATCCACGTACATACTCCATCACATTTATCCAGGAAGGAAACACAAAAACACTGAGGGCCGAGGGGAAGGGGCGGGGCTTTAATACTCAGTTTGTGTTTCCTGTTTAGGGGGAGAAAGTGAGTGGCCAAGCCATCCTGGAGAATGAAGGAAGGGAAGGAAACAAATGAAGTAAGGGAAGGAAAGGAAAAGAAGAAAATAGGAAGGGAAAAAGGGAATGGAGGGCAGGATGAAAAGAAAGAAAGGATGGAGGAAGGAAAGTAGCCTCTGTTGCTTTAAGCTATTTAGGCATTTACTGAGGCTCAGCTCCACTGTTGGAATGGAGCAGGATTTCACAAGCCAGGTTTATCAATAACCCAAATATATATAACTGCAGCCACAGTGTGCTTACTGCAGCCACAAGTAGAAGTAAAAACTTAGATCAAATAGATCTTTACTTCAATGGTAGCAAGTAATTTACTTCAGGGGTCACTCACCCATCTCCTCAAGAGCCACTGTCTCATTGAGCCCCTAAAGGCCTGTAAACGCCAATAAAATGTACCTAAAGGCATGTGAAAGACAGTGGATGAGGGTAACGGCAGCAGCTGTCTCATTGAGCTCCTAAAGGCCTATAAAATATAGTGGAGGGAGGAAGCAGCAGTTTCATTGAACCCCTAAAGACCCTTGAAAGCCAGTGGGAGGAGGGGTCGCAGCAGGTGCAGTTTCATTTAGCCCCTAAAAGCCCGTGAAGGCCAGTGGAGGGGGTAGCAGCAGCAGCTGTCTCACTGAGCCCCCTGTGAAAGTGAGTGGAGGAACATCAACAGCAGCAGTCTCTCGGAGCACCTAAAGGTCTGTCACAGCCAGTGGAAGAGGGTAGCAGCAGCAGCAACAGTCTCATTGAGCCTCTATATTACTGTAAAATGTCAGAGGAGGAGGGTAACCAAAGCAGCAACCTCTCCGAGCCCCTAAGGCCTGCGATAGCCAGTGGAGAGGGGTAGCAGTGGTAGTCTGCGGTTGCTGCCATCCTTAAGAATCAATGCCACATGCGGCCCTCCAAGGCTCTCTTTGGCCCTCTGACGGCGACGGGACTGTGTGTGGTTCTGACGAGTGCTGTGCTTCACTGTCGAACACAGTACAGACTACGAAATCATGTTTTCAGACGCAGTGCCTATAAAATCAGCTGGCATTGCCTTTTCAAACATTCTGAGGGGGAAGAGAGTAGTGTCTGCAACTCAGAAGTGTCTTCTGATTCATCTTTAGCCAAGCCTCTGTTTGCCGGGGCGCTTTAAGCGCCTCACCAGCCACGGTTGCCCCAGGACATGATAGCTCAAAGGAAGTAAACTCACAAGGGTGAAGACATATAAACAGAAGGTAAGACTGGGCGTAATCGGGTTAGCCGAGATATACTCAGATAATAGTTCTTAAAATAGCACCTGCGAAGGAGAAAATGGGAAAGATCAAAGATCACACCAAGGGTCAAACCAGGGAATCAGAGAGCTATGCGGAATAAGGGATAAGACATATACAAAGTCGTAATTCAGGCAGATGTCGGTTCAGGCGGCGGTCAAGGAACAGTCTGGCTAGCAAGGTCGGTAACGGATAATCAAACAGGAGTCTCAGGAATAGCACCCAGCTAAAACACTATCACAGGCAATGACATTATGGCAGGGGATCCCTCTTAAATGTCATGGATGCAGGGGATTGGACGGGAAGGAACTGACCCCATTAATATATGGACTGATTGCCCAGTTTACAGCTTTAGGGTGTAAACTCACAATAATTCTAGGGCCGAGTGGCCCTTTAAATCAGCCTCCGGAGGCCACGCTGTGTGCAGCGCCACTGGAGGGCATAAATCAGCTGTGCTTGCGCGTGTATTATAAGGTTTTTGCTGCCTTTAAACCAAAACAAGAATTGAATCTTGCAGAATATGTATCAATATCACGTTTGGAAGTTGTGGAGTGTGCAACACATGTGCGCTTCCGCCCCACATCCTTATGTGCAGTATTACAATTACTGGACAAATGCCCACGTTTCTTGCAGACAAAACATATGATTCTATGTCCAGTTACCCTCTTCCATTTGTTCAAGAACTTCTGATAAGGGATCCTATCTAGCTCTTGCTTTGGGACCCCCGATTTCAACAAATCCACCCAGAGAATCTTGTGAGGAATTTTGCATTTCCTTTCCACAAAGTCATTCTTGGGCTTTTCAATAGGTGCAGGCTGTGCCTTCTCAACCGGAGGCCCACTCAGTGCACGTGAGGCGCTCGTGGGCTTAAAGAATGGCTACTCAGCCACCTGGCTTGCTGCTGGCTGGATGACTACATTTCTGACTTCATCAACAGAGTTATCTACAACAGCTTTGCTTCACCTAACCTTAGGGCCTGATTTCCTTTTACTACCCTGGGAAGTATTACTGGCTACAGGCAAAGCTTTGTACTTTTTAAGCTCAGAAAACTCATTTGCAGTGGGTTGGAGGCATTCTAAAGCTACTGCAAGTTGATCTCTCAAAATTACAACGCCATCTCAGCATGAAAAACTTCTAATAGCAGCCACCCCATCTCTACCACTGCAAGCCTGCTTATCGAGATGGAAACGTTTAAAACTGAACTTTGCTAAACAGCTATGAATGCTACCCTCCCCCAAACTAACACTAGGGGAGGATATTTACCAAACTCTTTAGCAATGGACACCCATAGACCCTGATTAACGCAGGTGAGGATGTATGCTTAACCCCAGCCTTCTTAAAGAGCTTGTGAAACATTTTCTACTCAGCAGAGGTATAACAAACAGTAACTCTAACTAAAAATAGTGCACGGTTTCAGATGGAAATTAGTGCAAATCCCGGACGAGCCCCCAACTGTTTTGCTTGGGTGTAATTTGCATCCCCTATGTATAAGGCAATTTAAAAGCTCAAATACATGTGTATCCCCAAAACTACACCTCGTTGTCTAATAAGTTAATTTGTCAGTAATTATTTTTGTACCTGTGTGTACTTTGTATACAAAAATGCTACTAGCACTGTTACAACATAAAAAGTCTAACCGGGCAAAAGCATAAATAAATTAAAACGGATTACTCATCTGTTTTAATCGGGTCCAGGCAGAAATCAGCAGGCCTCATCCAATCCCCAAACACGATGGCTGCTGTATTCAAGTGCACAATGCAGGTCCCTCTATCCCAAAGCAAATCTCATCATTGGTCTGTGTCCCTTCCATTCAAGACACACATCCATGTGTGTCCTTCGGCTGTCTGAGCGAAACTCTCTCTCACCTGCCAGCTCTTTCTCCCAGCTGACCCCTGTTTCCATTTGAAATAGCAGAGGTGATCTCTGATTGGCCCAGTCAAATTAGCACAGGTGAATACTCTCATTGGCTCAGATAAAACCATGACAGGTGATTTTCTTCTGGCCAACTTAATTTGCATGCAAATGCACACAATTAAAACTCAGGCCAAACCAGCCTTCAAAACAAAGGAAGGTCTCCCACCATGCTGCATATTAATTAAGGAGCCAAGCAAAAGCGGTCATCTTATATACAGTGTAATTTCTGACTGTTTAAGATATTTTACAATTTAATTGGGAACAAAACATATATAACTATCTTAGCTGCACATCTGGACCCAGACCCTTGAGGAATTCACTAGTTGCAGGTTTTCCCTAAAATAATAATTTTCCCAAAATATATATATGCAAACAAGTGAAAAAAAACCTAAAACCACAAGGTTCCCTGAACAGAACAATACCCAACGTGCTATGTTTAACTGTGATTTTTGCAGAAATTTCCAGGATTTGGGCTTTAACATGTAAGGTCTTATTCCTCCATGATTTCATATGTTTGGGTAAAAAATGTGAAAAATACGTTTTTTAAACGTTGTCACTGTTTTTATTAACAAATGTAATTTTCAAGGTCATATTGTGTGTAAAAGCCCCATTCCTTTTGATTACAATTATACCACATATGTATCGGTAGACACCTTTTTCTGCCCAAACTGAAAAGAGCACTTTAGAACATTTTCAAAGGAAATAAAGCTACTATGCACACTATTAAGGGTTACATTTTAAAAGAAATTGCCATAGGGCCCCCCTCCCTAGCAAAACTAGCCTGGGCACAGCTATGGGGGCTGGTAGACCAGGGCACAGAGGCCGACCTGCCGACCCCTGGCCCTGAAGGCTACTTACAGCATAGCCCTTATGAGCAGCAGGCTCTTCTGCACCCCCCCTGGGCTTTGGGGATGCAGGTAATGAAGCTAAGGGTTAATGATCATTCCTTCCCTGCGAACTGGTATAGGGGTCTCAGGGACCCCTTACCAGTTCACAAGGTGTTAAATGTAAAAAAAAAAAAAACACTGACAAGAAGGAGGTTTTCGCTTTGTTTTCAATTCTTACCTCTGATCCAATGCAGATTACTGTGTCCCATGATCGAAGTCCCCTGCTCTCGATCACTACTGGCTTCTGACAGCTCATCCACTGCCAGGAGCGGCCTTTTATTACTGGAGGCATGAAATGAAGTCATCTCACTCCTCCTATGAATGGCCCCTCCCTGTCTCGCCAGTCTGGTTGGCACAGGAAGCTTTTTTTTTTTTGGCCATAAAATATATATTTTTTTCATTCATGCATAGAGTATAAGGAGTTATCATAAAGAAGAGACTCCCTTTCAGCGACTCAAATCTGCCTGCATTTTTTCCTATTGATTTGAAGAGAGCATACAATTAAATCCGGATTTGGGATAGAGACAAGTGGAAGAACCCATTTTGGCCACTATGAATATTTAGTGATACCCATCGGGCTCTGTAATGCCCCTGCTACATTCCAATTTTTGGCAACATTTTTCGAGACATTTTGAAACAATTCATCATGGTTTATTTCAATGACATTCTTGTTTTTTCCTCTTTCTTGGATGAATATAGTCAACACAAGAAAGTGGTTCTCTCCAGACTCCGTCAGCATCACCTTTATGCTAGGTTGAAAAATATGACTTAGAGAAGCAGACAGTACAATTTTCGGGACTTATTTCAGTAAATGGTTTCCAAATTAATTTCCAAATTAATCCACAGAAGGTCTATGCTATTATTGATTGATCTGTCCCTGAAGATCGCAAGGCTGTGCAACGTTTCATTAGATTTATGAACTTGTACAGAAAATTAAGTTTTTTTCTGCCGTCATTCATCCCATCACCCAAATGACTTGCATCAACCAATGCTTCTCTTGGACACCAGAAGCTCAACAAGCGTTTGACAAACTAAAGAGTTTGTTTATTGACAGTTCAAGTACTCAAACATCCAGATCCCGTCTCTGCCATTTGTTTTTGAGGTAGACCCATTAAAAGTTGCTGTGGGTGCTATAACTTTCCATCGATCTGGCCAAAGGCTGTGCTCCAACCAACAGCATACATCTTTCCTAGAAACTCCGTCCTGCCAAAAGAAATGATGTAGGTAAATGCAAATTACTTGCCATAAAAGCTGTGGTGGAGGAATGGGGTTATCTTTTGGAAGGAGCGTCTCATCCCATTCTCATCTTCACCAACCTCAAGACTTCTGAGTACCACAAGTTTGTGAAAAGATGTCCTCACCAAGCCTTGGGCCTTATTTTTCACCTGCTTCGATTTCCACATTACCTAATGTCACGGTTCAAAGAATACTATGGATGCATTCTTTGTCTCAATCTGAGGAATTACACATCATTCTTTCACCTCAGATTATCTTCAAACTGAATGTGATGCCCAGCGGGACACCAGCCTTCTGTAAGCAGGCAACCTCCAATCGCTTCTGCCTATAGTCAAACCCCCGTTTGCCGGGAAGCTAGGTTCGCCTCACCGGACACAGTTGCCCCCAGGTCTCAATAGGCGCAGAGGATGGCTGCTTACGGTGAAGGCCGATGAACCACGAGGGTATCCCGAAGCCGAGGTTGTTGCCAGGTAGTCAGTCCGGAGGATGAGACAGGTGCGTAGTCAGGGGTAGCCAAAGGGTCAAGTCAGGAGTTCAGAGATCGCGGGGTATCCAAAGGAGCAGGCAGGTTCGTGGTCAGACACAGCAAAGGTCGGTACAGGCAGAGGACAGGGATGGTCGATCAAGCCAGGTCGGAAACAAATAATAACTAAACAGAATCACACCCTAATCACAAGCGACTATCACGGGCACTGAGTACTGGGCTGACTCCATATTTATTGGGGAATTGACCAATGGCCACCCTGGGGGGGGGAGTGTATGTGCTAATTGGTGCAACATACAACACTGAGTGATTGGAGAAACTATCCAGGGGCTGGTCAGTCTTGGCAGCAAGGCTGATCAGCCCCTGATTCCCATCAGGTGTAGAGCACTCTGCGCTGCCTGCCACTCGCAGGGCAGCGCCTCCTAGTGGCGAAATTTACAGACTGCGGGAGGCTGCCAGAGTGACGCGCCGCACTCCCCGTCATCCGGGAGCGGCGGCCGCGCTCAGCAGCAGGAACGCCGCGTCACCCAGCAGACGCTCGCTGCGGGCCCCCTGGCAAAGGTAAGTTCCTTACACTGAACTAATGTCCAGGATTATGGAAGTATCAGTTCATGAAGATCCTTCTACCTCTCTGACCAATTGAGAGGTATTTCTTATGTTTCAGAATCAAATGTGTTCCTGAAGCCGCCCATCAGCAAATCCTACAAGTGACCCACGATCATCCCTAGCTAGGCATTTTGGTCTTAAATAAAACAATACTATTGACCTAACCTAAAGATTCTTTTGATGGCCCCCAACACCAAGATCCTCAGAGAAACCATTGAGAAGGCTCAAGAAAAAATGGTTCAACACAGTAATAAGAAGGGAGCAGAAAAGACAATTCTGTGAGTACTCACCTGTAGTATTGCTTTTACCATGCATGGCACGGCCTGATCACGAAGTCATTACATCTGGGTTATTCCACCACAAGGTGGCGCAGTGTACTGCAGAAGAGCTGTGGGTCCTCCCGGTACCATATAAAAAACGGAATTATCATAGACTTATCCAGTGTTGTCAAGCAGTTATATCAAGAAACCGGGAGATAATAAAGGTAAAACAGGTAATAGAACCCCAAATAACTTGGAACAATCACCATAAAGAGGCAACCAAGAACAGAGATAACAAGGGTGGGGTGAAGCAGGCCGTGTCATGCTTGGTAAAAGCAATTCTACAGGTGAGTACTCACAGAATTGTCTTTTTCCCAATGCATGGCACGGCCTGCTTCACAAAGTCATTACATCTGGGACTTCCAAAAGCAGTGTCCATAAAGTAGGGTGGGATTCCCAAAGAGTAACAGCAGGCAGTTTAAACCACCACTGCCTGAAGTACCTTGTGGCCAAAAGCAGCATCAGCTGAGGCCTTAACATCAACCTTGTAAAACTTGGAAAAAGTATGAACAGAAGACCAAGTTGCGGCCTTACAAACTTGTTCAACAGAAGCTTGGTGCTGAAAGGCCCAAGACGCACCAATAGCACGAGTAGAATGAGCAGTAACCCTGAAAGGAGGAACCTTCCCCCTGGCAGAATAGGCCTGCTCCACCGCCTGACGGATCCACTTGCTGATAGTGGATTTAGCCGGAGGCAAACCCTTCCTAGGTCCAGCAGGAAGAACAAAAAGAGCGTCAGATTTCCTGAAAGACTCAGTAGCAACCAAATAAAACTTCAGAGCCCTAACAACATCCAGAGAATGAAGAGTCTGCTCCTTGGCATTAGCAGATTTAGGACAAAAAGAAGGCAAATCGATGTCCTGATTGAGATGAAAAACAGACACAACTTTAGGCAAGAAATCCAGCTTAAGCCGAAACACCATCTTAATCTGATGCCTTTCAAAATAAGGAGGTTTGTTGGAAAGCGCCGCCAGCTCAGAAACTCGCCTAACAGAAGTAATGGCCACCAAAAAGGCCACCTTAAGAGTCAGAATGGGCAAGGCAGCCACACGTATAGGCTCAAAGAGGGGACCCTGCAGAGCAGACAACACCAGATTCAGGTCCCAAACAGGTAGCATAGGCTTACGTGGCGAACGCACATGAGTAACTCCCTGGAAAAAAGTCTTAACCAACCGGTGATTGGCAAAGGATCTTTGGAAAAGAATTGCCAGAGCTGACACCTGTCCCTTGAGGGTACTAAGTTTAAGGCTCGAATCCAAACCATGTTGCAAAAATTCCAGAATCCTAGGGATAGAAAACACCGGACAAGGAAGAGACTTGGACTCACACCAGGCAATGTAAGCATGCCAAATCCTGTAGTAGATAAAGGACGAGGACTTCTTCCTAGCCCTAATCATGGTATCAACAACAGAAGCCGGCAAACCCTTATCCATCAAGATGGAGGTTTCAGCAGCCAAGCTGTTAAAGCCAGCGTTTGTAAATTGGGATTGCACAGTTGTCCCTGAGTGAGCAGATCTGGATCCTTGGGCAGGGCATACTGATCTACTGCCAACTGCACGACGTCTGCGAACCACACCCTTCTTGGCCAACAGGGGGCCACCAGAATGGCTGGTACCCTTTCCTGGGCTATCTTGCGCAGCACACTGCCCAGCAGAGGGAACGGAGGGAACACATAGTGGAGCCGAAACTCCATCCAAGGCATTGCTAGCGCATCCGTGGCGAAGGCCAGAGGGTCCTGTGACAGGGAGACAAACCTGGGAAGCTTGTGATTGTGGCGGGACGCAAACAGGTCCACATCCGGCTGACCCCAGCGGTGACACAGGCAGTGAAAAACCTTGTTGCTGAGGGACCATTCCCCCAGCCGAGATGTCCCCCTGCTCAGGGAGTCTGCCTCCTGGTTCTCCACCCCCAGAATGTAAACCGCCGAGATGCAAGGGACATTCTCTTTCGCCCAAGACAGTATCAGAGACACTTCCTTGAGGGCTCGCTTGCTCCGAGTCCCTCCCTGATGATTGATGTAGGCAACAGCCGTCTGGTTGTCCGAGCGGATCTGAATAGCCCAACCCCGAAGGTGTGAGGTCAGCTGAGAAAGAACCAACCTGATCGCCCTCAGTTCCAGGACATTGATGGGAGCATGGGCCTCCTGGGGGCCCCACTGACCCTGGAACTGCAGAGACTTCCAAAAGCCCCCCAACCGGTCAGACTGGCATCTGTGGTGACAGTCTCCCAACACTGGGGCAGAAATGTCCTGCCCACCAGGCGGTTCCTTGAGTCCAGCCACCACGAGAGGGACTGTCTGGCCAGGGGGGGACAGAGCAAATTCCTGATCCAGGGACACAGGGTCCCGATCCCAAACTGACAAGAGGTGCAACTGAAGAGTGTGTTCATGTGAACCTGAGCAAAGGGGACCGCCTTGAAGCAGGACACCATCAGGCCCACCAACTACATCCCTTGCCGGATGGAGGGATGAGGACACAAGAGCAGAGCCCGTGCCTGCTGCTGAAGGCCCTCCACCTTCTGCTGAGGCAGGAATACCTTGACCTGAGAGGTATCCAGAGTCATGCCCAGAAAAGACCTCCCCAAAGACGGAGACAGTGAAGACTTGGGATAGTTGATCACCCATCCGAAGGACTCTAGAGTGAAGGTCACTACCTGAGTATCCCTCTCGGCCTGATGAAGAGACTGAGCTGCAATCAGAATGTCGTCCAGGTAATGAAGGATGCGAATGCCCTGATGCCGCAACAGAGCCATCACGCACGCCAGCACCTTGTTGAACACCCGAGGCGCCTAGGTGATACCGAACGGTAAGGCCACGAACTGGTAATGCTGATCCTCCAGAGCAAACCTGAGAAATCTCTAATGACCTGGGAAAATTGGCACGTGAAGATAAGCATCCTTGACGTCCACGGAGGTCATGAAGTCGCCCGGGCGAAGGGTACTGACAGCCGAGCGAAGGGTCTCCATGCGAAAGTGCTTGAACCTGACAAACCTGTTGAGACCCTTCAGGTCCAGGATGGGCCTCAAGGACCCGTCCTTTTTGCGGACCGTGAACAGATTGGAGTAGAAACCCTGACCCAGTTCCTGGGGAGGCACCAGGCAAATGACTCCTGACTCCAACAGACGTTGAACCGCAAGGCGCAACCCCTGAGCGAGGGTTGGGAGACATCCGGGATCTGATGAATCTGGGGGGCGGCCAGGCTGCAAACTCTATCTTGTAACCGGAGGACAACACCTCCTGAATCCATCGGCCTGAGACACTGAGCCTCCAGACATGAGCAAAGAGCCGAAGCCGTCTCCCCACCCGGATGGGTGAGGGTGCCTCCTCATGCCTGAGGGGGCTTGGGAGAAGGTTTGGGCTTGGGGTCCCATGAGAGGGACGACCGCGGGATCTACCACGGCCCCAAGAACCCCTGCGGATACCTGAAAAGAGGGGGCCTTGACCTCCTCTGGGGACACGAAAGAAGGAGAAGGAAGCGGAGGGCCCCCGAAAAGACAGCCCTAGAACGGGAGCGTCCACCTGTTTCCTCTTAGCCACCTCAGGGGGGACAATATGCAAGATTTCAAAAATGTGAGACAACAGATTAGCAGTGTCCTCAGGGAACCAGGAATCCTCAGACCCAGACCCAGGATCACTGTCGCAGCCCACCTGCTGGTCCCCAGAGAAATCAGAGCCCGGGAAAAGCTCCCCCTCCTTTAAGGAGTAACGGTCATCAAAAATATCAATTTCCTCATGCTCCTCAGCAACCCAGACAGGCGTGGGAGCCAGGTGCCGCTTCTTGCTAGAGGCCTTACGTGGAACAGGCCTAGCAAGCTGCCTTTCAATGCTGGCCACACGAAGTGCCAGATCAGACCGTGACCCCCTTCTAGTATCCCCCTCACCGGGGGCTAAATGCAGGCGCGGGGGGGGGGGGGTAGGCGATGCCGAGGGGGGCGCAGAGCTGGGAAGCGAAACAGGCAGCCCAGACTGGAGCGCAAGGATACCTTGGGCGCATGGCATGCACACCGTGACATCGTTACTGATAGGGGATACCCCGCACATGGAACACAGCCGGGAATGCCCGGAAGGACCCCCGAGCATGCTATCCCCAGAAGCCTCCATATGGTGATTAACACAGGCACAATATGCCAGCACAGGGTAATGGCTAATAGAAGCCACCCGGGATGCCCCCCCAAGGGATGCCCCCGAATAGTAAGGGGAAATGAAGGTGGGAGTAAGGAGCAGGACTGGGAGAAACCACAACCCACGGGTGTCCAGCCTGAAAGACATAAGCAAAATACATAAGTATCCCGCAGCCCATGCCCCAAAGACAATAAAAGACCCCAAAGGAGACTCACGGACCAAGCAGGTCAAGGATCGCCAGCCGCCAGACCACCGGAGGAAGCGACACAGGCAGAAATCACACCGCAGCCCAGGGATGAAGAGGGCCCCAGACACGCCACAGAAGCAAGATGGCACCTCCAGAGGAACCTTGAGGGGCGGGCCGCGGGAGACCGATGGTATACGTGTCATCCGCGCCCCCCAAAGAGCGCTCACGTGACCTCGCCAATGTCATCCACACAGTAAAAAATGGCTCACAGATATAGCGCCGCCCGCCGCAGAGCGTAGTACAAAACAGCAAAGAACATTCCACCACCACCTGCCCCCCCCGAACACCCGTCTGGGGGGGGGGGGGGAGAAGAGACCGAGCAGGCAGCGGCGAAGCCCAGGCCAGTGGGGGGGGGACCCTGAACAAGTCACATAAAACCCCAAAACACTCACCCCCTCAGAAGCTAGTACAGGAACTCCGCATCCCTAGTAGGCTCACCATAAAGCCTATGGCCGGCTACCCTTTGTGGTACAGGGTCTGCGGCTTGGAGCAGTGCTCCTTGAGCACTTGACTCTAGTGCTCTATACCCTCACCCGATCCGACAGCCGGGTCTGGGAGGCACAGAGGGTCCAGAAATGGATGGAAATAGCCATGCAGGGCCGCAGGCTTGGTTTCCCCGCTCACCTGCGCATAGAGAGCCATCTTCGATCTTCGCAGATATCACTGCAGAGGAAAAACTGGAGAAGTCTATGATAATTCCGTTATTATATGGTACCGGGAGGAGCCACAACTGTTCTGCAGTACACTGCGCCACCTTGTGGCGGAATAACCCAGATGTAATGATTTCGTGAAGCAAGGACTGGTTATCTACGACTAACTTAAGGTTCCCTCATCGCTATCACTGTTCTTTGCTCATACAGCCGATCCAACATGTGGAGGGAGGAGTCAGGAACAGGTCAGCACATTGCAGACCATGCTGCTTGAGTCCATTGAACAATGTTGGGAACCTGTTTACAATCAAATGGGGCATGGCACGGCCCTCCCCATAGTAGTGCCGACACGAGATTCCTCCCATTGTCAGTAACGATGGTTCTGATGTCCCATTGGCTAGAGGTCAGCAAAGAGGAGATTTCCTGGTTTATGCAGGCAGGCAGTTCCTGCCCAGTGTGGCTGCATTTGCCCAGGCTCACCAGATACAGGACCACATGATGACGGGCTTGCCATTGGTGGTATGAAACCGGAACATCGTGAAATCTTGACAGATGGGATGGTAAGGACAATGTGTTGATGCTGAAGTTGAAGGATGGAGAAAGCAAACAATAGCCTGGCCCAGAAGGATGTTAATCCAATGGGCTGTGATGGACATATACTACCCTTGCCCATAGCTGGAGTTCCACACATCGGCATTGAAGTGAACAAGATTTGAGACCTGCCTGCTTGAGACTCTCCACTGTGGGTGAGAGCAAGCCATTAGGTCTCTGAAAGGTGCAGCACCTGGCTCAGAATTGGAGGACGATTGAAGAAAACACTTAATTTCCACCTCCACACTTCTGGGTAACGCCATTTTTCTCGAGCATTTGGACTGGCTGGTTGGTGCTGCTGCTTGGGGCTGCACATTCACTGCCAGTGCGTCCCTGCAAGCTAGTCTGCCCACTAGCAAACTGTGTAACCTTTCCACGTTTTGCCTGAGATCTTACAGCTGCCACCATGCTGGGTTGATGACACCCTGTCACACTTGTCCTTTCACTGCCACTGCTCTCTCCCCAAACTGCCTGGAACAGTGTTGCCTTGGCTCTACCTGGCTCTCATGAGGAGTGATTTCAGGCATAGCAGTCTCCTCATGATGATTGCTGGCCTCCAACCACTGACTGTCCTCTGAACTTCCTTTGTTGCTGAACATATCTCTCAGGCAGATGGTGCAGCAAAGGAGAGAGGAAGTGCGAAACACATGCACTGTACCTGTGGTGCCCATAGAATTCTATGGATGAATGTGATGAATGCAGTTGTGCTGAGGGCTAAATGCTGCACGCAGTGTTTAGCAAACCGCAGCACACTTATGTGAGAGGACCCGTTTATTTTAATGGGCTAGCATTTTCTACTCAAAGTGATGCAAGAGCTAGGTTTGAAAGGGGCCTTACAAGAAACAGCTAATTCATACCCACAACAGTGGGGATACACAGAGCAGACTGATTTGTATAAAATGAACAAAACCCATTTTTGCCTCCCCTGTGCCCCCTGCCCGTCTGTCAAGCTTCCTGCCTACAACCATGGGGAGAGCTGAGCTGAGCTCCAGGTATGGGGTGAAGTGAAGCAAATAATCCCAAACAGCAAAATAAAAATTCTGGGCAGAGTCCAAAGGATGAATCAGGGGTCAGAAGCTGGCAGAAAACAAGCAAAGTCCACTGAGCAAGTCCGCGTCAAAACCGAGTTATCCGTCCGTGGGTAAATCCAGGTATTCAGGAGTCAGGGAAACAGAGTCCAGGAAGTAAGCTGATAACACAGCATTGGCTGCAGGCCAGCTGTTCTCTTAAATAGGGCTATCAATTAGAACAGGGAGGGATGAGCCAGAGTCTAGGTGAGGTCACTTCCTGTCCTTTCAGACTCAGGAAACCAGGAAGTGAAATCAAGCCCAAGAGCTTACACTCTAGGCTTTGTGTACTTGCAGTGGGCTGAACACCAGGTGTCGCTGTGGAGCAATGCGACAGATGAACAGCCTGCTCTATTACAAACACCCAGCCAAGCATGGTGCTGCATGCAGTCCATGGCCTAGCACGCTCTCGATGCTTTAAAGGGCAAGGAAGGCGAGGAGACTGACACCGTCTGAGTACCTCTGGCAATGCTGCTGGCTCGTGGTGGCCCAGAAGACAAAAACAGCTAAAACTGGGGGTACACAGAGGGTTCTTGTTTATAAATATATAATTTATTGTTTTTAAATAGCTATCTGTTAGTAGAACCCCAGAACCAGTAGTAATATTGAAGCCTGTAAACAGTGTGAATGAGAGGCAGGTGAGTGACAAACTGAACGAAAGCCTCACGCTATTCCTCATTCTATTTCTTTTTAAATATCCAACTGTTAATAGACCCCTCAGAACTGGTAGTAACATTGAGGTCCAGTAAACCATGCAAGTGAGACACAGGCAAGTGACCCCCTAAAATAAAATAAAGAATACCCAGGCATACATATGATCTCCCCCTTAGGTGTAGTGCTGGCAGGCATGTTATCTATCTCTGTCCACTATCAAAGCACAGCTTTTCCTATCTCTATTTTAATCCTCTGAGGAGGACCCGCTCTGGAAGGAGCAATGCCAGCCGTATGCGAGCTCAATTTTTTATATTGGCAGGGCATGTGTCACATCAAAGGGGCTGGTCTGCAGCTGCATGTCTAGCAGCACATTGGCCAGTTGCATCAAAGTGCATCGATACTACAGGGAGTGCGACCACATCGGCGCCCAGCAGGTCAGGGGAGCCCCATCGTTGGTCCTCCACCTTTCTTTATCATATTTTAGGTTACCATCATTTAGAGAAAGAAAACATCCTTTGTCTGATGTTTTACTCAATAGTGGTCTAGCTGTATCCAACGGAGTTAAAAGACAGAAAAAAAAATAAGGTTTACTGTGTGAGCCGTGAAAGGTCCCTGCATCTCAAAATCTTTGACCCCTGCTAGCTCTGCTTCCTTAAGTCTATGCCAAATTTTCAAAGTTAGGACCAAATTCCGGTTAAGCTGGTTCGTTTCACTCATATTTAGTAATTAGTGCTCAAACAGAGCTACAGGTCAACTATGTGGAGATCCACAAAACATGATCTGTTGCTGGGCATTGAGGACAACATTTATTTTGTGTTATTAACACAACTGAGATACAATATTAAATCATATGATGGCTCTGATTAAAGATTTGACATTTTTTTCCGACATAATTTTTGGAAAAGTTCTCAGAAAAAGGAATCCTCATGAGGCTATGTATGTTTGGTTGTGCCTGCAGTCAGGTTGGGTGGCCACTCTCTTTATAAATGGACATTGGTCATGTTTTACTGGTGAGCCCCTTTAAGGAGTTAACAGTTGTATCCGGGGTCCCCTGGTCTTGGCTGACTTTCCACTAGCACAAATGTGAATGTCTGACCGCCTTTCTGCATGCCAAGCAAGGAGCAAGTAAAAAAGAAGGTGGCATAAATTCTCTAGTCGGTTGCCTGGGGGAAGGAGAAGGCACTGAACGTGGCAGGGGTGTCAGCTTGACCCCGCGCCACCAAGCTAAAAGACTTTCTCTCCGGATAATGGAGAGGTTCTGCTCCGTCCCAAAGAGATTTCCTTCCAGCCAGGAACCTCGGAGCAGATTCCAGCATTCAGCTGCCTTTCTGAGATAGCTGCCCTTTGTTCCATGTGTGCCGGAGACACTTTGACAAATTCACATTGTGTCAGCGCGTAAAGTTGGCCTTTCCATGTAAAGTCATTTGCATGGCTTATGTTCCGGAGGCAAAAAATGCCCCATTCTAGGGTCCTCCTACTGACTGATTGTGGCCTCCCTTGTTTTCAGTGTATATACTGACTGCTGGTCTATATGGCTGCACTCAATTAAATTGCCAAAAGAATTTCCACTTTCCCTAAAAATGGCATTTAGTTTAATTTCCTGTGCTAGGAACTAACGGTGAAAGACAGGTCTGCCATTAAAGATTCTGGGCCCCATACAACCTAAATCTCTGGGCCTTCCACAGAGGTTCTTTCGTTGAGGGGACAGAGAAATAGCTGCACAGTGGAATTCACCTCTGCCTCTTTATGGGCAGAGCTGTAGATTCTGCAAATGTGTCCCCTGTTGGACACATTTTAAAAAGTAAAAGTATTAGTGGATTTGATTACATAACCACACAAGTGTCTCTGATTTGGAGGGACTGTAAAGCTTTTGAGTACATGTCCCCCTGCCCCTTGTTCTCATTTGTTCCTCTTTGAGGTGTAACATGCAGATCTACATCAATAACATGCAGATCTACAGCATTCACCTATTTAAAGCGGACCTTTATCCTGAATAAGAGCCTATCTTGTATGTTTCCCCCACCCCGTACATACAGATTGGCCACATTAAAAATCATCCTACCTGCACCTATTGCATATTTTTAACATCCAAGATGGCTGCCCATGAAGTTGCAGGCTGACTGCAGACAAGAATTGTGTTCTGACTGTGCTGCTGTGCATTCTGGGATTGCCGTCCTTTTCCTGACCCCAGCTCTGTCTGTCCAAAGCACCGCTATAACCCATCCCCCTGCAGTTTCCCCCACCTGCGGGTTTGAAAAAACAAAAAAAGTCTTGCCCAGGCATGCGGGGGGCCCCACTACCCCATAACTTTATTGCTGGCCCCACGGTTCATCAGACTAAAGACTGAAAAACCTCCTGGACCAGACCATAATCCAAAAGGTTGATGGAGGCCCCCTTAACCAAAATGTATAAATTGTTGTTTTTTAATGCATGGAGTTCCCCCCTCTAAGCATTATCAACCCAGTGAACCAAGCATATGGGCTTGTAATTCCAGGGCTACCCAGCTGGCCCTGAACTTTACAAGCCCTTATGTCCTATAGCACAGAATCAGGATGCGCCGCTGTGTAGAAAACATAGGGAGGGGTGGATAAGTGGAGCTGGACACCCACATGAAAGGATGCCCTTCCTTTAGACAATGGGGAATTATTTGGCTGTGCAGCTCCAAAGGGTGGATTAAAAAGAAAGCAAAACACAGCCATAATCACTCACATGCCATGGCTGAATATACAAAGTTGCCAAAGCCTTGTAAACATATTAAAATGCACAGTATTAGCTGCACATGATCATACCCTGCCCCCCTTACTTTTACCAATGAACCATCATCTCCTTCATGGGGCAACTGGCATCCTCTGCTTCCAAGTACTGTAAAGCATGCTGTATCCAACAACATTAAGTACCCCTTCCCCTATCCAACAACATTAAGTACCCCTTCCCCATCCAAGAAACATTAGGTAGCCCTTCCCCATCCAAGAAACATTAGGTAGCCCTTCCCCATCCAGCAACATTAAGTAGCCCTTCCCCATCCAGCAACATTAAGTAGCCCTTCCCCATCCAGCAACATTAAGTAGCCCTTCCCCATCCAGCAACATTAAGTAGCCCTTCCCCATCCAGCAACATTAAGTAGCCCTTCCCCATCCAGCAACATTAAGTAGCCCTTCCCCATCCAGCAACATTAAGTAGCCCTTCCCCATCCAGCAACATTAAGTAGCCCTTCACCATCCAGCAACATTAAGTAGCCCTTCCCCATCCAGCAACATTAATGGAGCAGTATCGTACATTTTTCTTGGTGACTTATATTTAAATGGTACTTTGAATGTAGGTAAGTGTTGGAGTAAGAATTACAAACTTAGAAAAAAAAATGATGTCTGTGTTGTGCAGCTGGAGACTAATAGCTCATGTTTATGTCTGCTGAGTGTCAGGCCCGACACTCTGGCCTGTTCCATGCTGAGGAGAGGGGAAAACAATGTAACAAAGTCTCAGCTGTTCAGTGCTGGCAGCCGTCCAGCATAAGATAACAACATTGCAACATTGCCTGGCCAGAACTCATATCTAAAACAGAAAGAAAAGCTCTAGAAGTCATTTAGCTCATTGGTAAATTCAATGTCAGTTTGAACCAGAGAGTCATTGGTTTGAATCTCAGATGCACCAGCTTTATTTTTTTTTTTGGGGGGGGGGGGGGGTTATTTTATTTCAGAATTGGATTTTTATGTTTACATCCTGTTTTTTTGCTCTAAACATTTTTATTTTGACAGTTTTCTCTTCATGTTGGCTCTGCTGCAGAATCTTTCAGTTTTACCATTTTCGCTTTCATATTCTTATTTTTCTTTTTTCCATATGATCTTTCTTTCATCTTTGTGTGTTTTGAGCAAAGTCCAACCCAGGATTTTCTGGAGTTTTGTTTTGTGCCCCTAGGGGCATCCCGACTTGGGATGCCCTGATATGTGAAATCCCCAAGTTTGCCTGTGAAAACGTACCTTTCCCTGTCCCACAGCGCATGTGCGGGCTCTCATCCAATCAGCGCTGTTTGCACGCAGATGGGGAGCCTGAGCGGTAACCTTCCTGGCCGCCCGGCCTGTCTAAATGACTATCTGCGTGAGCGCGCCAGAAAAATGGGGGGATCTGTGGTTATCCAGGGGTTGTTTCACACAGTGGGGCATCCCGATTTAGGATGCCCAAGGGGGAAGGTCAATGGCCGGGTCTTATAGACTTCAGGGTTGGCCACTCAGGGTTTTGTTCCACTTTAATACCTTTAGATTTTCCTGCACAGTTATACAAAGAAGAATTTCAGTCATTTTCAGTCAGTTTAGTTTATTTTGTATAGATTTTACACATTTGAGTCACCTGGTCTCATAACAAAAGCAGCACCTCACACACACACAGCCGTTACCACTGATTACAGTGTCAGTCTCTGAGGTAGAGTGTTGCTAGGAGACCAGTGGGCTAAATGAAGCAGCTCACTAAATACAACCCAGCAGATCCCCCTATTCAGCAAATGGACTGAGCCATTGTCATTATACAATTTAAAAGAAAGGCAGATATTTTTTCCTTTTTCTATCGCCACATTATTTATACACGTTAGAAGCTATTGTGTGGCAATTTAATTATTTATCTTTTTTAATGCAAATTTAGCGATACTGCTCCTTTAAGTAGCCCTTCCCCATCCAGCAACATTAAGTAGCCCTTCCCCATCCAGCAACATTAAGTAGCCCTTCCCCATCCAGTAACATTAAGTAGCCCTTCCCCATCCAGCAACATTAAGTAGCCCTTCCCCATCCAGCAACATTAAGTAGCCCTTCCCCATCCAGCAACATTAAGTAGCCCTTCCCCATCCAGCAACATTAAGTAGCCCTTCCCCATCCGGCAACATTAAGTAGCCATTCCCCATCCGGCAACATTAAAGTTAAAGTAATTGTCTAGACACACTCAAATTATTCCCATTGTGTATGGCTCCACATGACAATGCTCATTTTTTTCTTTATGAAAATGAAGCTATATTGCCAGCATAATGATAAAATAAAGTTTCACCTAATTTTCCTCATGTCCTCTGATGGGAGCGGCAGAGCCTTAGACTTCAATCTGTGATCTGGATCAGGGGGATGCACTGGAGGCAGAGGAATAAGAAATTACCCTTCCTTTTTGTAACCAGAGCAAAGCGACAACGTGGTGTGACACTGCATCGTGTAAGCAGTTAGGCAATTGATTTTAATGTTTGGCTGGTCAATCTCTTTAAGCCCTTCCCCATCCAGGTTGGGCAAACCCATATAAATTAATAGATCCCCTTTAAGGGATTGCCCTAAGACACCCGGATTCGGGATGTCCCGCAGTGTGTACCCGTTTGGTTTCTCTGTAAATGCTGATCAAACCTTGATTGACAGCTGTGGCACTCCAAAGCACTCAACATCCCCGCTTCCCCCCGGCTGACAGACATTAAAGTCTGTGGAGTATGGTAAGTGTGCAGAGTGTGGATATAGACAGAGGCCTGCACATGTACTATGGGATCGAGAATCCAGACGATTAATCAGGGCTTTTTACACTGCAACACTTCCAAAATCAAAATGCCCCTAGGACAGAAAATCCCCCAGACCTAAACTGTGGAGACAGCCGAGACAGGCTTTGGTCCTCTTTGGATGCAACAATATCCTTTTCATCCAATGATGCAAACAAATAGGAGCATGGTTGGAATATTGTCTGTGACCTGGACAGAAATCTTCTCTGCAGGCACGAAGGCCCCCCTGTGATGATTGCTCGGGTTGATCAGACCTCTTGATCGTTCATCTGACCAAACCAAGTGTGTCATCGCGACTTTAGACGTTGTTCAATTGGCAACATGCGTGACTATACAAGACTGCCACCAGAATACAAAAAGTGGGATGTTCTGCACGCACAACGCAATCAGATTGAACAAATCGAATGACCCACAACCACTTCCAGGCAGGGACGATCCAGCATCCTAGGCAAGTAATGTAGCCAGGCACTTCAGAACTATCGTGAGCTTTTTTAGATCCTTAATTCAGAGCATCAGTGACCCTCTGCTGTATTTTCCGAATTTATAAGAAAAAAAAAACGGAAAAACACAAAACAAGAAAATGGTGCAAGATGAACAGGATTAACTATAAAACATGATATAAATAGATAGATATACAAATTAAAGGGAGAAAACAAATTAAGAGACTGTCTAGGCTGCGGTTCGATCGAATCAATTGTCTGTCAGTCCTCACCTTATTCCCAAAGACCAACGGTTCCTGGTCTCCTCCTTAGATCTTACAATGGAGCGTGTGTCACCCTTCCTTTTGCATTCTCCATGTTTGGGTACCTGAAAGTTTGTCCATATGATATCCCCCCATCTGTCCTGGGATTCCAGAGGGAGGAGGCATGACATTCCATGAAAGGGGGGCAGGGGCAGGAGATGGGTCCTGTCTCTATCTGGATTACGACTCTGCTGCACCCAGCACTCTCATTCTGCACACAAGTTATGGGCCTAGATGGAAGTAAAATCCATGCAGAGAGATATGGGCATGAAACCCTTATATGCTCCAATGATGCAGGACACAATTTAGCCAGACCAGTAAAGGATGTGCTTTACGTTCCTGATCTAGAAGGAGGAATCTAATCTTTGAAATGTCTGACAGCAAGGGACTCAGGATGACAAAGGATCTGAAAGTTTCCCCTTGTCCAGTTACTGTCAAGTGTAAATATTGCATCAAATTCAAAGCCACAAGAGCAGCACTTCCTAAAGTCAGTCACAATAGAGCTTCAAGGCCACTGGACCTAGTTCACAGTGATGTAGCTCACCCACACCTGGGGGCAACAGGTACATAGTGACTTTTATAGATGACTATTTAAGATACACAGTAACTTACCAAATGCAACACAAGAGTGAAGTTCTTGACAAATTACTGGACTATGTAGTGAAGGCAAGTAACAAGTTTCAGAGGAAACTTCTAACTTCAAAGTGACAATGGAGGTGAATTCACAGGAAACAAAGTACAAGAGTATCTAAAGCAGAATGGAACAGAGCATCAAAAGACAGTCCTATACATACCAGAGCAAAATAGGGTAGCTGAATGAAAGAACAGAACTCTGTTCTACTCTGGACTACCACAAAAATACTGGGGTGAGGCAGCAATGATATCCACTTATTTGCAAAATAGACTCTTTTTTAGACAGTGGAGAAAACTTTTAGGATTACAGAATCCTAAATCCAAAAACAGACAAGGTTACCATTAGCAACAGCATAACTTTTGTTGAAGAATTATGAGACAATGTGATGGCAACTGTGGAAGTAAGAACAGAAGATAAACCTGACGCTGATAAACCATCATCTGTAACTTCTGAACAAAAAGTTGAAGTGAGTGCAGAACCTACCAGTACTGAAGAGCAAACACAAGCAAGCTCAGACAAAGAGCCAAGATGCTCAATGAGAGAAAACAGAGGTAAACCACCTGTATGTCTTTCATACCAGACAAGCACTGCCAGCCCAGTACCAATGAACCTACAACTTGGGAAGACATCTCAGCTTTCAGAAGGAGAAGCCAGTAAATGGATAAAGGCTGTAGAGGAAGAGATCAAATCCGTGCATGACATGGGACACTTCCAGAACTAACACCTGGAAGGACAGCCATAGGTTGTAAATGGGCTTTTAAAGTGAAGCACAATGGAGATTGCACAGTAGAGCGATACAAAGCAAGGCTCGTAGCCAAAGGATTTTCTCAAAAATATGTAGAGGACTATAATGAGACCATTCCTCCAGTAGCCAAACATGCTACAATAAGCACTTTGATGACAGTAGGCAACACAAGGAAAATGCTGCTCTCTGCTTCTACACAAAGAAATTTGCAAACAGATGGATCTATGTGCTCATTTATGTGAATGATATCCTGATTTGCTTTGAGCAAAATGGGAATGAAACTGACATACTGCAAAACCCGAATCAGCACTTTGAGACCAAAGATCATGGAAACATAAACAATTACCTCAGCATTCATATTGGGGAGAGAGGAAGATAATGAAGATGGAGAGGAAGAGGAAGATGGCAGCTTTCTTCTGAACCAAAAGCACAAAATACAAGAAATAATTGAAACATTTAGAATGGAAGTTGGCAAACCAGTAAAATCTCCTATGGAAACCAACTACCTGAGGGAGATAAACAGCCAAGATATGCAACTACCAACTAACATTCAGTACAGGAAAGCAATAGGGAAATTTTTGTACATTACCACCGCTGCAAGGCCTGACATTGCAGCAGCTATTGGAAACCTATGCAGAAAGATTTCAATGCCAAGTCAGATGGACTGGAATGCTGTAAAGCGAGTCATTCGCTATCTGAAAGGGACTTTACATTACAAACTAAAGTTACCAGCAAATGATGAACGCATCCTGACAGGATATATGGATGCAGACTGTCATGGCTGCCACATCTGACTCACCTGGGTCCCGGTCCCGCAGCGTCTCCAGGTGCGGGGGCCAGGACACTTCCTGCCGAGCACAGCGCGGCCGCCGGAGGCAGATTTAAAGGGACCAATCCCTTTACTGTATGTCCTGGGCGTACGCCCTGTATATTTATTGGGCAGCCTGCCCTGAGGTTTAAATAGCACCAATCAGCACACTCCCTCCAGCCAATCCTGTTCCCCCATCATATAAAGGTTGTTCCCCCACACTTGTTCCTTGGCCGTGATAGCGTTTAGCTGGGCGTGCCTTAGATCCCGATATACTATTGTTTGATTCTGTTGCCGACCTCGCTTAGTTTGACCATTCTGTGATTGCCGCCTGGACCGACCCTTGCTTGTACCCTGACCATGCTTCTGTCTTACCCCATGTACCGCGAACCCGTGATCTCCCGGATTGACCTTTGGCTTGACCTCGATGCTTCTATCGTCTCTCCCTTGGTGCCGCGATATTTCAGGACTGTCTTCCAGTGTATGATCCCGACTTACCCGACAGTCTGGCCTTTGGTTCATCCGCCTTCATCCCCTGAAAGCTCACATCCTTTGTGCTATTAAGTCCTGGGGGCAACCGTGTCCGGCGAGGCGTATAAAGCATCCCGGCAAACGAGGGCTTGACTAAAGGTGAAGCTAGCAGCGGAGATTGGGGATTGTGGGCTTACCTTGAAGGCGGGTGTCCCATGGGGCCTGACACCGACTGGGCCAAAGACACTAGTGACAGAAAATCAACCATTGGTTACTTGTTTCTTCTATCAGAAGGTGCTATCAGTTGGACTAGCAGAAAGCAGCTCTGGTACACTTTCACTGGTACGCTGCAGTTGGAGTTGCAGTTATATGGCTAAGACAACTGTTAACAGACTTGGGTCAACTACAGTTGGAACCAAACGAGAGTCTTTGAGCACAATCAAAGATGTTAGCTAGAAAACCAAGCACAATGATGTGAAGTTTCAGTTCCTGAGGGATCTTCAAGAACAGGGACTTCTTGAGTTACTTTATTGCCCTACTGAGGTTATGACAGCAGATATCCTTACTAGACCCCTGACCACTGAAAGACACTCAAGGCTTACAAAGAAGATGGGTTTCATATACTAAGCCTCAGTTGTTGAGGGTGGAGAAACTGTACAACAGACTTCCAACATAGTCTATGCTGGAGTGACTTTTGCTAGATTTACTGCAATTTACAGTTACAGTTATTATGACACTAGATGTGACCAATGCTTATCTGTAGTTTCTTTGCATTTACCTGCTGTGTTGTTTTTCCTGCATGTTTGGTTGCTCTATGGTACTTTTTTTCTGTTTGTGTTAACCATGTTAGTGGCATTCTCTTACTGCATTCATGTACCAGTAAAGCCAGTTCCTGTTACACCATTAATATCTCTCTGGATCTATCTGCACCCAGCACTCACACTCCGCATAGAAATCAATAGGGAGCTGAATTTTGGTGGTGTGAAATGGTCATTGTAAGGGCTGGGGGATTGCTGGGGTGGGTGCAGTGCAGAGACCCTTTTTTGTGCAAATTCTATTTAGTGTAATTTTTTTTTTTTTTTAACGTTTGAGGTCCCTCTTCCAAAGCACTAACCAGGGTGGCTTACCAAGGATAAAGGCTGGTAAGCACAAATATGAGAGCTCAATAGAGGTTCAAAGGGTGGTTCAGTCAGAACTCTAAGGACCCGGGCAAGATCCCATTGAGTAGCTAAGCTCAAATGGACTGGTCTGGACCTTCTGACAGCTAGCAAAAAACACCTGAGCAACCCAAAAGATGAAAGTCTCTTATCCAAAAAAAGAAAGGGCTGCTATTGGACCTTCAGGGTACTGATGCTGAGACCCAGGTTGACTCCTTCCTAAAGGAAATCCAATACGACTGGAAGACGAACGGGATTTTTGATTATTCACCCTCCAGGAGTTAAGTTTTCCAAATTTTCATATAAATCTTTGTCACCTTCTTTCTGCTGGAAAAAAGGGTCTTAATCACCTCCCTCAGAATAGGGAACCGAAATGGGCCCCCAAACTACCATGTCCTTGGGGTCCGAAGGCTAGACCACTGACAAAGCTGTGCTTGCCACCAAGATTCCTTCACTAAATCTGGGATTTCAATTATCCTGTCTATGGACTCCCGAGACCTGTCCCAAGAGTTTAGAATATGCAGCTGCAAAGTCCTTCAGTGTAGCAGATCCTATCTTACAGCGGGGAAGGACGAGGTAATTAGTCCCAAGACCCACATAGCTTGACGAACCAAAATCGACTGAACGGCTTCCTGAAGGATCATTATCTTCGACTCAGGCGAAATATATTCTGAAGGATCGTATTGATCTTGAACTGTGATGGGACTAGACTGGACTTCTGGTAATTCAGGATCCAACCTAATCATAGCAAATAAATCCAGATCCTGGAGCAACCTCTCCTGATCTGGGGCAAAGAAGAGAGAAGAGAAGGAGGTTGTCTAGGAGGCAGAGAAGGAAGTCGTCTAGATATGCTATGATCCCGACTTATTTCTGCCTTGATGCAGCTAGAGGTTCAGAGTTGACTCCAGACCGAGTAGGGTAAGGGTAGGCGTACAAATTGGAAGTGGAGTATTTGGTCCCCCAACTTGACTGCAAATCTCAAAAAGGCTTGAGCCGACAAGCTTTTCGGCATCCTTCAGGTCTAATGAGACCATGAAGGAGCCGGACAAGAGCAGATTCCTCACAGAGAAGATGGACTCTATGCGGAAGCATCTCTAGCGTACCAACAGGTTCATCTTCAAATTGATAAAGAAGCAGAATCCTCCTTAGCTCTTCTTTACCAAAGAAAATGCTCGAGTACCTTTCCCCTGGGACAATCATTTCCATATCCAACATAGAATCTAGACCACTGCGAATGGCTAGTCTTTTCTTCCTGCCCCCTGGGAGAGGCGTAACAAAAAAGTTCCCAGGAGGGACATGCATGAATTCTATTGAGAAACCCTTCCCTATTCCCCTGGAAATAAAGGGGGAATCCCTCCAAATGGAGGAACCGGCATCATTGTTTCTTAGGAACTGACTGTTGGGTACCATGATTCAAGATGCTGAAGCAATTAGAGGCTAGAGGCTAGAACGCAAGTAGAGGCTAGAATCGGTTTGAGAGTACAAAATTCAGCCTGCCATGCTTCAAGAGAGAATCCATCTTCTTGTCTAAAGGATTTTTGAGGATACCAAAGTCCTCAAAGGTTAAATCCACCCCCTGGATGCAGGGGATAGGACGGAAAGAACTGTGCTAATTGTTTTTTTAATAAGCTGTGGGCAGATTGCCCCATTTAAACTTTTAGAGCGTTTTGCCCACAGTATCCTTTGGGCTTATTGGCCCTTTAATTCAGCAAGCATGGCTGGTTTATGCCCTTCGGTGGTGCTGTACACAGCGTGGTCACCGGAGGGCATAAGCCAGCCGTGCTCATGCGTGCGAGCAGAGGAGCGAGGGATGCAGCGGGGAGGGGAAGAGGAGGTGGATGCGCTCAGCGCCGCTCGAGCCAGCGCCTGGCGCGGATGCAGGACAGTAAGAGTCCCGGCCAGCGCCCGAACCAATGCCACCCGAGGACGCCGCGGGACCGGGCTGGAGGTAAGTGCACTGTGACACTTTGCAGACGATACAAAGCTATGTAAAGTAATTAACACAAAAGAGGGCACTAGGCAGCTACAAATAGATTTAGATAAAATGGAAGCATGGGCAGTTAAATGGCAAATTAAGTTTAACACAGATAAATGTAAGATTATGCACATGGGAAAGAGAAACCTTTGCCTTGATTACACACTAAATAAAGAAATGCTTGGTAAAACGGAAAAATGGAAAAGGACCTAGGGGTTTTAATTAACAATAAACTTAACTGTAGTAATCAATGCCAGGCAGCAGCTGCCAAATCAAACAGGATCATGGGAGGCATCAGGAGGGCCATAGGTGCTCATGACCAGAGAATCATTTTACCCCTGTACAAGTCAGTGGTCAGACCCCATATGGAGTACTGTGTACAGTTCTGGGCACCTATGCGTAGGAAGGACATATCAGATCTGGAGCCCGTTCAAAGGAGGTCAACTAAGTTCATAAAAGAAGTGCGAGGACTAGAGTACCCCAAAAGTTTTTTAGTTTGGAAATAAGACGGCTGAGGAGTGATCTAATTACTATGTATAAATATAGTCAGTACAAAGATCTGTCCCACAATCTATTTATACCGCAGAGCGTAACCATAACCTGAGGGCATCCACTATGGTTAGAGGAAAGGTGCCCTCTCCACCGACATAGGAGGGGATTCTTCTCTGTAAGCGCAGTGAGACTATGGAACTCGCTGCCAAACCTTCAAAAGTGGCCTGGATGCTTTCCTGGCATGTAATAACATTTCCAGGCACAACACAGGCTGTTTTGGTGCACTGGGCTAGTGATGGAAGCTGATGACATAAACTTCCTTTCTGGGTATAGGCAGGGCCGTATTTGGTGTTCATGGTGCCCTAGGCACTAAGTGCTTGCGCAACCTTTTTTAAGTTATATAGGTCCATATAAAAAAAAACTGTAGGTTGCCACCCTAGGCCCATGCCTAGGATTGCCTAATGGTAAATACAGCCCTGGGTATATGTGCACATGGATGAAAACTGCTTCCATAGGATGCACGTTTGCTAACATAAGAAATAATTTTAAAAAACTAGATACGCTTTGAGGAGCCAATCTAAGGTCAGATCAGCATAGTAAACATGAATAAAGCATGTGCCCTGTTCCTCTGCATACCTGCACCTGGCAGTAAGAAATGCCTGAAATGTTAGCTAAGGCTTTAACAGATATGCAGCTGCAGCCCACACATTTGCCGTGATATTGCTAGCTACATGATCATATCAGGCGATATACCAGGGGGTGTCACAAAGTGGGGCATCCCAATTCGGTCAACCACTGGCCCTAGAATCTTATAAACTCTTGGGCCGATATTGGTCTTCTTTAAAGTGTTTAACTTATGGTTGGTGCAGCACAGCATTCTCACTTACTTGAGCTTCGGCAAGATCGATCCCAGGCAGCCCCAGTTCTGCATGCACCCCTCATGCTCCCTCATTAATTGGGGGCAGGGGCATAACAGGTGACCTCCCAAATCTTGACATGCTAATCACTAAAAAGAGCACCAAAGCCAATCCAGAGCTGTGTCTCTGACTTATTCAAGGTAAATTGGCCTGCAGGGATGTGGGGGGAAAGAAAAAAAAAAAAAAAAAAAAAAAAAAAAAATCGGTCCTGTGGGGGGTAATATATATAGTCTTATTTTTGTATTTTAAATGTATAAACCATTTTAAATAAGATGTAGTGCTAACTTTTGCCTGTCTGTCTTTCTCATAGGTAATATTATAGGATCAGGTATCTTCATTTCCCCGAAGGGTGTCCTGGAACACAGCGGGTCTGTGGGCTTGGCGCTAATTATCTGGGTGCTCGGGGGCGGAGTGTCTGCCCTGGGTTCCATGTGCTATGCAGAGCTTGGAGTCGCGATCCCTAAATCAGGAGGTGATTATTCATATGTCACAGAGGTTTTTGGTGGGTTAACAGGGTAAGTAAGAGAAATTATACCTACTATTGCTCTGTATTTGTTTTTCCCCCAGAAGTCCATTCTATCTCATAATTCGGCCTGTTCCTTCTAATGAGATATTGATACTAGAGGGCTGAGACTAAAAGTCCCTTAGGTGAGTGGGAGGAGGTTGGGCACAAACTGCGTAGAAGATTTCAAGATGAAAACACATCTTCTACAGCGAACACCAGCCTAAACAGCTACCGACCAACTGCAGAGCAAGGCTGAGGCCAAAAAAGCTCTGCTTCTATATTCTGGACGGAGCCAACTACCAGATGACCAATAAGAACACAGTCACCTACAAGATGAATTACTGACTTCCTGGTCGTCCAGGGTATTATAGGAAAGTGCCACACTTATACTGTCCAGCTGACTATTGCACACATTCTATATTACCCAGCAGACTATTGCACACATATTCTTTATTGCCCAGCAGACTATTGCACATATATTATACATTGACCAGCAGACTATTGCACCCATATTGCACATTTCTCAGCAGACTATTGCATCCATATTATAAACTGCCCAGCAGACTATTGCACACATATTAAACATTGCCCAGAAGACTATTGCACCCATATTATACAATGCCGAGCTAAATATTGCATCCATAATATACATTGCCCAGCAGCCTATTGCATCCATATTATACATTACACAGTAGACTGTTGCACCCATATTAAACATTGCCCAACAAACTATTGCACCCATATTATTAATTACCCAGCAGACTATTGCACCCACATTATGCATATATTTTACAAAACATGGGTGTTGGCCTGCTGCAGGGCAATTGCCCAGGTCCCCCACCCTCATTCAAGTAAAGCCCGTCAAACCTTACCTGACCACTCGCTTCCTCTGGGAAATGCAGCCCCGTGATTGGCCAGCGGCTGTCACATGGTTGGCTGCTGGCAAAGCAGAAGCCCGAACATGGCAGATGTGACAGCCCCCCCCCCCCCCCCCCCTGCAATGGACTAACACCCATGTTTTGTAAAATAGGTGTTGGTCCGGTTAAAACATTGCCCAGCAGACTATTGCATCCATATAATAAATTGCCCAGCAGACTATTGCATCCATATAATAAATTGCCCAGCAGACTATTGCATCCATATTATACATTGCTCAGCAGACTATTGCATCCATATTATACATTGCCCAGCAGACTATTGCATCCATATTATAAATGCTCAGCAGACTATTGCATCCATATTATACATTGCCCAGCAGACTATTGCATCCATATTATAAACTGCTCAGCAGACTATTGCATCCATATTATAAATTGCTCAGCAGACTATTGCATCCATATTATAAACTGCTCAGCAGACTATTGCATCCATATTATAAACTGCTCAGCAGACTATTGCATCCATATTATAAACTGCTCAGCAGACTATTGCATCCATATTATAAACTGCTCAGCAGACTATTGCATCCATATTATAAATTGCCCAGCACACTATTGCATCCATATTATAAATTGCCCAGCAGACTATTGCAACCATATTATAAATTGCTCAGCAGACTATTGCATCCATATTTTAAATTGCCCAGCAGACTATTGCATCCATATTATAAATTGCCCAGCACACTATTGCATCCATATTATAAATTGCCCAGCAGACTAGTGCAACCATATTATAAATTGCTCAGCAGACTATTGCATCCATATTATAAATTGCTCAGCAGACTATTGCATCCGTATTATAAATTGCCCAGCAGACTATTGCATCCATATTATACATTGCCCAGCAGACTATTGCATCCAAATTATAAATTGCCCAGCAGACTATTGCATCCATATTATAAATGCCCAGCACACTATTGCATCCGTATTATAAATTGCCCAGCAGACTATTGCATCCATATTATAAATGGCTCAGCAGACTATTGCAACCATATTATAAATTGCCCAGCAGACTATTGCATCCATATTATACATTGCTCAGCAGACTATTGCATCCATATTATACATTGCTCAGCACACTATTGCATCCATATTATACATTGCTCAGCAGACTATTGCATCCATATTATAAACTGCTCAGCAGACTATTGCATCCATATTATAAACTGCTCAGCAGACTATTGCATCCATATAATAAATTGCCCAGCAGACTATTGCATCCATATTATACATTGCTCAGCAGACTATTGCATCCATATTATAAATAGCCCAGCACACTATTGCATCCATATTATACATTGCCCAGCAGACTATTGCATCCTTATTATAAATAGCCCAGCACACTATTGCATCCATATTATACATTGCCCAGCAGACTATTGCATCCTTATTATAAATAGCCCAGCACACTATTGCATCCATATTATACATTGCCCAGCACACTATTGCATCCATATTATAAATAGCCCAGCAGACTATTGCATCCATATTATACATTGCTCAGCAGACTATTACATCCATATTATAAATAGCCCAGCAGACTATTACATCCATATTATAAATAGCCCAGCAGACTATTGCATCCATATTATACATTGCCCAGCAGACTATTGCATCCTTATTATAAATAGCCCAGCACACTATTGCATCCATATTATACATTGCCCAGCACACTATTGCATCCATATTATACATTGCCCAGCAGACTATTGCATCCATATTATAAATAGCCCAGCAGACTATTACATCCATATTATACATTGCTCAGCAGACCCATTTGGCATTTCACCTTACCTTTTTTTTGAGTGGAGGCTCAGAGGGTTCACAGAGGCACATACTGATTGTACAAAATTCGGAGCCTTTACTGAATCTTTTGCAGGTTAGACATGTCCGTTTCATTTGCAAACATTTGTGAGGACACCATTGTGATTCTTAATTAGGGCCCATTAATGACTTGACTAAAGGCCTCAACAGCCATTTCCTTACCACATGTAGCAGTATCCCCTAGCAACTAGCCTGCCTTTATATGGCCTCTGTTGCTGACAGAACCCAATATCTCATTGGCCAATGCCTAGGCAAGTTGCTAGAAAAATTTACCTGAAGACATTGCTTTCTAGACTACTGCACCCATGTTAAACATTGCCCAGCAAAGTATTGCACGCATATTATAAATTACCCAGCAGACTATTGCACCCATAATATAAATCAAAGCATTCAATGATAAAACCATTTCACCTGACCTTTTTTTTGGAGACTCAGAGGATTCACAGAGGCACAAACTGGTTGTAGAAAATGAAGAGCTTTTACTGAATGTCATTTGCTTCATTTGCAAACATTTTATGAGGACAGCAGCCACCATTGTGATTCTCATATAGAATTATTTGCTTGAATAAAGGCCTCAGCAGGGCAGCCATTTACCTCATGTGGCAGTTTCCCCTAGCAACTAACCAGCCTTTATATGTCCTCTGTTGCTGACAGAACTGAAACTGTCATTGGCCAGAGCTTAGACCAATGGAGCGGCCAGTTGCTAGGACAATTTACCTGAAGAGGAGAAAAGGATGGAATATATATATATATATATATATATATATATATATATATCACCATTAAATCAACTTGCTTTTTCTATTTTCCTGTATTAAAGCAGACCAACAGTCGAAAAAAGACTTAAAGTGGACCGACACCCAGGATTTTCACTATCCTTGGTTTTGGTCCACTTCCGCTGCGTAAAACCCCGCTCCTACGCGAGCGCTCATCCAGTCAGAGCGCTCAGAGCCGCTGTGGTATGCACGTACAAGGGAAGGACAACCACAGTGGCTCTGAGCACGCTGGAGGCCGCATCTCACGCTTCTCTCTAACAGGGAGCACGCCCGCGCCGGCCATTCACAAATGGCCGGCGCAGGTGCGCGCCCTGCTAGAGAGAAGCGCGAGATGCGGCCGCGGCCGCGGCTCGCGCATGTGCCGTTGGAACGGGGATAAGGTAAGGTTTTTGGGCGTCCTGCGGGGTTTCACACAGCGGGGCATCCCGATTTTGGATGCCCCACGGGGAGGAATCTGATCGGCCCGGAAATCTTATAGATTCCTGGGCTGATCCCCCCTGGGTGTTGGTCCACTTTAAATCAACTTCCTTTTCGATTTTCCTGCTTTAAAGCGGACCAACAGTCAAAAATGACTTAAAACGGACCAACACAACAAACAGTGCTCATATGTATCCCTCCCCGAGGCAATTCACATTGCTGCACATAAAAATTCATGTACCTTTCACTAACTACTGCTGTGGTAAATTTTAAAAAACATGATGGTGGCTCATGCATTTGCAGGTCACCTGCAAACAGGAAGTACTGTTGGGCTTCCTGTTACTGTGTCAGTTATGTGCCATTGTTAGTTATGTCCAGGCAGCAGCATGGCTGAGATGCTGGGAGTGAAAGCTCCAAAATGGCCGCTACCTTTCTTTTCCAACTGTGCCGGGCTGTTGGTCCAGTTTTCACCACAGGGGCCTGAGATGTCAACCTGACCCATTCCTGCTGGGTGATTTTTCTCCAGTCCAATGACTATTTACCTCAATGTACCTGGACTTAGATCATTAGAACTTCTATTCAACCCAGTTAATTGACTGAGCCCAGGTGTGTTCATGACCATGGTAAGTGCTAATTGCAGGGCTGGAGAAAAAATAAGGCAAACCAAACCCAGGTGAATGAAAAATTGTGATTTAGTTCCACTTTAGTTAAATTACCTGCAGTGAAGTACATGGATTTCTGCCCTAGTTTGTTAGGAGACCCAGGCTCGGACTGGCCTACAAGGTTACCAGGTGAAAACCTGGTGGGCATGTTCCCTGAATATAAGTTGGTAATACTTGCATGTAAATGTGGGGTGGGCCCCAAGAGTTAGCTCTACTGGTAGGCCCCAGGCATCCCAGTCCGACACTGAGGAGACCAGTTGGTCAGAGCCTTCGCTATGATTTCTTCCCAGAGCGCCGCTCTGGGCAGAACTAAGATGTCAGCACCTTGTTTCACCTGAGTGCTCTATACACAGAGTGCCGGGGGAAACAATGTGCTGGCCTCTTAGTTTTGCCCTGTGGAACCTACAGCTTTGGCCCATAGTGCTGAAAGCGGACCACCACCCATGTGGCGCGGGTGTTGATCTCCGCCGATAGGGCATCCAGAATGCTGAAGCCCCCCCCCCTGCACATAATACCCAGAATGGCCATAAACCCATAAATGGCCATAAATTCCCCCACCGGGAATCCAGCGCCGTGATTGGCTGGCAGCGCTCACGTGAGCAGGACATTGCAGCCGATTGCTACCCATTTGGGCACCAGATGGCCAATTGCTGCACTGGATTCTAGTGATTTTTTTATTTTTTCTTATGTTCGCTAATGTGTGTTTTATGAAAGCAGTTTTAACTACCTGCAAAAAAAGCAAAAAAAAAAAAAAAATGAAAATTCTCAAAAAAACTGTCATAAAATAGGTGCCAACTGAATCACTTAAAGTGGACCAACACCCAGGGGTGATCAGATCCCTCCCCACGGGGCATCGGAAATCAGGATGCCCCGCTGTGTGAAACCCCCCATTCACCTTACCTTACCCCCGTTCCAACGGCGCATGCGCGAGCCGCGGCCGCATCTCGCGCTTCCTTCTAGCAGGGCGCACACCCGCGCCGGCCGTTTGTGAATGGCCGGCGCGGGCGCGCTCCCTGTTAGTGGTATGTCGCTCGTCCGTACATACCACAGCAGCTCTGATTGGACGAGGGCTCGCGTAGGAGCAGGGAGAGGTGAGTTTTTTAGAGCGATCGGGGGGTTTCACGCAGCGGGGCACCCCCGATCGGGGTGCCATGCGGAAGTGGCCCAAAACCCAGGACAGTGAAAATCCTGGGTGTTGGTCCACTTTAAAGTGAACCAACACCCAGGGGTGATCGGCCCGGGAATCTATAAGATTCCCGGGCCGATCACCTCACTCACATCCCGATCTCGGATGTCCCGCGGGGGTGAAACCCCCCCCAAAAAAACCCAAACTCCTTACCTGATCCGCCGCCACAGCGGACGCGCTGTCTTGGACGCCGCTGTCACCCGCTTGGACGTCGGCGGGGATTGGACGCCGCGGTCACGTGGGAGCGGGGAGAGGTGAGTTTTTTGGGGTTTCTGGGGGGTTTCAGAGAGCGGGACACCCCCGATCGGGGTGCCCTGCCGAAGTGGACCAAAACCCCGGAAGAGTCAAAATCCTGGGTGTTGGTCCACTTTAAGTGTGCATGAGTATCAAAAATGATTTTCTCCCACAAAGAAACCTGCAAGAACACATTCCCACTCTTTTTTTGCAGGAAAAACTAATCTTTAACTCTCACGCCCATTCGGGTGATTCAGTGATCAGGTCTTTTTTTAATAGAATTTCTGGCTTCTCTTGTCCTCTCGAAAATTCTCTCAGAAAGTTAAACTCATGTGAATTGACCCTTAAACCGGACCTTCACCATGATTAAATGAAAAGCCCAAACCCTTAAAAAATGATTCCCCAGCATCTAAAATTAATATATTTTAAGTTTTTAGTCGCTTTCTTCTTATTCTTTCTCCCACTGGGCTGCAACTCTGTTCAGGACTTTAGGATACGGGCGCCGCCATCTTGAATCAGAAGCATCACACTTACTGAGGAGAGGAGAGTGGGATAAAGTACGGGGGTGGGGGTATATCTGTGATTTGCTCAGGCAGAGCAGAGCTGGGGTCAGGAAAAGGTCAGCAATCCCAGAATGCAGAGCAGCACAGTCAGGAGACACTTCCTGTTTGCAGGCTGCCTGATGTCCCATGAGCCGCCATCTTGGATGTTTAAAGGATCATAACATGCAGTAGATGCAGGTAGGATGATTTTTAATGTGAGCAATCTGTATGTACAGGGTGGGGGAAACATATAAGATAGACTCTTATTTAGAGGGAAGGTCCGGATTAATATGAGCAATCTGTATGTACAGGGTGGGGGAAACATATAAGATAGACTCTTATTTAGAGGGAAGGTCCGGATTAATATGAGCAATCTGTATGTACAGGGTGGGGGAAACATATACGATAGACTCTTATTTAGAGTGAAGGTCCGGATTAATGTGAGCAATCTGTATGTACAGGGTGTGGGAAACATATAAGATATGCTCTTATTAAGAGTAAAGGACCGCTTTAAGTCATAGATATATTATTCAACAGATAGATTACATAGCAGAGACTATGGCCTCGATTCAATAAAGGTAGAAAAAAAATCTCATGCTAGTAAAAAATTAAATTCATGAGAAAAAAGCCTGAGAATGTCAGTGTTACTGAATCATTAGATAAAAAGACAATGAAAGTCAATGGCAGCTTTTACTACAGTGTAGAAAGGAGGAAACAGTTCTCTACTTTTCTTAGGAGTAAAAAAGTGCCATTGACTTTCATTGTCTTTTTATCTAATGATTCAGTAACAGTGACATTCTCAGGCTTTTTTCTCATGAATTGAATCTTTTACTACCATGAGAGTTTTTTTCTACCTTTATTGAATCGAGGCCATAGAGATATTGATTGATAGTAAAGATACTGCCGACATAGATGGGGTCATACAGAGATTAATAAATAGGTTATGCAGTAGAGAGATATAATGGTAGAGATAATGAGAGATTAATAATAAGAGAGATTTTAGTAGTAGTAAGAGTTTAGGAAATTGATCAACAGATGTACTCAGAGAAGGAAGATTGATACACTGAGGGATAAAGAGAGTGAAATATTGATTGATAGATTAAACAGGAACATCAGGGTAAAACACAAGTATGGCCGATCCCCCCCATCGGGCCCTGGTTACCTTTTGGATGTCACCGCCTGATGAGGCTACATCCGGCTTTCCCAGGGCCCGATTCTTTCCCCGCCACTGACTACAGGTCAGAGAGAGGCAGAGGAGGGCTGTGGGCTAGAGGGAGGCAAAGAGCATTGAGGGTAGGGAGGCAGACCAGGGATGTGAGGCAGAGGAGGGCTGCAGGGTAACGGGAGGCAGAGGAGGGCTGCAGGGTAACGGGAGGCAGAGGAGGGCTGCAGGGTAACGGGAGGCAGAGGAGGGCTGCAGGGTAACGGGAGGCAGAGGAGGGCTGCAGGGTAACGGGAGGTAGAGGAGGGCTGCAGGGCAACGGGAGGTAGAGGAGGGCTGCAGGGCAACGGGAGGCAGAGGAGGGCTGCAGGGTAACGGGAGGCAGAGGAGGGCTGCAGGGTAACGGGAGGCAGAGGAGGGCTGCAGGGTAACGGGAGGCAGAGGAGGGCTGCAGGGTAACGGGAGGCAGAGGAGGGCTGCAGGGTAACTGGAGGCAGAGGAGGGCTGCAGGGTAACGGGAGGCAGAGGAGGGCTGCAGGGTAACTGGAGGCAGAGGAGGGCTGCAGGGTAACGGGAGGCAGAGGAGGGCTGCAGGGTAACTGGAGGCAGAGGAGGGCTGCAGGGTAACTGGAGGCAGAGGAGGGCTGCAGGGTAACGGGAGGCAGAGGAGGGCTGCAGGGTAACGGGAGGCAGAGGAGGGCTGCAGGGTAACGGGAGGCAGAGGAGGGCTGCAGGGTAACGGGAGGCAGAGGAGGGCTGCAGGGTAACGGGAGGCAGAGGAGGGCTGTAGGGTAACGGGAGGCAGAGGAGGGTTGTGGGGCAGGGTAGGTACTGAAGGGCTGCAGGACAGTCTGGACAGAGGGGGTAGCAAAGAGTGGTTGTGGGTCAGAGGGTACTGTAGAAAGGCTGAGCATTAGAAAGACAGGGTTGTGGGTCTGGGGGAGGCAAGGGAGGGTTGTGGGCCACAGGAAGGTAGAGAAGGGTTGTGAGACAGAGGGAGACCACATTAAACTGGAGTGCACTGCAGCTGCACGTGCATCTCTCCAGGGATCCATGGCATTGGGCCAAATGCTTTTTATTTAAGCCGGCCCTAAACTGTTGAATCCCCCTGTCTGTCCCAGGGCACCCAAAGTCATCTAGGATGCTCTGCCAGGATTCCCCCCCCTAGTTTGCCTTATACCCACCACTGATCCCACTGGCAGCATTCCTGGTCTTCGTGCCCACTGTGCCAGGCATTTATGGCAATTATAAACTTTCCCTATCACCGCAGAAAGCCTGGCCGACACAGTGAGTGCACACACCAGGGATGCTACCAGAAGATGCAGATGCAGCGTGTGATCACTGGATGGAGTTAAGTATAGGGTCAACCAGGGCAGGATTAAGTGTGGTGGGGGCCCCTGGGCACAAAATCTGGTGGAGGCCCCAGATGCAGTATTTTTTTCCTTTAAAATAGTCCAGCTAAGTAACTGATTGGTGGTTGTCTGGCACAAGTCCCTTGTGCCACCTTTGTGCTGCTCAGGGACTTCTGATTTGCCATTCTGGGCAGGGGGTAGTGTAGTCGCCCAGCAGAAAACAGTACCTTGCATTGAGCTGCCAGCGGCTGTGTTTGGTGGCTTATGTACAGTGAGCGGCTTTGCTGCTCTAGACTCTAGGATTGAAAAACAAAAAAAAGGCTTGCCCAGACGCACCCCCACTGCTGCCGATAGTTTTGCTGCTGGCCCTGCAGCCCGTCAGACCAAAGACTGAATAGCCTCCTGGATCAGACCATAACCCAAAGGTTGGTGAAGGCCCCCTTTGCAGGGCAAGTGGTGGAGGCCCTGGGGCTCTAGCCCCTTGCGCCCCCTCATAATCCGGCCCTGGGGTCAACTTGGGGGGAGGCTTACAGAGGGCATGCTTTCACCCAGCACTAGGGTCTTTTAGAGCCTAATGAGATTAGGGTTTTGGTACACTTTAAGAGATGTGCACCATGCATGGTGGGCCCACAAAGTTCTGCCATAGGCCCTGGCAGACAGAATGGCCCACTTTTTTTAACAAGTGGATGAGCAGCCACTGCAGGTGGACGGGCGCTATGCATTGGGGCCCCTGCAGCAGTCCTTTTGGGGGCCTTAGCAGAAGGAATAGTCCTAGGGGGGGATAGCCAATAGCTTCTAGTTAGAGTTAAGCTGGATGGAAAAAGCTCAGGCTTAAAACAGGTCAGTGCCAATGCACTGATAGGAGCAGCTTTAAGTATAGCACACACTCACAGCTCCTTTGCTGTCACTTGAACACGGTGTGGTGTGTCAGGCAGGGGCAGCGCTGTATTGACTTGATATGTGGTGAAGCTGATCTGCTTGCCAATCAAACTCACTTGCAGCAGCGTTCCACAGGCACGGACAGCAGAGGCGGGCGGCAGTCAGCAGGCCTCGGGCGCAAAAGTGGGTGAATTTAATATAAAAAATAAAAGTCAATAAAATGCACAGAGCTTCTGTAGACCTCCAGATAGCCGTGTGGTTATTCTGTGCTCATTCACTTTCACCACTGTTTAATTGTGCCGCAGTGACGTTTCCCACCACCAATATAATGCTCTTACCGGAACATCCAAAGATAATGTGCCAAATACTCAATAAATTCCCCCACATTCAGGACCGGAACATCCAGGGATAATAGGCCAAACGATCAATAAAATCCTCCCCACATTCAGGACCGTGAGTTGGTTACCATCACTACTTCAGGCCTTATACAGTTGTATCTCTCATAAAGCACATATAAAAAAGAGAAAATACAACACGACTGTCAGGTCCCGTGGGACGCCCACCTTCCAAATAAGTCTGCAACCCCCAATCTCCGCTGCTAGCTTCGCCTATAGACAAGCCCCCGTCTGCCGGGACGCTAAACACGCCTCACCGGGCACGGTTGCCCCCAGGACTTTATAGCACAAAGGATGCAGACTTATGAAGGGGAAGGCAGACGAACCAGGAACGAGACTGGGCAAGGTCAAACAAGCAGAGGTCATACACGGAAGATCAGTCCAATGAAGCGCAGTACAGGAGGATGAGACAGAAGAATAGTCAAGTCGAGCCAAAGGTCAAACCGGGGAATCACGGGTACGCAGTACAGTGGAGCAGGCAAAATCGTAGTCAGGAAAACAGGCTAAGGTCAGTCCAGGCAGCGATCAAGGATGGTCATACACAGCAGGATAAACGAAGACAGAGCAGACACCAATTCACACCCAGCAGCACGCTATCACGGGCAAGGATCAAATGTGATGGAAACCCCTTTATAGGAAGTAGCAGACATGATAGAGGGACATAATTGGTGCACTTAGGATACAAGGACTGATTTGCTAATATAGGGCGTTCCGCCCAGAACCACCCTGGGCTCATTGGCCCAAACCTGGAGCCTCCCACACACCCATAGGGCTATAGGCCCAGAACTGATTACCTCCGGCGGACACGCTGTGTGCAGCGCCGCCGGAGGGCATAAATACTGAGTGCTCACGCGCGAGCACGACGCAGGATGTCAGGAGCACGCCTCGATGCCGGAGAGGCGGCCGCTCCAGGCGCCGCTCGCGGCGGAACTGCCCGAGCCGCCGCTCGCGGCAGAAACAGCCGAGCGGCCGCTCGCGGCGGGAACAACCTAGCGGCGGCCAGGGACGGAAGCCGCCAAACAGCCGTCCGCCGAGGACGCCGCCCCGCCAGTGCTCCGGCTGACCGACCGCAGCCGGCGCGGGACCGAAGGCTGGGTGAGTAGCTCGTGACCCTCGTGACACTACCCCCCCTTCACGAGGGGCCTCCGGACCCTTACCAGGTTTATCAGAATTCTCACGATGGAATCTATTGACTAAGATTCTGGCATGAACATCTTTGGCCGGTACCCAACATCTCTCCTCAGGACCAAAACCCTTCCAATCAATTAAATACTGTAATGAATTTCGGACCATTTGAGCGTCGAGTATTCTGTTAACCTCGTACTCAGGTTCATCTCCCATTACAACTGGAGGAGGAGATGGCACCTGAACGTTTCTGGCGGATTTCAATAGGGAAACATGAAAAGTAGACGGAATCTTCATGGACATAGGTAGCTTAACTGTAAAGGTAACATCACTCAACTTACTTATGATGGGAAAAGGACCGATATACTTAGGACCCAACTTAGGCGAGGGTTGTCTAAGAGCTATATTTTTAGTGGATACCCAGACCCAGTCTCCCACCTGAAATGGTGGTTCCTGCGATCTATGTCGGTCCGCAAACACTTTATATCTCACAGAGGCTTTTCTAAGGTTCGTCTGTATTTCAGACCACACCTTAGTCCTTTCCCGTAACCATTCCTCCAAGGCCGGCAGGTTGGAGGAAGGACCAGAGAAGGACGATGCCTTGGGATTCTTGCCATAGTTACAGAAAAACGGCGAAAACTTGGTCGACTCGCTAGGCGCATTGTTAAAGGCGAACTCTGCAAACTCGATAAATTCCGCCCATTGTTCTTGACGATCAGATACAAAGCAGCGCAAGTATTGTTCTAAACTCTGATTCACCCGCTCAGTCTGTCCGTTAGACTGGGGATGATAGGCTGTAGAAAGGGAAACTTTTATGTCCAACCGAGTACAAAAAGCTTTCCAGAAGCGGGATACAAACTGAACCCCCGATCTGAAACAATATTCTGTGGTATACCATGGAGACGGAAAACATGCTTAATGAATAACTGCACCAACTCTGGCGCCGACGGAAGTTTTACCAAAGGAATAAAGTGCGCCATTTTACTGAAGCGGTCAACCACCACCCAGATTACAGTATTCCCCTGCGATTGAGGTAGATTGACAATGAAATCCATGGATATGTGGGACCATGGTTCACCAGGAATCTCCAGAGGTACTAATAATCCCGCTGGAGATCCATGGGTTGTTTTACAACGCGCACATACAGGGCATGCTTCAACAAAGGCGGTTATGTCGCGTCTGATGGTAGGCCACCAGACATGGCGTTTGGCGATAGCCAGTGTTTTCCGAATCCCTAAGTGACTGGCGGACTTGGCATCATGAAGTTCCTGTAAGAAGGCGTAAATGAGGCGGAACAAATTGGCATTCAGAGGGTTTACCGGGAGGAGTATCAATCTGATACGGAGTCAAAGAACTAGACAAATCAGGGAGAAGGGCACCCACAATACAACCTAAGGGTAAAATCGGTTCTGCAGGATCGAATCGATCCTTACAGTCTCCGAAATTGCAAGATAGGGCGTCTGCTTTGGTATTCTTTTTTCTTTTTCCCTGGTTTGTAGGTGATAATGAAATTAAAAAGAGTGCCCAGCGAGCCTGACGGGAATTGAGCCCTTTGGCGGATTCTATATATTCTAGATTCTTGTGGTCAGTATATACAGTAATGGGATGTAGAGAACCCTCCAGCCAGTGTCGCCATTCTTCAAAGGCCAGTTTAATACCCAATAGTTCCCTATTACCAACATCATAATTACGTTCAGCAGGAGAAAATTTACGTGAAAAGAAGGCACAGGGATGCAGTCTCTCCGGATTACCAGAATACTGAGAGAGAACTGCTCCCACACCAAGTTCGGAAGCGTCGACCTCCAACAGAAACGGGTGATTGATATTGGGGTGGATCAATACCGGAGCTGAAGTAAAGGTCTTTTTCAGTGATTGAAAAGCGCTTATTGCTGAGGGAGGCCACTCCTCAACAAAAGCACCCTTCCGAGTAAGGTCAGTTAAGGGCCCCACTATGGAAGAGAACCCCCTTATGAATTGTCTATAAAAGTTTGCAAATCCTAAAAACCTCTGAAGCGCCTTTAGGGTTCTTGGTTGCTCCCACTCCAGTATCGCGGATACTTTGGAGGGATCCATAACCAACCCACGCTTAGAGATCAAATATCCTAGAAACGGAATTTCAGAAACTTCAAATACACACTTAGAAATGTTAGCATACAGATGGTTCTCCCGTAACCTTTGTAACACCGCTTTTACATGTTGACGGTGTTCCGACAGGGAACGGGCAAAAATGAGTATATCGTCTAAATAGACCACCAAAAATCGACCCAAGAAATCGCGAAAAATGTCGTTCACGAAATCTTGGAAGACTGCAGGGGCATTACATAGGCCGAAGGGCATAACCAAGTATTCGTAGTGACCATCTTTGACATTGAAGGCTGTCTTCCATTCATCTCCCTGGCGTATACGAATAAGATTATATGCCCCTCTAAGATCAAGTCCCAGATACTTGATTAAAGAGATCATTGATTAAAGGTAACGGATATCTATTCTTGACCGTAATTTTGTTTAATCCCCGGTAGTCAATACAGGGGCGTAAACCGCCGTCCTTCTTTTCGACAAAGAAGAAACCAGCACCAGCAGGAGAGGTGGAAGGACGGATGAATCCCTTCTTGAGATTCTCCGTAATATAATTTTTCATGGCCAGCTCTTCAGATCGTGTGAGATTGTATATCTTTCCCCTAGGGGGCATAGTACCTGGAAGCAAATCGATGGGACAGTCATAGGCCCTATGCGGAGGGAGAGTGTCAGCGGATTTTTCGGAGAAAACATCCGCCCAATCCGCGTAGACAGGTGGTAAACCATCAAGAATGACCTGTGAGGACCTAAAGGCTGTAGAGAAACAATGCTCATAACAGAATGGACTCCATTTAACAAGATCCCCAGATCCCCAATTAATAACCGGGTTATGGGTTTTTAACCATGGGAATCCTAACACAATAGGAGATACAGGACTCTCAATAATAAAAAATTCTAATTCCTCAGAATGGGCAGATCCCACAACTAAATTCACCAAGGGGGTCTTAAAGAAAACCAATCCTCCCATGATGAGTTCATTATTGACAGCCAGGACCCGAAGTGAATTTTCTAACGGAATCAATGGAATATTAAGGGTGGAGGCAAGCGACCTATCCAAGAAATTGCCAGCCGCTCCACTGTCAATGAAGGCGGAGACAGAAGTCTTGGAAAGGCCCCAAGAGACCATAACTGGTAAGAGTAACCGATTTACATGAGGGAATGATACCTGACCGCCTAGATGAAGTCCCTCAACTGGATCTAGGCGCTGTAGTTTCCCGCCACCGGGACCTTGTTAGGGCAATTCTTGGCGAAGTGGCCAGCATTCCTGCAGTACAGACCTTGTGATCTGCGTCGAACTTTCTCTGCCTGAGAAAGATGAGTCACGCCAAGCTGCATGGGCTCTTCGGATGTCATAGGAGATGAGGCGGCAGCACCCCTAGGGCTTAACTCTTGGCGAGGGGATCCCCAAGGTTGATCCTTGACTTTTTCTTGGTGTCTTTCTCTGAGACGTCTATCCACTCTAATTGCCAGTTGCATATATTCATCAAGGCTTTTGGGTAGCGGATAATTCACTAGAGCATCTTTAATATTTTCAGAGAGTCCAATTCTAAATTGGCTGCACAAGGCTGGGTCATTCCACTTGGAGTCAATGGACCATCGACGGAACTCTGCGCTATACTCTTCAGCCGACCGTTTCGCTTGTCTAAGACTCCGTAGTTTAGAGTCTGCTGTTGAAGCCCGCTCTGGGTCTGCATACAAAAGCTCCATGGCAGCAAAGAAGGCGGAGACGGACTGTAAGGATTCATCCGTAGAGGCCAGTCCAAATGCCCAGGTCTGAGGGTCACCCTGAAGAAGTGAGATAACAAGGCCCACTCGTTGAGTTTCTGACCCGGATGAGTGGGGCCATAGTCGGTAGTAGTTCACATGAGTTCACATGAGTTCTTAAAGTTAGAGAATTTAGACCGTTCCCCAAAGAACTTTTCTGGAAGGGGAATCTTCGGCTCGACTGAAGACCCAGGATCCAGTGGCGCAGGTAGTTGGCGACTTTCCTGCGTAGCCACTCACTGGGCCAGCTGGTTGATGGCGGTGGCCATGGCTTGCACCTGTTGCATTAATTCTTCCATCTAGGAAATGATTGGGCCCGTGATAATGTCAGGTCCCGTGGGACGCCCACCTTCCAAATAAGTCTGCAACCCCCAATCTCCGCTGCTAGCTTCGCCTATAGACAAGCCCCCGTCTGCCGGGACGCTAAACACGCCTCACCGCCCGCCGAGGACGCCGCCCCCGCCAGTGCTCCGGCTGACCGACCGCAGCCGGCGCGGGACCGAAGGCTGGGTGAGTATCTGGTGACCCTCGTGACAACGACCATAGTCGGCCACCTAGCCAAAGTCGCGTGGAGCGACGAAACGCGTTGTTAGCCGGCGGTAGGACGCTCTCCTCACCTGGAGTGGAGGAATCTGGCGTCATAAATATTTTTAAGGTGGAACGGAGTAGCGTGAGTTGATACATATTGGATTGGATTGAAAGTGTGATTTTAATGTTTTAACATGTGAGTGCAATCTGGCACAATAAATTATTCCTCGTTTCCAACATTGTTGCACTATGGTCGTGTTGTATTTTCTCTTTTTTATATGTGCTTTATGAGAGATACAACTGTATAAGGCCTGAAGTAGTGATGGTAACCAACTCAAGATCCTGAATGTGGAGAGGATTTTATTGATCGTTTGGCCTATTATCCCTGGATGTTCCGGTCCTGAATGTGGGGGAATTTATTGAGTATTTGCCACATTATACTGAAATATATGTACAAATTCCGCACCACAATATAAGATCAAATTAAATTTAAATGTAATACCTGTGGCCGTGCAGTGGTGGGAGACTATCTCTGTTTAAAATTAGAATTCTAATATTGCAATGGTGAATCCAGCAATTCACCTAGTATAGCTCCAAACCATCGCACCTCCTCCATGGTAATCAATAAATCAACTAAATATACATAATGAATTCATAAATTATTTATTAATAATTACCCACAAAAATTACATAACAAACAATTAAAAAACATATAAAACTAGATCGTACATTCCCAAGGGCATCCCATTTTTACCCAACCCAATCCTATGAATAGGATATTTCAGTGTTCATATAACAGACAATCCATAAAGTGCATAAGTGCTAATCTGTGCAAATATAACATTAATAGTACAAAATGTGGCAAGAAAAAGAAAGAAAACAGACTCAAAATGTCAAATATTTGGTTTGTTGTATTTGACATTTTGAGTCTGTTTTCTTTCTTTTTCTTGCCACATTTTGTACTATTAATGTTATATTTGCACAGATTAGCACTTATGCACTTTATGGATTGTCTGTTATATGAACATTGAAATATCCTATTCATAGGATTGGGTTGGGTAAAAATGGGATGCCCTTGGGAATGTACGATCTAGTTTTATATGTTTTTCAATTGTCTGTTATGTAATCTTTGTGGGTAATTATTAATAATTTATGAATTAATTATGTATATTTAGTTGATTTATTGATTACCGTGGAGGAGGTGCGATGGTTTGGAGCTATACTAGGTGAATTGCTGGATTCACCATTGCAATATTAGAATTCTATTTGGCACATTATCTTTGGATGTTCCGGTAAGAGCATTATATTGGTGGTGGGAAACGTCACTGAATTGGATATTGCGGCACTATTAAACAGTGGTGAAAGTGAATGAGCACAGAATAACCACACGGCTATTTGGAGGTCTACAGAAGCTCTGTGCATTTTATTGACTTTTATTTTCTGTATTTGACTTATCAGTGAGATGGTAGTCTTAGCACGTGGAGCTTCACAATAATATAAGTTTTTTTTATGATTTTAAGCGCTGTATTATTTATTTAAATTTTGTCAAATTTAATATAAAAATGCACCAGCGGTCACACTCCTTAGGAAACCGAAGGCCCTCTAGTGGCACCCCAGCGGTGTTGGCCTGGCACAATAGCTCCATTGCACTAATCATAATCCGGCCCTGACCATGCTGCTGCCTGGATTTAACTGACCTAACTCACAATGCACAGCGGCAGGAAACCCAGCAGCACCTCTCTGCAGGCTGCCTGTAGCTCTATAGGATGCCATTAAGGGGAGAAAATCGACCGCGGCAGGAATTGCAAATTGGTAAATTCATTTTTATGTGCAGCAATCTGAATTGCCTGGGGAAGGGATGCATATGAGCACTGTTTCTTGTAAGGTTGTTGGTCCAGATTTAGTCATAGATATATTATTTAAGAGAGAGACTGAAATATTGATTGATATTATAGAGACTGGAGAAACGCATTACAGAGATGAGGTCATACAAAGAGTAATTAATAGAGTGCCCGATAAAGAGATTAGGAGATTAATCAATAGAGAGAGTTTGGTAGAGATTAGAAGAGTGATCAACAGAGGGACTGAGTCGAAGAAAGACTGATACATTCAGAAGTAAAAAGTGTGAAATATTGATTGATTGATTAGTAGAAAGGTTGAGATATCGATTGATAGTAGAGAGACTTGGAAAACTGATTGATACAGAGATGAGGTCATACAAAGACTAAATAGTTAGTTTGATTGATAGAGAGATTGAATGGTAGATGGTGACCAATTGAGTGGTAAAGAGATTCAGATATTGATTGGTTGATCAACAGATTGATTGATTGATTAGTAGAAAGGTTGAGATATCGATTGATAGTAGAGAGACTTGGAAAACTGATTGATACAGAGATGAGGTCATACAAAGACTAAATAGTTAGTTTGATTGATAGAGAGATTGAATGGTAGATAGTGACCAATTGAGTGGTAAAGAGATTCATATATTGATTGGTTGATCAACAGATTGATTGATTGATTGATTAGTAGAAAGATTGAGATATCGATTGATAGTAGAGAGACTTGGAAAACTGATTGATACAGAGATGAGGTCATACAAAGACTAAATAGTTAGTTTGATTGATAGAGAGATTGAATTGTAGATAGTGACCAATTGAGTGGTAAAGAGATTCAGATATTGATTGGTTGATCAACAGATTGATTGATTGATTAGTAGAAAGGTTGAGATATCGATTGATAGTAGAGAGACTTGGAAAACTGATTGATACAGAGATGAGGTCATACAAAGACTAAATAGTTCGTTTGATTGATAGAGAGATTGAATGGTAGATGGTGACCAATTGAGTGGTAAAGAGATTCAGATATTGATTGGTTGATCAACAGATTGATTGATTGATTAGTAGAAAGGTTGAGATATCGATTGATAGTAGAGAGACTTGGAAAACTGATTGATACAGAGATGAGGTCATACAAAGACTAAATAGTTCGTTTGATTGATAGAGAGATTGAATGGTAGATGGTGACCAATTGAGTGGTAAAGAGATTCAGATATTGATTGGTTGATCAACAGATTGATTGATTGATTAGTAGAAAGGTTGAGATATCGATTGATAGTAGAGAGACTTGGAAAACTGATTGATACAGAGATGAGGTCATACAAAGACTAAATAGTTAGTTTGATTGACAGAGAGATTGAATGGTAGACGGTGACCAATTGAGTGGTAAAGAGATTCAGATATTGATTGGTTGATCAACAGATTGATTGATTGATTAGTAGAAAGGTTGAGATATCGATTGATAGTAGAGAGACTTGGAAAACTGATACAGAGATGAGGTCATACAAAGACTAAATAGTTAGTTTGATTGATAGAGAGATTGAATGGTAGATGGTGACCAATTGAGTGGTAAAGAGATTCAGATATTGAATGGTTGATCAACAGATTGATTGATTGATTTATTAGTAGAAAGGTTGAGATATCGATTGATAGTAGAGAGACTTGGAAAACTGATTGATACAGAGATGAGGTCATACAAAGACTAAATAGTTAGTTTGATTGATAGAGAGATTGAATGGTAGATGGTGACCAATTGAGTGGTAAAGAGATTCAGATATTGATTGGTTGATCAACAGATTGATTGATTGATTAGTTGAAAGGTTGAGATATCGATTGATAGTAGAGAGACTTGGAAAACTAACTGATACAGAGATGAGGTCATACAAAGACTAAATAGTTAGTTTGATTGATAGAGAGATTGAATGGTAGATGGTGACCAATTGAGTGGTAAAGAGATTCAGATATTGATTGGTTGATCAACAGATTGATTGATTGATTGATTAGTAGAAAGGTTGAGATATCGATTGATAGTAGAGAGACTTGGAAAACTAATTGATACAGAGATGAGGTCATACAAAGACTAAATAGTTAGTTTGATTGATAGAGAGATTGAATGGTAGATGGTGACCAATTGAGTGATAAAGAGATTCAGATATTGAATGGTTGATCAACAGATTGATTGATTGATTGATTAGTAGAAAGGTTGAGATATCGATTGATAGTAGAGAGACTTGGAAAACTGATTGATATAGAGATGAGGTCATACAAAGACTAAATAGTTAGTTTGATTGATAGAGAGATTGAATTGTAGATAGTGACCAATTGAGTGGTAAAGAGATTCAGATATTGATTGGTTGATCAACAGATTGATTGATTGATTAGTAGAAAGGTTGAGATATCGATTGATAGTAGAGAGACTTGGAAAACTGATACAGAGATGAGGTCATACAAAGACTAAATAGTTAGTTTGATTGATAGAGAGATTGAATGGTAGATGGTGACCAATTGAGTGGTAGAGAGATTCAGATATTTATTGGTTGATCAACAGATTGATGAATTGAGTAGTAGAGATTGGGAGACTGATTGACAAAGAGATGAACCACTAGAGATATTAGAAGATACAAAGAGATTTAGTAGTAGAGATACCATTGCTCAGTTGAGCAGTAGAGTTTGAGATATCAAGTGGTAGACTGAGCAGTAGCGGGATTGAAAGACTGATCAACAGAGAGGTCAAGTTCCAGGAGACTGATCAATTAAAAGACAGATTGAGTGATTTATTGATGAATCCTTTGTCACATCCAGCTTCCTAGCCGCTAACACCCACCATCTGCGTAGGAGATATAGCCAGACGTTACGTAGAGTCAGGGACGGACTGTCCATAGAGAGTTCCTGGAGAATACCTGGTGGGCCACACTGCTTTGCTGCCAGTTGGGCTACTGCTTCTTAATACCCTATCCGAAATTAGCCACCCTAGTCTTTTACCCCCTTACCTGTCTGTTGGGTTCAAGTAAGTACAGGACCTTTTTAACTTATTAGATTTAGTCTAATCCAAATTATCGGCTGTCCCAGCTTCCCAGAAAAGGAAAGCCATTATGATACTGTGTTGAACTATATGTGCCCAGTGCCTCTCTACAGTGGCTGACGCTCGCTCTCTTTCAGATTCCTCCTTCTATGGAGTGCCGTTCTTATCATGTACCCCACCAGCTTGGCGGTCATTGCGCTGACCTTCTCCAACTACGTCCTGCAGCCCGTCTTCCCAGACTGCATCCCGCCATATGATGCCACCAGGGCCCTCTCGCTGGTCTGTTTGTGTAAGTATCACCTTCTGCTCCATATGGGTTAAAAAACCTTGTGCAGCCTCAATTGTCTTGCAGTCTGAAGAGTCTCTTCTTATCCACAGTGCTGCTAACATGGGTGAACAGCTCAAGTGTCCGATGGGCCACCCGCATTCAGGATATATTCACAGCTGGCAAGCTCTTGGCGTTGGCACTTATTATAGCAGTTGGGCTTATGCAAATATCTAAAGGTACAGAACTTTTACATATATTTTGGAATAACATCGTCTATTTAATGAGCGGGGTAGCCTTTTAAAGAAGAGGAACCCTATAATGATTCAAATAAAATAGAGCAGATCGTGCTGACATGCAGATGCACCATTCTCTCATAAAGCTGCGTTCTGTTTACATTTTAATACTAGGCTCATGTCTGCTATAAATGTATCCCAGCAGGAGTAGCTTTTGTTACAATGTGTTACCACCAGGAAACTTTCTGGCTTGTAAAATGATGATTCATCTCTGCTTGTTACATTGCTGCAGCACGAGGTAAAAACCACTGAGTTCCATTTTCAGTGCTTTCAGTAATGCTACAAGTAATGTACCATTGGCCCCCATCTTACCCCTATGCCATCATCTGTGAAACTGTTTAATATTGGTGATCCTATCTCAGGTTGCACTGCTGCTTCTTTTCAGGCAAGGGCTATCCTCCAATTAAAAAAGAAAATAGTGGTGTCCATATGAACTGGAAATTTGTACCAGAAATCTTGTCAAAGTATTATACTTCTTGTTTTTGGTCTTTATACCTGTAATGTGCCTATAACCAATAGTGGGGTGAATAGGAAAGCCCTGCTGTCAAGAACCATGTCTGAAATAAGACAGCTGGGCTAGCACAGTGCTAATGTAGCATCTCCATCTTGTGCACACCACAGCATGGCCGCACTACTGAGTTCTCTCACATTATGGTCTATGCAGAACATGTGCACTCAGCACTCAAAGCGCGCTTGTCAAACCCCCCTTGTTTTAACTATAGCATTAATGCCTGAGCCCCCTGCAGGTGGACATCCCATGCACAGGCCCAGTTTTGCCTAACGGCAAATACACCCCTGGGAGCTAAGTAAAACCGAGTGAGGTGTACATCGGTGCAGTAGGCTCACTCCTGAGCTCCTCCTTCACTGCTTGGTATTGTGGGATCACGGCCAAAGATCAGGCTGAAGAGGATCACCAGGACTGCTGAACGGATCATAGGGTGTCCCCTACCTGACCTAGATGAACAATTCAAGGAAAGGATCCGCTCAAGGGCAAAAAGAATAGTTGGAGATCCCACACACCCAGGTCACCCCTTCTTCAATCTCCTACCATCTGGACGAAGGTACCGGGCTCTCTCGTCCAGGACCTCTCGGTATAAAAACAGTTTCTTCCCACTTGCTGTTAAAGCACTGAATAATCAACTCTAAGAATCCTTGAAAAACTTTCGGTCCCCAGCGCATCACCAGTTACCTAAAGGAATATCGTATGTAACTAAAATCCCTTGTAAATATGTATAGCTAGCAAATGTTTAAACCCCCATTGATGTATATAGTATGTGTGTTGATGTATATAATTGTGTGTCTAGCAAATGTTCAAGCTCTATGGAGAACTCCCCTTCCAAAAAGTATTCCTTGTTTGTATTCTGTACCTACTTGGCATAAGTGAGTGGCACTGGGAGTGGGTTAAAGTAGTGGGGCTGGGTAAAGGGGTGGATGACAGAGTCAGCCGTATGTGAAAAGATTTTAGGATGGTGACGCCCCCGCCCCCATTGAACGACCTACATTCATATTTAGAAGAAAAATTTAGAAGGGGATGTGATGTAAGTTATAAAATAGAGAATGTGGAAATGAGAGATGTGGAAAAAAGAAATTAATGGAAGGTGTAAAAAAAAGAAGGAAATGTAAAAGAGAGGAAGGCATAGAGAAGGCGAAAAAGAGGGAATGGATGGAGGGTGTCAGCATAAAGAGACGGACGGAATGCTGGAGATACATGGAAACATACACATTTAGAAATTGAATGTAATGTAAGTAACTAGAGACAGAATAAAAGATAGGAAAATAGATGATAGAGAGTTTTGGTCTGCTTTTAGTCTTTTTAGTCTCTAGGGCTGTGATTGGTGCGTTTTAACCATGTTTAGTTTTTGGTAACAGGAAACTATGAAGAGCTGAAGCCGAGCAATGCCTTTAACTTCTGGATGACCCCAACGGTCGGGCAGTTGGCGCTGGCCTTCTTGCAGGGCTCTTTTGCTTTCAGCGGCTGGAATTTCCTGAATTATGTGACTGAAGAGCTGGTTGATCCCAGAAGGTAACAATGTCCTTGTTCGCTGTATAACTGGTACAGAGCACAGCATGGTCTTTAATGAGCAGTGAGAAGTTCCAAATGCCTCTATTCTGTACTGCTGAATAATCTGCAGTTTCTGTGCCCTACTACACAAGAATAGTTGTTTCGGAAAAAAGGACCAAAACCTGTTTTCGGCGATCCCATGGCGCATGCGCTAGCCACATACCTAACATCTTGCAGCTGATACATGCTTCGGTGCCCAGCCATGCAGATAGGCTGGGGGCAGGGGCACACATCATACCACAGGGAAACTGTGGATGTGGCTGCTCTTCACTCCCCTGCCAGGCTCTATTGTGAAATTAACAGAATAAAGTAACTTTGGGGTGGAACAATTTCTCTTTTTTTATAGTGTAAACACTTTATAGAAAGCAAGAGCTCCACTTAAAGGAGTACAATCGCAAACAAAAGTAATAAACATGCCAGATAGCTAGAGGAGGGGGTCACTTATACACCCGGCATCAAATAAATTCTGACTAATAGAAGGAAGAAGAATGGAGATAAAGCGTAGTAGTGAACATTAGTAGGCTTTGAACATTCCATTCTGCTTTCACAGGGAGGAACTGGGAAAAGTGGTTCCTGCCCTGGGGGACTCCTCGGCGCATGCCGTGCATATTAATGCACCGTGTGTGGCCCTCTTTTGGCACAGGCCAAAAGATAGGCGGGTCCCACCAATCCCCACAATTTTTCTCCAAAAAGAGGCACCACTATAAAGATTAATTACTCATTTTATTTATCAAATAATATCCTTATACAAAAGTTACATATAGAGTAGACACTTTAAAACCACATAAAAAACATGTAAACACAAGACCTAGGAAGGGGAAAAGGCGGGACAGGGGGGGAAGAGAGAAGGGGAACACAACGCGGTCCCCCTAAACTCAAGATAAGATGGCAATTCTTGAATCAAATATATCCAGTGAATCCTAAACTTATAACTAATAGCCCGACTGTGACAATAAAAAAGATGCTAATTAAATAAAGCTGATACTATCAATATCTATTATTTGTGCCAAAATGTTTATAAAGTGCTAAGTGCATATACTATAAATTGTGCTAATATAAGAGGACAGCCGGACATCAAAAAGTAAACATCAATAACAAACAGAGATCACTCACATGTCCAAGTAACCATCAGATCAACCCCCCACACACTCCCGCACGTCCACTGTCGACGCATTGCGTGACTACACGCGTCACTTCTCCAGGACTGATAGGGCCTCTTTTGGCACAGAGCATGGCTTAAAGGAGCGCTATCGCGAAATTGTGTAATATTAAAAATCCATATAAACACTTTAGCTAATAAGGGGAGGGGTCACTTATACACCTGAACTGAATAAAACTCCCGCCAAGCTTGTGGTTTTTATCCCCTGGTAGGAATAAAATCCTGGGGTTACAGGTTTAGTCTATGAGGGGTGACAGAGTCTGTCACCCGAGATGTTCTTTTCCTTCCATTAAAATAAAAAAAACAAGGCTGGCTGGATATTTCTCGATACCGGATGTATAAATGACCCCTCCTCCCTCCATCCAGCATATTTATATGGATTTTTATCATTTGGCCATTTTTTCGCGATAGAGCTCCTTTAAGGAAGCAGGAGTGGCCGCCTCCCTGGTCTCCCTGTGGTGCACTACAGCGCAAAGCATAGCTGAAAAGCTGGGTGCTGCTGGAACATGCTATGCAAGCTACAAGGAGGCCGGGGATGCAGCGACAGTCGGTGAGCACAATGTGGGAAAGGTGAGTGATTGGTGGGCGATCTGGGGGGGCTCACACAAATCGCGTTGCCACAAGGTTGCATAATCAGCAGCATCTGGAATCTTTTAGACTCTATTGTAGCCACAACGGGTGGTCGGTCCACTTTAACTCGAATGACCTTTCTCAGTCTCTGCTAAAATAACAGCTTATTGCTATTGTTATTTTTCTGATGTGTGGATATACTTTTGCCCATCATGCAATGCATTGGGCAGACAATTAGAGTGGTAAAAGGGACTGTAAACCCACCTGATGACTGTCCATTACTTTTTCTCAATTTCTAGCTTTGTCGGGTAGAAGCTATAGCAGGGCTTCAAAGTTTGCCCCTCTTAGTAATTTCAATCCTCTAAGACCACACAACAAATTGGTCTAACAGCCACTCTGTAACTTGTGGAGCACATAAGCCACACTGGTCCCACTGTACCATAAAATGCTCTTCCCAGCTTAGCCACAACCCAGAAATGACATTGAGGAAATCAGAATTGCCTAGAAAACATAAGGAGGCCGTTTCATTAATAGCGGCAGGTAGCGACAGTTGAGCGGCTGTAGCGGTATTTTCAGAGCGCCCGCTAGTAGTCGCTGTGCTTGGCCGTTGTTCGGTTGTTGATAGCGACTGAGTCGGTGTGCAGTAATGCTGAATACGGGGTGACGAGTCGCTATTTGACAGGTTCCGCGATGTATGGGTGCGCATGATAGCGACTGGTCAGAGTGACCGGCTCCCACCATATTCATCAAAAAATCAAGCTCAAAAAATTCTCGCGCTGTGAAATGCATGTTTAAACCCCAGAGCGCTGGCGGCGATGTGTTAAAAGTAGTTTTTTAACCCCCAAACCACCATATTTTTGGAAACCAAAAAAAAAAAAATGTTTTTAAGAATTTAGTAATATGAATACAATAATATTAGACCTTTAATATCAATTCTGCACAAATTTTTTTTTTTTTTTTTTTTACCTTAAAAAAAATTATCTAACATGGCAGAAGTGGTCGCAGAATTTTTCACATTTAAAAAAAAAAAACATTAATAACAATTAATTATTATTATTTAAAGATTGTTCCATTGAAATGCATTGGAGAGCGCCAGGTAGCGAGAGGTCATACCTGTCGCTGTTCAAGGTCGGACGCTGGCACTGTGGGCTGAGGCTGGAATAATGAGGAATGAGTCGCTATATGGCACTATCTCAGTCGCTAAGCAGGATTGCCTTGATAAATGTGTGATTGTGGTGGGGAGCCGGCGTTCTCGTGGCGGTGCCCGTCATTACTGGTCGCTCACCAGTCGCTACGATAAGGGCCAAGGTATTTACATATAATCAGAGATTTGGGGATGCTTTCAATGACTACATTTGCACTGTTCCCAGAGCGTGTACCTAAACAGGGATTTTAATGTTGCTGCTCCCCACAGGCTGGCTCAGGAAAGAAGCTGGGCCTCAGGAGACCCTCAAAAAGTTTCTCCCTGGAACGTATTCCTACCAGGAGAAGAAAGCCACAAGCTTGGTGGGAATATTTTCCAGTTGGGGGTGTATAAGTGACCCCTCCTCACTGTCCAACGCGTATATATGGATTTTTAAATATTGAGCGATTTTGTGATACATCACTTTAAGTAAAAAAATATTTTTGTGGTCAGTTCAGTAGATATCTTTCACATAGTTTAATGTCTTCTCCTCCTCAGGAACCTACCTCGTGCCATATTTATCTCCATTCCCCTGGTGACCTTTGTCTACACATTCACCAACATAGCTTACTTCACAGCCATGACGCCGGAAGAACTAATGTCCTCCAACGCCGTTGCAGTCGTAAGCAGCTCTCTCTTTTTCCGCAAGACATTATCTGGCGAATTGTCTGAAACCAGGACTGTCTGCATTGCCCATAATTCTGAACATGGCTGGCCTTTGGTGTGTGAGAGCTTTGCAGTTGCACGGGGCGCCATCACAAACTCTCAGTAGGGGGCGCCAGAAGTGAGAAATCCATTAGCTGGATCAGCAAATGTCTCTTTTCCACTTTTTTGCCCCCCCCCCTTTCCACATTTATTTTCTCTCTCTCTGGCTTTCTTTTTTCTGCTATTTCCTCTGTATGTTTCGCTCGTTCTCTCCATCTCGCACTCTTCTCTGTGTTCTACTTCTCTCCTTCGTTTTCTGCATTCCCTCCATCTATTTCAGTGTCAAAATGTGTATCTGGGGGGCGCAATCTTAAAATCTTTGCACAGGGTGACCTTAACGCCAAGGCCGGCTCTGCCTCATTGAAGTCTATGAGATTTCAGGGCCATCTGATTCCCTCTCCCCCCGAGCATCTCGATTTGGGATGCCCCGTGTTGTGAAACCCCCTCCAGTTGCCCAATACGCGCCGACACCTGCCATAACTGAATGGCTGGCCTGGCCACGTTACATGTGTCATGGGAGCATGGAGTGAGGTAAAGGAACTGGCTATCCCGGGGGTTTCATATAATAGTAATAGTGCAAATAGTGCCCATTGAGTGCTAATGCACGCATGGAATTCCTCCTCCACATTTTTCCCATCCATGCACTTGTGAACAACATATTCCATGAACACACCAGTAAATAAACACTATATTAGTGACTACACACATTTGAATAACACACTGTGGGCCAGTGAAGTGCACATGTGGCCGGAGCAGTGGACCACCCTAAACTCAGCGCCTGGGGAGTTAGGTGCCTTGCTCTGCAAGGGTGGGCCAACAGCCAATCAGAGGTTCGTGCTGCATTCAGCCTTACTAGCCGGTCTGACATGAATGAAGCATTCTGGCCCCGTGCCAGCCATTCATGAGCAGCCTGGGGTACACACATGAGCAAAGGGAAGCCATGGATGTGGCACACGCATTTGCACTGAGATTTCAAGTGAGTTGTTTATAGTAGGCGATCCGGGGGATTTCACACAGTGGGGCATCCCTAATTTTAGACTCCAAGGAGGCTGATGTCCCTTTTAAAGTGGACCTCCAGTCAGGAAAATAAAATGTAGTAATTTACTCCCCTAAAGCCCCCCTTTGACAATCAGTGGCATATGTTGTTTGAGAGGGCTTAACCCCATGCAGATCTTGGATCACACCTGACAGCCCACACATGAGCATGGGTGTAGAATGCAGGAGAGTCTTTGCTAGCACACAGACACACTGCAGTTGAGCTGGGAGATTTCGTATGATCATCCCAACCAGCCAGAGAGATTCTATTTCCACCCAGAATGTTAGAAAGAGATAAAATCCTTCTCTAGTTGGCCGCAGTGATGTAAAGATCAGCATGACTGCAATATGTCTTTGTGATATTGTTTCTCTACACACAATGCAGGCTGTCTGGAAGGGCTTTAGCTATATGCAGCCCACACCAAACAGAGTGAGATTTACAACAGAAAAGGGATCAGCATGTCTGCCATGTTACACACACTATATCACCAGCTGCTGAAGGGGATGAATGTAGCTATATATCAATGTAAGACAATTGGTCTTGGTTGCCACAGAGCATTGCAATATTTGTTTACAATGTTGTACAATGTTTTAAAAGCTTTCTGAGCAGGGATGAGTCATTATAGCTGATGGCTTTTTTACTTCCTGCTAAAAATAAAGCACTCTTTCAAAGAGATTTAAGGTCATTTTGACCGGGGACTGGGTTTTTCAGAAGCAGGGCTGTCAGAATTGTGGCCGCTTCCATACAGTTCAGTAGCATAGAATTTTCCTGCTATTCCATAACATCTGCATATAGTTTAGTTCTCTCAGATAGCTGACATCACTGATTGCCAGAGAAAGAAGCAATTTACTAAATTTGTATTTTTTGACTGGAGATCCACTTTAAGATGTCCCGCATTGTGAAATCCTCTGGCTTCACCATAAACTTCACTTTGATCTTTGATCTTACAGCTGCAACTAAGCTTAGCCACACACCAAAACACCCCAGTTAATTTCCCAGCAAAGAGAGTCATGGTTCTCCTCAAAAAATTAGAAGGATAATGTGAGGAGCTGCCATGGGCAATGCAGACAAGCCTACAAGTTTATTCGTAATGTAACCCGCACACGTTTCAGCCTCTCCTCCTTCTGTTGCTTTAGACGTTTGGTGAGAAGCTGCTGGGCTACTTTTCCTGGATCATGCCCGTTTCAGTGGCACTGTCCACATTCGGTGGGATTAATGGATACCTCTTTACCTCTTCCAGGTTTGAGGAGGGGGGAGTATGAGCTAACACTGTAGATGTAGCCTCTAACCTTCATCCTGAGCAATCACAGGCAGAGCTCTAACCAATTTAACTAACACTCACCTCTGATTTCAAAAATGTAGCCAGATCTCATCTTCTGGAGATACATTTACTAAGCGAATCATCAGGTCAATTCAGAAATATGTATCGAGGCAACATTATTATTATTGTTGTTTTTTATAAAGTGCTGTCATCTTCAGTGGTACTATACAAAGTAAGAATTATAGCCAGGGTCAAACACATAATGCACCAATAATACGGGTTAAATGTGGCAGAAATACACAATAGGGCTCATTCTAATTATTTGGTGAAGCAAGTTTAACTCTGGGTGGGCTTTTGGGTGTGAATTGCAAACTGTGTCTTGGTGGGCATTTTTTACTTTAACACATTTTTTTGTTTTGTTTCTTTAAAAAAAACACCAGTAATTACAGGCCAGTTAGTTTAACATCTATAGTGGTCAAATGAATGGAAACACTCTTAAAAAAACAGATAATTTCCCATCTAAAAATTAATGACCTATTGGACCCAAAACAGCCCGGCTTTACTGAGGGCAGATCATGTGACCAATCTTATTGATTTCTTTGACAGTGTCACTAAAGTGTTAGATGAAGGTGGTGCTGTGGATATCGCCTATCTGGATTTTAGCAAAGCCTTTGACACTGTACCACATAAGGAGCTCATAGATAAGTTATTGAAGGTAGGACTCAATCCCTGGATAGTTCAGTGGATTTCCAGTTGGCTGAGGGATCGGTATCAGAGCGTTGTTGTAAATGGTGTGCAATCTGAACAAAGGCGAGTTACAAGTGGTGTGCCGCAAGGCTCTGTCCTGGGCCCCATTCCTTTTAATATATTTGTAAGTGACATAGGAGAAGGCTTGGTAGGAAACGTTTGTCTGTTTGCTGATGATACAAAGGTTAGTAATAGGGTGGATATTCCTGGAGGTGTCTGCAACATGGAAAATTATTTAGCTTTACTGGATAGATGGTCAAAACTGTGGAAACTAGAGTTTAATGTCTCTAAATGTAAAATCCTGCACTTGGGTAGAAGGAATCCCTGCTCTGAGTACCGTATGGGCAGCACTGTGTTATCCAGGACCTCGGAGGAGAGAGATTTAGGGATACTGATTACTGATAGCTGCAAGATGATTGGACAGTGTAGCCAGGCAGTGGGAAAAGCAAGCAGGATGCTCGGCTGCATAGCTCGAGGCATCACCAGTAGGAAGAGGGAGGTTGTGATGCCGCTGTATAGAGCCCTGGTGAGGCCACAGCTAGAATACTGTGTGCAGTTCTGGAGACCTTACCTGCAAAAAGACATTATTCAAATAGAACGTGTCCAAAGGCGGGCAACGAAAATGGTGGAAGGACTTAAACTTAAAACTTATCAGGAGAGACTTAAAGAACTTAATTTGTACAGTCTGAAGGAAAGAAGGGAGAGGGGGGACATGATTGAGACCTTTAAATATGTGAAAGGATTGAATAAGGTTCAGGAGGGAAGTGTTTTTAAGAAGAAGCTTAATGATAGAACAAGGGGCCCAACCTGAAGCTAGTCGGGGGGAAGATCAGGAGCAATGTTAGAAAATATTATTTTACAGAAAGAGTAGTAGATGCTTGGAACAAACTTCCAGCAGAGGTAGTTGAAAAATCAACTGTCACTGAATTTAAACATGCCTGGGATAAGCACACATCTATCCTAAGATAAAGAGAACATACAGTATATACATAAGATACAGAGAACATGCAGTATATACATAAGATACAGAGAACATGCAGTATATACATAAGATAAAGAGAACATACAGTATACACATAAGATACAGAGAACATACAGTATACGCATAAGGGCAGACTAGGTGGACCGTATTGTCTCCTTCTGCCGTCAACCTTCTATGTTTACCTTCGGTGGGGTTGACCAATTTCTAAATGAGGTAAGGACTATTTCCTATGGAGTAAGCTAAAGAATTCACCAAATGTTTCTGCATAATCCCTAGGATGTTCCACATCTAAAAATATCTCTAATCGCAGGTACTGATGTTGGAGGCCAAATGAGTTTATAAGTTGTCTGATGCCCATGACCAACCCGCAACATCCTCGCTGAGCTGCCCACCAAAAAGCACAGTAAAAGGCAGAGACTATAGTGTTGCAGGGACAAACCATGAGAAGGGTGGATATGGTTACTCTTTAATCAATGGTACTGAAGCTTTGTAGGGGCAGATAATGTGGCAGGGATAGGTATGGCCACCACAGCTAACCCTATAACCCTAAGGTTATAGCATTGTAGGGGCAGACCATGAGCTGGAGGGGTTACAATGGGGCTGAATACAAAGGGGTCTGGGGGAGGTAAGGATAAACAATGTAAAGGGTATCCGCACACTGGTAAGACAGGGTGGACCCAGAGTGACACAAGACATACAAGACCTTCTGGCGCGTTTCGGGTATTCTGTCAGCCCTTAGTCATAGACTAAAGACATAGACTAGACTATGACTAAGGGCTGACAGAATACCCGAAACGCGTCAGAAGGTCTTGTATGTCTTGTGTCACTCTGGGTCTACCTTTGTATTTTAGTACTGCTTTTTGGCAATTTTTGGAGATGATTTTAATATTTTTCATTAAACTTAAATTTTTAAGGAGTGCGGACCCACTCTCTTTATCCTTCTGGGGAAGGTAAGGGATGGGTAAGGATTGGGTTTGTTTTAGAAGCAGCAGCCCCGGTGGCCTGTCGTGAATTCACCCGTGTTTTCCTAGGGCCAGTCTGCCCGGAAGGAGGTTGCGGCCTTGTGGTACACTGACATGACGGGGAACATTGACCAAAGGCCCTTTTAAATAGGGTCAATGGATTAAAAATTACCCCTATTAGGGCACAACTGGCACACAGGGAATAATTGACTAAAATGTGGAGAGTTTCTCCACCTAACTTATTTACTAACGTTTTAGGAACTGTTTCACCTCAGCTGCCAATTTCTCCAGCTGAACCACAAACAATTTCCCGATACAGAGAGATTCTCCGTCCTCTCAAAGTAGATTGTAAATGAATTTTCCACATTTTTGACTCATGTGTCTTATTTCTCAGATTGTGTTTCTCGGGTGCAAGAGAGGGACACTTGCCCAGCTTACTAGCCATGATCCACTTCAAATACTGCACCCCGGTGCCAGCGCTGCTTGTATGTGTAAGTAAATCTTGTAGAGTCTTTTTTAGGTCACTGCTTCCATACTGCTTTCACCTATACATGTGTCCACAGAGGAGGTCATTCATTTACAGGACCTGCACAAAGTGCACTTAGTTCAGCACCATCCAAATCAAATATATATATATACATATGGGTAGAAGTGTGCCAAAATTGAGTGTCCCAACTGTACAGCATACACAACAAATATATCTTATGGCCCAGTATACCACAAGAACAGACCAAACAAAAAGGCACCACTTCTACTCAATTAATAACCAAATACCATCACTAATTAATATCAATAGTTTAATTCATCAAGAAATTCTCATTAAAAAAACACAAAATACACAATGCATCAATCATCACAAACATCTAAAAAAGACATTACAATACACAGCCCAACCCAGCAAGAGGAACCCAATTGATCCTGACGATCTGTGCATGACTCATAATTATAGCATCACATGAATGCATCAATTCATATAATCTAAAGTGCCCATGTGCAAATACTGAAGTGCTAAGTATAATGTGCAAAAAATGCAAAACTAGCAAGGAATATGAATAATCACCTCAGTGAAAAAGAGAAGAAAATAATAACCTCCTGCTGAGGTTATTATTCATTTAGATATGTAGAGGCTCTCAACATGTTTAGAGCATCTCAAAAAATAAAGGCCTGCTTTTTGCTTTTCCCTATGCTAGCTCTGGGGGGGCATCCTCCCTTCTGCTTGGGTCTGCTGTTTGAATGTGAAGGTCCCTGAGAATTCACAAAGGAGACTGTGTATGGTGAATCTGCAGGAGGGAGTTCAAAGGTGTTGCAATGAGGATGCGCTGTCATCTTAGGGACAGTAGAATGGACTAGATTGCGCTTTATTTAGATTTGGATGTAGCAAAATCTTATTTCTCTCTTTTACATAGTCTGTCAACCTCCCTCTCTTTCACATTCCCTCCATCTTTCTCTTTTCCACTTCCCATCCCTTATTCTCTCTTTTCCACTCTTTTATTTATCTTTTTTTCACATTTCCTTCACTGTGTTCTCCCTTTTCCGCACTGCCTCTTTATTTTTCCCTTTTCCACATTTCCCTCACTTTTTTCTCCCTTTCACCTTCCCCCTTTATTTCTCTCTTCTCCAGGAGCAGAGTAAGGGTGTTCATGGTAAGGCGCACTTAGTTTATTGGGGCCCCCCACAACCATCATGCCCTCTAAGACATGGTTCCCAAGTCCTCCACTATATCACACCATGACCAGAAGATAAATAATACAACAATAGTGCACTTGTTTTACCGTTAAATAGGATCAACAGTTAAAAATGAATGATGATTCCATATTACGACCACACACGACCTGAGAGGTTTTCTGGGCAGGAGAGTAGATGCACATGACTGTGCAAACCTGCCTCACAAACCTCACTGCCCACCAGACCCACAGACCTCAGACCATATGATTGAGACAAGCCTAATTTAGGAAGCACACAGTGCCGGACTGGAGTCTTGGGCCCACTAGGAGAACTGGCTCTGGGAACCCACCCAACAGCTAAATGTATATAATACTTCTTACAAACGGCAACATATATGCAATTGTGTACATGGAAGAGGGCCTGCAAGTCAGAGGGAGGCACAGGAGGGCTACAGGTCAGAGGGAGGCAGAGGGGAGCTACAGGTCAGGGGGAGGCACAGGAGGGCTACAGGTCAGGGGGAGGCAGAGGGGAGCTACAGGTCAGGGGGAGGCACAGGAGGGCTACAGGTCAGGGGGAGGCACAGGAGGGCTACAGGTCAGGGGGAGGCACAGGAGGGCTACAGGTCAGGGGGAGGCAGAGGGGAGCTACAGGTCAGGGGGAGGCACAGGAGGGCTACAGGTCAGGGGGAGGCACAGGAGGGCTACAGGTCATGGGGAGGCACAGGAGGGCTACAGGTCAGGGGGAGGCACAGGAGGGCTACAGGTCAGGGGGAGGCACAGGAGGGCTACAGGTCATGGGGAGGCACAGGAGGGCTACAGGTCATGGGGAGGCACAGGAGGGCTACAGGTCAGGGGGAGGCACAGGAGGGCTACAGGTCATGGGGAGGCACAGGAGGGCTACAGGTCAGGGGGAGGCACAGGAGGGCTACAGGTCAGGGGAGGCACAGGAGGGCTACGGGTCAGGGGGAGGCACAGGAGGGCTACAGGTCAGGGGGAGGCACAGGAGGGCTACAGGTCAGAGGAAGGCACAGGAGGGCTACAGGTCAGGGGGGGCAGAGGGGGGCTACAGGTCAGGGGGAGGCACAGGAGGGCTACAGGTCAGGGGGAGGCAGAGGGGGGCTACAGGGGGAGGCACAGGAGGGCTACAGGTCAGGGGGAGGCAGAGGGGGGCTACAGGTCAGGGGGAGGCACAGGAGGGCTACAGGTCAGGGGAAGGCACAGGAGGGCTACAGGTCAGGGGGGGCAGAGGGGGGCTACAGGTCAGGGGGAGGCACAGGAGGGCTACAGGTCAGGGGGAGGCAGAGGGGGGCTACAGGGGGAGGCACAGGAGGGCTACAGGTCAGGGGGAGGCAGAGGGGAGCTACAGGTCAGGGGGAGGCACAGGAGGGCTTCAGGTCAGGGGGAGGCACAGGAGGGCTTCAGGTCAGGGGAAGGCAGAGGGGGGATACAGGTCAGAGGGAGGCACAGGAGGGATACAGGTCAGGGGGAGGCACAGGAGGGCTACAGGTCAGGGGGAGGCACAGGAGGGCTACAGGTCAGGGGGAGGCACAGGAGGGCTACAGGTCAGGGGGAGGCAGAGGGGAGCTACAGGTCAGGGGGAGGCACAGGAGGGCTACAGGTCAGGGGGAGGCACAGGAGGGCTACAGGTCATGGGGAGGCACAGGAGGGCTACAGGTCAGGGGGAGGCACAGGAGGGCTACAGGTCAGGGGGAGGCACAGGAGGGCTACAGGTCATGGGGAGGCACAGGAGGGCTACAGGTCAGGGGGAGGCACAGGAGGGCTATAGGTCAGGGGGAGGCACAGGAGGGCTACAGGTCAGGGGGAGGCACAGGAGGGCTATAGGTCAGGGGGAGGCACAGGAGGGCTACAGGTCAGGGGGAGGCACAGGAGGTCTACAGGTCAGGGGGAGGCACAGGAGGGCTACAGGTCAGGGGGAGGCAGAGGGAAGCTACAGGTCAGGGGGAGGCAAAGGAGGGCTACAGGTCAGGGGGGGCAGAGGGGGGCTACAGGTCAGGGGGAGGCACAGGAGGGCTACAGGTCAGGGGGAGGCAGAGGGGGGCTACAGGGGGAGGCACAGGAGGGCTACAGGTCAGGGGGAGGCAGAGGGGAGCTACAGGTCAGGGGGAGGCACAGGAGGGCTTCAGGTCAGGGGGAGGCACAGGAGGGCTACAGGTCAGGGGGAGGCACAGGAGAGCTACAGGTCAGGGGGAGGCACAGGAGGGCTTCAGGTCAGGGGGAGGCACAGGAGGGCTACAGGTCAGGGGGAGGCACAGGAGGGCTACAGGTCAGGGGGAGGCACAGGAGAGCTACAGGTCAGGGGGAGGCACAGGATGGCTACAGGTCAGGGGGAGGCACAGGAGGGCTACAGGTCAGGGGGAGGCACAGGATGGCTACAGGTCAGGGGGAGGCACAGGAGGGCTACAGGTCCGGGGGGTGAGGCACAGGAGGGCTAGAGGTCAGGGGGAGGCACAGGAGGGCTACAGGTCAGGGGGAGGCACAGGAGGGCTACAGGTCAGGGGGAGGCAGAGGAGGGCTACAGGTCAGGGGGAGGCAGAGGGGAGCTACAGGTCAGGGGGAGGCACAGGAGGGCTACAGGTCAGGGGGAGGCAGAGGGGAGCTACAGGTCAGGGGGAGGCACAGGAGGGCTAGAGGTCAGGGGGAGGCACAGGATGGCTACAGGTCAGGGGGAGGCACAGGAGGGCTACAGGTCAGGGGGAGGCACAGGAGGGCTACAGGTCCGGGGGGTGAGGCACAGGAGGGCTAGAGGTCAGGGGGAGGCACAGGAGGGCTACAGGTCAGGGGGAGGCACAGGAGGGCTACAGGTCAGGGGGAGGCACAGGAGGGCTAGAGGTCAGGGGGAGGCACAGGAGGGCTACAGGTCAGGGGGAGGCACAGGAGGGCTATAGGTCAGGGGGAGGCACAGGAGGGCTAGAGGTCAGGGGGAGGCACCGGAGGGCTAGAGGTCAGGGGGAGGCACCGGAGGGCTAGAGGTCAGGGGGAGGCACCGGAGGGCTACAGGTCAGGGGGAGGCAGAGGGGAGCTACAGGTCAGGGGGAGGCACAGGAGGGCTACAGGTCAGGGGGAGGCAGAGGGGGGCTACAGGTCAGGGGGAGGCACAGGAGGGCTAGAGGTCAGGGGGAGGCACAGGAGGGCTAGAGGTCAGGGGGAGGCACAGGAGGGCTACAGGTCAGGGGGAGGCAGAGGGGAGCTACAGGTCAGGGGGAGGCAGAGGGGGGCTACAGGTCAGGGGGAGGCACAGGAGGGCTACAGGTCAGGGGGAGGCAGAGGGGGGCTACAGGTCAGGGGGAGGCAGAGGGGGGCTACAGGTCGGGGGGGCAGAGGGGGGCTACAGGTCAGGGGGAGGCACAGGAGGGCTACAGGTCAGGGGGAGGCAGAGGGGGGCTACAGGTCGGGGGGGCAGAGGGGGGCTACAGGTCAGGGGGAGGCACAGGAGGGCTACAGGTCAGGGGGAGGCACAGGAGGGCTACAGGTCAGGGGGAGGCAGAGGGGGGCTACAGGTCAGGGGGAGGCACAGGAAGGCTACAGGTCAGGGGGAGGCAGAGGGGGGCTACAGGTCAGGGGGAGGCACAGGAGGGCTACAGGTCAGGGGGAGGCACAGGAGGGCTAGAGGTCAGGGGGAGGCACAGGAGGGCTACAGGTCAGGGGGAGGCAGAGGGGAGCTACAGGTCAGGGGGAGGCACAGGAGGGCTACAGGTCAGGGGGAGGCACAGGAGGGCTACAGGTCAGGGGGAGGCAGAGGGGGGCTACAGGTCAGGGGGAGGCACAGGAGGGCTACAGGTCAGGGGGAGGCACAGGAGGGCTACAGGTCAGGGGCAGGCACAGGAGGGCTACAGGTCAGGGGGAGGCACAGGAGGGCTACAGGTCAGGGGGAGGCACAGGAGGGCTACAGGTCAGGGGGAGGCACAGGAGGGCTACAGGTCAGGGGGAGGCAGAGGGGGGCTACAGGTCAGGGGGAGGCAGAGGGGGACTACAGGTCAGGGGGAGGCACAGGAGGGCTACAGGTCAGGGGGAGGCAGAGGGGGGCTACAGGTCAGGGGGAGGCACAGGAGGGCTACAGGTCAGGGGGAGGCAGAGGGGGGCTACAGGTCAGGGGGAGGCACAGGAAGGGCTACAGGTCAGGGGGAGGCACAGGAGGGCTACAGGTCAGGGGGAGGCACAGGAGGGCTACAGGTCAGGGGGAGGCACAGGAGGGCTACAGGTCAGGGGGAGGCAGAGGGGGGCTACAGGTCAGGGGGAGGCACAGGAGGGCTACAGGTCAGGGGGAGGCACAGGAGGGCTACAAGTCAGGGGGAGGCACAGGAGGGCTACAGGTCAGGGGGAGGCAGAGGGGGGCTACAGGTCAGGGGGAGGCAGAGGGGGGCTACAGGTCAGGGGGAGGCAGAGGGGGGCTACAGGTCAGGGGGAGGCACAGGAGGGCTACAGGTCAGGGGGAGGCACAGGAGGGCTACAGGTCAGGGGGAGGCAGAGGGGGGTTTTGGGGCAGACAGAGGTACTGAAGGGCTTAAGGACAAAGGGGATGTTGGTTTACTTGGAAAGGCTCTTATAACTAGTGCACTGGTATTCTTTACAGATTAGAGAGGCTCTCCAAAACATGGGGGGGGAGGGGCGCTCCAGATTTCTAAAAAAAAATATAAAAGTGGAACCTCTTAAGTGGACCAAAACGGAGGTAGGTGAGTGAAAAACACATTGGAGGGCAGAGCAGCTAAGGGCTGCCAATGGGGATATGGGAGTTTAAACACTTTGACAATTTAAAGCAGAGCTAAACCCAGGATTTTCAACCTCCTGTTTTTTTGGTCTGCTTTACAGGGACATCCCTGTGTGTAAAACCCCCCAGGATCACGCATGTGTGAGCTGTCGTCCAATCAGAATAGATTGCGGTGCATATTAATGCCTGGTGATCTATTCTAAATTGCCGGGCAGCCTCCCTCTGGTTGTGCACACCTGCCTCCAGCCATTGCAGGCGTAGACGCATTGGATGCTGGAGCCCTGCACATGCATTTGCATGATTAGATCAAATCCCAAGGTGAGTATAGGGCAAGACTATGGGTTTAAAACAGCAAGGCCTCCCTGATTAGTATGACCCAGGACAGGGCATTCACTCAGCCATGCGGTCCTGATCCACTTTCACCCACATTGGGGTTTGATACATCTTAAAATGAACGTCTAAACTTGAAACAAATGATGCTTATTGTGATCTTTTTTTTTTTTTTGCAGTGTGGAGCCACTATTATTATCATGCTGGTTGGCGACACATACACCCTGATAAACTATGTATCCTTCATCAACTACCTCTGTTATGGAGTAACAATTATGGGGCTTATTGTTCTTCGCTTCAAGAAGCCTAATATGTTCCGACCTATTAAGGTGAGTCCCGGAAACAACATCAAAGATGTCTCTGGCTCTTAAACGCTACGTTTAAAATTATTATGCACAATGGATTTAAAGCAGACCAAAACCCACTGTGCTTGTGAAATACATTTGGCCAGAGCCCCCTGCAGATACTCTCTTCTTGGAGTGATGAATATCTTTGCTTATCAAATCGCCCTGGAACACAGTTTTTTTTGCTGTCCCTCTCTGATGGCAGGTGATCAGTCATTGCATAAGCGTGGCAATGACATCATTGCCACATACAACATTGCCAATGAATGGTGGAGGCGGAACTTTAAAGCTAAAACAGATGGCGTTATCTGGGATTAGAATGATGTAAAAGTAGTAAAAATAGGCAAAAGTTACTATTCATGGGGGAAGAAATTCAGGGGATGCTAGTTAAAAATGTGGGTTTTGTTCCGCTTTAATGGTAATGGGGAGCTAGTCACTGGGGACAAAGAAAAGGCAGAGCTGCTAAATGGGTTCTCTAAATAGTTAAATAGCTCTGTGTATACCAATGAGGCTGCAAACCATACCCCAAGCATTTTTGCGGATGACACCAAGATGTAGCACAGTGCAGTCTATTGAAGATGTTCACAAGCTTCAGACTGATTCGGACACTTTAAGTGTCTGGGCATCCACTTGACAAAAGAAATTCAACATGTATAAGTGTAAAGTGATGCACTTGGTGTCGAATAACCTGAAGGCCACATATATCTTCGGGGAAATAAAACTGGGAGAGTCACTTGTTGAGAAGGATCTGGGGGAACTGGTAGATCACAGACTAAATAACAGCATGCAATGCCAAGCAGCTGCTTCCAAGGCCACCAAGATACTTTCATGCATTAAAAGAGGCCTGGAATCACGGGATAGGGATGTAATTCTGCCTCTTTATAAGGCACTGGGGCACCCTCGCCTGGAATATGCCATCCAGTTCTGGACGCATTCATAGAAAGGACGCTCTGACTATGGAAAGGATGCAGACGTGAGCCACCAAACTAATAAGGGGAATGAAGGATCTTGGTTATGAAGAAAGATTACGAGAATTAAATCTTTGGAGGCGACATCTGAGAGGGGACATGATTAACTTGTATAAATATACAAATGACCAATACAAAAAAAAAGGGGAAACGTTATTTCAACTAAAATCCTCTCTAAAAAAAAGCTGGAAAAAAAAGATTCAATTTCCAGAGACAACAATCGCGAGGTTGGATCCCCACTATCCTTCTTCCGCAGGTACGCAGAGGAGCAGGGGAGCGGCCACCAGCATGCATTCCATTTACTACATATACTACATTTATATATATACTACACTGGTTAGCGGGGAGGCTGATTCATCATTAGCGGCAGGTAGCGACAGATGAGCGTCTGTAGCGGCATTTTCTGAGCGCCCGCTAGTAGTCGCTTTGCGCAGCCGTGGGTCGCTACTTCATGTTGAATACATTGTGAGGAGTCGCTATTTGACCAGTACAGCGCTGTATGGGAGCGCATGTTAGCAACTGCTCATAGCGACCGACTCACACCATATTCAGCAAAAAAACAGCCTCACAAATCTCTGGCGCTGAAAAATGCATCTCTGAAGCCCAGAGCGCAGGAGGCGGTGTGTTTAAAGTGTGTTTTCCAGCATCTATCCACTAGTAACAAATCAAAAACATATGGAATTACATTGTAACCACATTGTAACATGAACACTTTAATGGCAGACCTGTAATGTCATTTCTGAAGAAATTTTTAAAAAATCATAAAAATGTTAAAAAACTGCTTTTCAATGTCAGAAGAGGTCACAAAATTATTAGTGTTTTTTTGGCCAAAAAAAAAAAAAATCCAGTTTAAAGAGAAGAAAAGGTTCGTCCATTGAAATGTATGGGAGAGCGTCAGGTAGCGAGAGGTCATACCTGGCGCTGTGCAAGGCTGAACACCGGCGCTGTTCGCTGAGGCTGTGAAAATGATGAATCAGATGCTACATGGCGCTATCCCAGTCTCTAAACAGATTCTGCTTGATAAATGTGGAATTGCGTGCCGTGTCCGGCGTTCACCAGACGCTATCTGTCGCTACCTCACATTAACCAGGCGCTACCTGATGCTATCCTTTCTTAAATAAGGGCCTAAGTAAGGAATGAATGGAGCGTGAGTTGCTGAATGGCTGGCGGTCCGCACGTGCACTGTATGATGAAAGGTGAGTATTTGCAAAAACTCCAATGCTTTTACACAGCGGAGCATCCCAAATCACCATTGATATACTTTGTATTTATATATTTATTACTTATTGAGTTTTATATTTGATAAAACTATAAAGTTTGAAATCGCACTTCACGCCTGCCATTTGGTGTGATGTGCATGTGCAAGAAACTTGCGCACAGGGCCATGAATCGCAAGGCTTGTTTTGCAAGTGATTAAATGTGTATTTAATAAATACAATGCAATGGATTGTGGTTACTGTCACAAAATCGACGTCTGTTTGATCGAGCGATCTGCGACGTGTGTGTGGGCTGCTTCCAGCACAGAGAGCAATCGCACCAGAAAGACCCCACACACCAATTACAACAAGCTGCCACCACCACTGCAACTACAGTTTAAGCAATGAAATTGGGCTGGTGGAACCCTCCTCAATCACCATCCGATCAAACTCTGCTAGCGAGTAATCGAGACAGTCACCACACACACCTACACACCCCTCTCCACATACAAGCAGGGCACATGCAATCCACACTGATTCCGTCCCACACTTATCCCGTGGAGACTCTGATCAGTTTTGCTGTCGAACGATCAGATACAATCAGCTTGCAATCTGCTGGCTCACACACAGCCACCATGCAGCACTCCAAGTTAATTGTGAGGCATTCACCCTTGTTACACTATATGATTAGTTACACTTTCCCAATCATACATTGGATTAGTTACAATCGATCTTACAGTCTATGGGGTTAATACACAGTTACGAGCGGTCATACAATCTTCAGAAACCAGGGTCGTTTTTAGAGCTCCAAGGAAACCAGGTTAGAGGATTTCAAATTGCCAAAAAGGTAGGCCCGTGCAAAATGGAAATTTTCAAATTTTAATAAAAAAAATAGAAAGACAAAAATACAAATAATGAAAAAAAAAAAAGACAATATACAAATGTGCAGAAAAACAGTTAGAAAATAAAAAGGGAGAAACCACTGAAAATCCTATACCTCATAAATGGATACAAGTCTTCAGTTTTCCGAGGGTTAGAAGGAGCAATGGATCAGACACACCACGATCAAGGATCGGACCCTCTGTATGTGACCAAGAAAACCATTTCTCCCCCTGGATTTATCCTAAATTCCAAGGGGCTGGAAGGACAGATGCCATCCCCCCTGGGTAGGTGATGGGGACAAGTTATTTCTAGTTGCCCTTTTAGTAAATCTCTTCTCCAAGCTGCACTCCCCCCAACTTTCCTAATCAGTGGTGCTTTCTGTTGCTAGATAAGGATTTATTGCCCCTGGGTGCAGGAAGACTTTGAAGAACTGTTTATTTGTTATAGGATGTCTGTAGAAATGCTGGGGATGAGGTAGAGGGGAAATCATGACATAAATTAGGACATTGGATGTCACACTACATAAATTCAGGTTAGATTAGTAAATGGCTGTATAGTAGGATAAATCACATTAGCTGCTAAATAGTAGTATCAGGCATAAACAGAGGCAAGAATAAATCTATACAGTAGATACATAGCCTTTCAGTATAAACCAGTAACTCGAAGGTTTGCCACTAGGTGGCAGTATGATACAGCCATCATATGTCACAATTGTCAGAGAGTAAATCTCAATATGAAACCTTGCAATAAAGCTAATGATCTCAATAGATTAAACCAGTAGTCCTCAAACTTTCTCCTCAAGGGCCGAGACAGGCCAGGTATTTGCAGCTCTCCACGCTACTCCACAGGTGAATTAACTGGTGCTCAGACAGAGCTATAGCCCTAATTATTACATCTGTGCATCAGCATAGAGAGCTGCAAAACCTGGCCTGTCTCGGCCCTTGAGGAGGAAGTTTGAGGACTACTGGATTAAACCAAGAAACATAAGTTACAGCGTAGCAAGTAGAAGTGGGGGGGCACCCAAAATTTCTAATCCATCAATAGGGTCTTTCTTCTTGGGCAGTTTACTACTTTAAAATGGAACAAAACCTACCCTGGAGTTTTTGAGACTCCAGGGCAGGCACCCCAATCTGGATGCCCTGCTGTGTCAAACCCCCCATCTAGCCCGACAACTCACCTTCGTCCTGGTCCAACGATGCATGCACGAGCAGCGGCCACATCCCCACTATCCCTTTAGAAGGATGCCGGCGCCAGACATTTGTGAATGTTAAAGGGTAGTGGGGGATGTGGCCGCCAGCGCTATCAGATCTGCTCGCCTTAAAAAAGTTCTAGGACGAAGGGGTGGAAGCAGATCTAAGCGTGCTGATTGGAGGAGAGGCTGCGCATGCGTCGTAGGACCAAGAAAGAGTGAGTGAGATAGGGCGACCTGAGGGGCATCACCCCAATCAGGGTTCACGGGGGGGGCAAAGACCAAAACCCAGGATAGTCAAAATCCTGGGTCTTGGTCCACTCTCTGATAATTGTGACATATAGGGGCTGTATTTTGCTGATACCTAGTGGCATACCTTTGAATTACTGGTTTATATTGAAAGGATATGTGTTTACTGTAGATATTTATTCTCGTCCCTTATGCTTGATACTCCTATTTAGCAGCTAACTACCGTATATACTCGAGTATAAGCCGAGTTTTTCAGCCCACTTTTTGGGCTGAAAAAAGCAGCCTCGGCTTATACTCGAGTCAGTAACCTGACTTACCTGAGCGAGGGGGCGGAGGAAGCGGCAGAAGAGCCGCCTCGGAGGCTTCAGAACTCGGCGGGGAGATCAGTACAACCAGCGTGAGGTGGGTGTACCAAGATGGCAGCCCGGGCCCCAGTGACGTGGCGGCGCGGAGCGCGCCGGCCGCCATCTTGGTACACCCACCTCGCGCTGGGTGTACTGATCTCCCCGCCGAGTTCTGAAGCCTCCGAGGCGGCTCTTGTGCCCTGCGTCCAGGGGCGTAGCTATAGGGCTCGCCATTGCGACTGGCGACTGGCCGCGTCCCATGCCATCGTCCCGCGCCGTCCTCACTCTGTCCCGCACTGTCGCCTTGGCTGGAAGGAGCCTCGCTGAAGATTGTGCAGGAGCTGAACTGGTGAGTGTGTGTGTTGTGTGCATTGTATGTGTGCTGTATTGTGTGCTGTGTTGTGTTTGTGTGTGCTGTGTGTATGTTGTGTGTGTGCTGTGTTACACCTGAATGGCTGTAACGAGGGATGCCCCTAACTGGCTGTAACAAGGGATGCCCCTCACTGTATTATTATTATTTATTTTTATTTAATTCTTAGGTGATGGCTGGGGGCGTGGTCAGGGGTGATTCCTCAAATCAACTCCAATTCCAATTGAAAAAAGCCGCCTCGGCTTATACTCGGGTCAATAACCTTTTCCAGGTTTTTGTGGTAAAATTAGGTGCCTCGGCTTATATTTGGGTCGGCCTATACTCGAGTATATACGGGTAATTGGGTTTAACCTACTTTACAGCCATTTACTACTCTAATCTGACTGTATATAGTTACTGCAACAACTATCCTTGGCATTGTATTTAGTTCATAGTACATAGTTGTTCGTGTGCAATTCTTACATCTTTTTTATTTGGTTTCAAAACACAGACAGAGAGAAAAATATGGGAATATAAATGTATGGAAACATTTCAAACACTACAAAGTGGGCTCAATAATCATGACAATTTCATGCGTGAACTGTGCTGGGGTGTAAGTAGTATTGTGTTGTACCGTGTTAGCCATTGCAAATAGCAGAAAAGGTTCCATTCCTTTGTGGTATATTACTGGAGTGTAGGAGTAAATTGTCGTAAAACTCGACTCGGACAGGGACTTATAAGGCAACTAGAAGCAGCCCGGTCCGACTTTCAGTTTATGGCCTAGCCTATTTTAAATAACTCTGCATAACATCATGTCTGACGAAGAGAGCTGAGTTTTCTGGAAAGCTTACCTTAAATATACTCGGCCTAAAAACGTATCTCTTTACTTTCTACTGCTTTGAAAACCTAACACGGTACAATACAATACTGCTTACTTCTGGCTAGAAATAAGTAATGACTGCACAAAGGCTTGAGGCAATTTTCAATGTAGGACTGGGTTTTTCAAAAGCAGGGCTTTCATGTCAAAATGTCAGCTCCAGCCCAGCTCCCATGCCTGCTATTCCATAATCTCTGCATGGGTCAAAACCAACTCAAATAGCTTTTATCACTGATTGCTTGAGGGGGAGCAATTTAGTCTTTTGCTTAGATTTTTCTGCCTGGAAGCCTGCTTTAAATTAGCTTTTTGGTCACCTAATGCTGTCTGCCAGGAGCGGCATCTTTTAACCACCAGCACTTTTCATTTGCTGATAAGTCCTATTGAACATCCCCTTTCTGCTGACTTTGTCATAGTCCCCTCCATATATTACACTTGTTCTAGACCTTTACAGTCTGAAACAGCACAAGCATGACTCATGTTTTCATAGGGAGGCCAACAGAATGGGGAGCGTTCACCAGGACTTATCAAGAAATGTAAAGCACTGGTAAATGAAGGCTGATTAAAAGATGCAGCCCTTACGGCCAGAAAGGGAAGAGCAGAGAGAGAGCTAAATGAACCTTTGCTTGGAAAGTTCCTTTTAATTGGGCAACAAACCGTATCACCTTCATGCCTCCAAATGCACAGCTCCTGTGGATCATGCCATCATGCTCGTGGGCTTGACTGGACAGGGGTCCAGCAGACACCATACAAGTCTGCTTGGCAAACCCTGATGGCAACTCACAAACACATGTGCAACCAGTTGTGGCTCGTGCTAATACATGTCCTCAGGTTTGGTTTTTGGGCACCTCTTTACCAGTGGATGGGATTCCTAAATCAGTATTTCTGGGGATGGGGGGGGTTTCTGGGGTGTGGGTAAATTTGGGGTATAAGGTACAAGCCCACCAACTAGCCTACCATGAAGTCCACCCTTTTCTCACCACTCCTGAAGATTTCTTCAGTAGAGCTCAGTTATGTGTAAAGTACAACATAAAAGAAGGGTGGCCAGCTCAGGTACTCACCTTATTTTTGTTTTGTTTTATCCTAGGTGAACCTACTGATCCCGATCACCTACCTGATGTTCTGGGCATTTCTATTGATCTTCAGTTTCTACTCTGAGCCCATTGTTTGTGGCGTGGGGCTGATCATCATTTTAACAGGAGTACCCGTGTTCTTTCTGGGGGTTTACTGGAAAAATAAACCAAAGTGCATAGATAGATTTATTGGTGGGTATAGTATACAGCTTCTATTTTCTACTGAACCCCTTAACCTCATGTGTTCCACCCAACTCCAGGGGCTCCTGGGTTAACCGCCTCCTCATGTGGTCTACCAAAATACTTTCATTCATTTTGTATTTCCAGCCCTATGTCTAATGGAATACCCAACCTTGTAGGCTACTCATATTCTTTTGTCCACCTATACCTGGCGAAGTCCTAGGGTCACTTTAGTCTGGTCAACCCGTTGGACTACTGTTGCCTATGCAGCCACATTAGACTCTTGTTAGACTCCCAATGTTACGTTGACCATGCAACATTGTACTATCAGTTATCTACCATGAAGGACAATGTTTTACCTTGAAGACAGTGTTCAACTTTTCCATTCCACAAGTGAGCTGTCACGCTCTGGTAACTCCAGCACTCTAGGTAAGCCCTCAACCCCCAATCTCCGCAGCCAGCTTCACCTGTAGGAGCCCTCGCTTGCCGGGACGCAGAATACGCCTGCCCGGGATTGGTTGCCCCCAGGACTTCAATGGCTCAAAGGATGAGAGCTTACTGGATTAGAAGTCTGAAGAACCAATGGCTAAGAGCGAGTGTAGCGCAAGTCCAGAGACAGGCCAGAGGTTGACACGGGAATCAGAGATCGCAGCGGTACAGAGGAGAGAGACAGCTCGAGGTCAAGGTACAAGGCAGAGGTCGGCAACAGAGATCAGATCGAGAATGGTCGGTTCAGGCAGGGGTCGGCAACGGAGATCAGATCGAGAATAGTCGGTTCAGGCAGGGGTCGGCAACGGAGATCAGATCGAGAATAGTCGGTTCAGGCAGAGGTCGGCAACGGAGATCAAACAAGGTAAATCTAGACTATACAGGGTACAAGGCGCTATCACAGGCACTGAGCAACTGACAGAGTGAAACCTTTATAGGGACAGATATGATGGGAGGTGAGTGTGTGATTGGTGCAACTAGGAACTGGTAATTGATTGGGAGAACAGGGAGTGCCCAATATGGACACATTGGCCCAGACAGGAGGGGGGCATAAGCCCCACTGAACCTAGGGCTCATTGGCCCTTCAGCAACAAAACACTCCCCCCACCCCACCTGGCCCTTTAATCAATTTTTCCTCCGGCGGCCGCGCTGGGAGCAGCGCCGCCGGAAGGGCATAAACAGAACGGGCTGGCCCTTTTAACTTATATTGTTTACCTATTCCTGACTCCATACTGTAGTCTGCCCAACCTGTTTAAAGTTCAGTTGTCACAATAAAAAGTCCTGAAGGAGGGATCAAAGATGGCACCAAAACATTGTGTATATGGTTTATTGTCTACTTGACCACAAGGATTGATGTTGTAGTAGTGGTAGTAGCAGTAGTAGTTACCCATTTAACCACTTAGACTTGGCTCCCAAACATTTTCTACTTGTCTGCCTGGCCTCTATAGTCCAACCCTGTAGGCTACTATCGCCTATGTAGCCACCTTAGACTGCAATAGTCTACACAACTCCTATGGTACAACACTACACAACAATGACAGGAAGCAATATGATGTTGAATAGCATGCCATAATAAGACATTCAGTTCCTAGGTAAACTGCAACATGATGGCAGTTGAGCTTGTAGTGTTTTCAGATTTATTGCAGTTATTATAAATGATAAGACAGACCTGCAATGCTGAGCTGTGTTTAATTAAATGTATCGCTGGAAAGAATCAGGGAGAAATATGGCTGACCATTAAACAGTATACTGCATCTGATTTGTGTTTTTATGAATATTGGACAAAGGCTTAGTAAAAGAAACAAAGGAACACAGGCTGTTATCGGGCACTGGACTCGGGATAGAATGTGATGGCATAATCTTCCTTTCTGGGTATATGATCACTTTAAGACTGCATTCCCACCAAAATGTTATGAAGGCGGAGTCATGGACTCCACAAAATTGTCCACACAGTATATGGTCTACTTGACCAGTAGGATTGCTTTAGTTTTCCTAACCTATTAGGTTCTTGTTGTATGTACAGCCATCCACATAGAAGCCTGTTGTCTACCACAATGTCCCAAACCCTCTACATCTACTTCGTGGTGGGCATTGGCACATGCAACCCTTTCAGCTCATATTGTCTTTTACCTATGTAGACATCTATTCTCCTCTTCTCTACCCAAACCCTAAGGCTGCATTCACACCTAAATATTTTGAAGAAGGTGTCAGAAATGACACCAAAACATTGTCTACCAACTCTATGGTCTACCTGAACTTTATTTTGCCCAACCCTTTAGATTATTATTGTCTTCCCAAACCCTATAGTCCTTCACACCAAAATGTCCCGGAGAAGGGTAATAGATGGCCCAAAAACTACCCATAATCTATTGTCTACTTGGCCCCTAGGGTAGCTGTAGTCTGTCCAACATTGTAGGCTACTATTGTCTATGTAACCACTTAGAGTTCTGTGCACCCAACCCCTAAGGCTGAATTCAAACCAAAATGTTCAAAGAGTTGGTGATAAATGGCTGTGAATGCAGCTTTAGGGGTTGAGTAGACATCAGATGTATAAGGTGGTTACATACTGTAGTCAATAGAATCCTAAAGGGATGACCAGTCTACAGCAACTGTAATGGTAAGGTACACAGCTGACTGGTCAGCCAATGTTTTGAAGCCATCTCTGGCCCTTTTCTTCGGGACATTTTGGTGTTTATGCAGCCTTAGGAGTCTAAGTAGCTATAAAGGCAATAGCATCTTGAACAGTTGGCCCGTGTACAAAAACTCCAATGTCAAGTAGGCAAAAGAATGGGCAGACAATGTTTTCTTTCAAGATATTATGGTGTAAATGCTAAGGGTTGAGTAGACAACAGAAGTCTAAAAGTCAGGAACAGGTAGCCAATGGTAACTGAAAAGGTTGGTTGGACCAAAACCCATCACAGAAGTAGATGCAGAAGGTGCTTACTTGACAAACGGTTCAAATAGGATATGCAAAAAGCCAGAAGAATATCCCCTAAGGCTTCTGTTGTCACCTTTTTCGTTTTGTCTTTGCCTCATGTTGTCAACCCTTTTGGTTACTTTTATCTAGCCATCCTCTACAGCTTTTGTTATCTACCCAACAATGCCATCAGAAATTTCTGGGCCCCATAGAGCCAAAAGGTCAGCCTCCTCATACTATTAAAAATATCACATATAATGGGTGTCGGCCCCCGTGCGCCTGACGGAGCGGAGCTGCGGGACTGGAGGAGCCGCCGCGGATGACAGAGAGGCGGTGAGCGGAGGAGCTCCGCGCGCTGCAGGCGAGGAGACACGCTCGGCTGGTCAGGAGCGTGGAGAAGAGAGGAGGCGCGCTGCCCGCCCGTCACAGGCTGGCGCCCCAGAGGAAAGCAATCGGCCGCAGAGCTCGTCGAGCGGCGCCCGGGCACCGGAGTTGCCGGAGCGGGCCCTCACATCGCGGCCTGCTGATCCGGAGGCGGAGGGGACAGACTGCCCGGGAGGACATAAAATGGCGGCCAGAGGTGAGCGCGGGACGGGAGCGGGGGGAGGCGATATGGGGACAGAGCTGCCCTCCCCAGAAATGCTTAGAGGGACGGGAGATGCCTGGACTAGACGCCAGTTGACTGTGGGGTCTCATTCAGGGGAGAACACGATGGCCACACCAGATCCCCCAGCCGGGCCCCAGAATGAAGCCCCCTCACGGAGGAGACAGGCCGCTTCCCCCCCCGCCCAGGATGCTCACATAGCTGGGCCACAGATGAGCCCCAAGCCCGATGCCCCCAAACCCCTGCCATCAAGGGAAGGGACTTTCATGAACTCCCATGACGGATCCCCAGCGGGTGAGATGCCCGGAACGGGGCTGGAACGTTTCGCTTACCTGCCCAGACTGGAGGGGGGGCAAAGCAGTGCACACCATCCTGTTATCCCAAACAAGGAGAAGACATGTCCCCTGGAGGGCCTGCCGCAGCGACACCCAAGACCCCGCCAGCCAGTCCCCCTAGAACCGAGGGTGATCATTGGCCCCCTGGGGGCTGGCCCGCCTAGCCCGCTGACGTCCCCGTTGCTACCTTCACCGTCGATCCCGTGGTCGGGGAACGGCCCAAGCCCGACCGTGATGTCGCCGCCGCAGCCATGTTTCTCGCCAGAGCCGGAAGAGGTCCCGTTGACTCCCTGGGTACCACTCTCAGAGACGAGAACACTGAGATCACCATCGGAGACGCGGAGCTCGCTGGGTGCTGCTGACCCTGCGCCCTCCAGCCAGACCAGCATCCACATGGAAACAATCTCGTTACTGCGGGGCCTCCCATCCAAAGCGGACATTGAGGCCCTAATAGCGAAATACGAAGAGGCTCACAGAAAGGAGTTAGGCGAGGTCAAGAACCACATGCGGGTAGTCGAGGAAAGAGTGGCGGGGCTTGAGGCAGAGGCGCCCTCTGTGTCGAATCGTCTGCAAAGGCTGGAAGCGAGGTGCGACATGCAGGAGTCACTGTTGCAATCTCAGATGCTACATATTGACGACATAGAGAACAGAAGTCGTAGAAATAACCTGCGCCTGAGGGGCATCCCAGAATCATCCACGGGAGAAGATCTCGCCCGCATCACCACGATCATCCTGAACACCGTGCTGGAAAGAGACTTGACCACCCCGATAGAATTGGACAGGGTGCACAGAGCCTTAGGGCCTCCTAGCACAGACCCCTCGAGACCTCGGGATGTGGTCTGCAGAATCCACAGATACACCCTGAAGGAAGAGATCACTCGTAAGGCCTGGAGACAAGGCAATGTGGACTTTGATGGCGCAAATGTCCAGATACTTCAAGACCTCTCTAAACGCACTCTCCTGATGAGAAGAGCTCTGAGACCGCTTCTGGAAGTCATCATGCAAAATGGGGGGTCTTATAGGTGGGGATATCCCTTCCACCTAATTGTTCGCAAAGACGGAGGCACCTTCCTGCTTAAAACGCCAAGAGATCTCCCTGAGGTGTTCTCCTTTCTTGGCTGCGAACCAATTGACGTGCCGGACTGGTTGGCTGTGAGGTTACCGCCCTCTTTGTTACCCCGGACTGGTGCTCGAGGGGGCCCTGTCGGCTCTAGAGGCCGCGGTAGGCCGCGGCGTGGCCGGCGACAAACCAGACCATACGATGTAGAAACCTGATCTGGTGAACTCTGCCCTGTTTTCCCCCCTGACGGGTTGCTGGACTGTCACCCCCCTCCCCCCCCCGCCCGAGAGGACACCCTCAGAATTTCCGGGTCTGCCCTTTGATGGGCCCCGTAAGCTGCTTGGCGAACAATGCGTTGCATACACTTCGCCCCCTTTCCACTGGGAGTGCTCTCCGCGGGCTGGGGGATCTTGCTTAAGAGGGGTGGCTGACTTCCTGTTGTAATCAAATGCTATTTTGTTATTATGTACAATGTTCAGGCTGCGCTGCTCTCACAAGCGGGACTTGCTGCTGTTCAACGGCAAGGCTGGTTGTCTCGGCAATTCAGCCTATCTATATAAGGCCTAGTGCGGGAGGGAGAGACTCTGGCTGCATCCCCGTGCCGACAGACACTCTTCCCCCCGATAGGGCCAGCTCGAGGTTCCTTAGGAACCACTGAGCTTTGTTTTCATTCCGTGTAGGATTGTTAGGAATTCTCTAATTTCGTTGCATTCTTGTTCTTTCCCCTCCTTTTTCTTGTTTTTGTTTGTTTTCCTGATCTTAGTAGTTGACACTTTCCGTGTGTTCCTTCCCCACTGTCCCTTTTTCCTTTCCCCTCTCCCAACCCCCAAGGACAGGGCAGGACTTTTGGGGGTCGTAGGGCTCTATAATCTCCGAAGTTGTCATGGCAGGTACTACAATTGTCTCCCTCAACACCAAAGGAATGAACACTCCTGAAAAAAGGTCACTTGTTCTGAGGAACCTGAAAGGCCTTAAAGCCCAGATAGGTTTCCTGCAGGAGACACATTTTAAAGCATCCAACCCACCCTCCTTGGGGGACAAGTACTTCCCTAGGGCTTATCATAGTTACTCTCCTGACTCTAGATCCCGTGGGGTCAGCATAGTAATCTCTAGGTCCTTGGCCTGGGAATTGGTAGACTACAAAGCAGACGGGGAGGGCAGATGGCTACTGGTGAAGGGGAAAATCGGGTCTGAAGTTTACACTTTGGCTAACATATACGCACCGAATACAGGACAAATTCCCTTTGTAATTGGCGTCCTAGAGACTCTTGCAGACTTTCGGACGGGGGAATTGATACTGGGAGGGGATTTTAATCTGGCCTTAGATCCGCTGCTGGACACATCTAAGGGGGGTCCCCACTTTGCCTATGCCAAACTAAAACACCTTAGGAAGACCCTGACCCTATTCCAGCTGGTAGACCCCTGGAGGATTCAACATCCGAACACAAGGGACTACACCTTTTTTTCCCACCCACACACCTCTTACTCAAGGATAGACCTGTTCCTAGTGCCGCATACCCAACTAGCCAGAGTCATTGACACCAAGATAGGAAACATCACATTATCCGACCATGCTCCTATCACTATCACGGTGGCGGATCCCGCCCCTGTCCCTAGGTCCTGGTCTTGGAAACTGAATGGGTCACTGCTGGAGGACCAAAGTGTCTTGGAGGTGATCCAGAGAGATCTCAAGCATTACTTTGAGACAAATGCTGGTCCAGAGGTTTCTCCGGGTACGCTTTGGGAGGCCCACAAATGCGTCGTTAGGGGGTCGTTCATCAGCCAGGGGGCCCGGATCAAAAAAGAAAAGATGGAAGGCATGTTGAAACTTCTTGCAGAAATAGGAAGGCTCGAAGGGACACATAAAAAGTCCCTGTCGGCCGCGCTCCTACCGACACTTACTGCCCTGCGGGAAAAACTGAAGACATTATGCTGTGATAAGCTGAAAGCTCAGGCGGTTAGATGCCGTCAGGCCTTTTTTGAATCGGGCGACAAATGCGGCAAAATGTTGGCCAGGGCCTTGAGAACGGAAAGGGCGAGAACCTATGTCTCCAGGGTGATAGATTCTGGAGGGAAAGTGGTGCAGAGAATAGAAGAGATTGCGGAGGCTTTCCGCAAGTTCTATGGAGACTTATACAACCTACCGACCTCCCGGGATGGGACCATAGGCCAAAAATGCGCTCAGTATATTGCAAATTCGGGCATGCCCAGGCTCCCCGAGGAAGCTGTTCTGGAAATGGAGAACCCAATATCGGTGTTGGAGCTGCAGACCGCTGTGTCCGAGGCGACTCCGGGAAAGGCGCCCGGTCCTGATGGTCTGCATATCCAATACTACAAGAAACTATTTCCCCTCCTGGCCCCCCGGCTCCTTTCCATGATGAACTCTATCTTGAAGGGGTCCCCCCTCCCGGGTGATACATTACGGGCCCACATAGCGGTGATCCCCAAGGAGGGAAAGGATCCCACCTTATGCGCAAACTACAGGCCGATCTCTTTACTCAATACGGATATTAAATTATTCGCTAAAATTCTGGCATCGCGGATTGCTCCGCATCTGCACACAGTGGTCTCCCCGGACCAGGTGGGTTTCATGCCTCTTAGAGAGGCTAGAGACAATACCACTAAAGTCTTGAACCTGATCCATCTAGCACAGAACCGGGGGACTCCCGCCCTGTTGCTCTCCACCGACGCCGAGAAAGCCTTTGACAGGGTCAATTGGCAGTTTATGAGGACGGTGCTTAGACACATAGGTCTGGGCCCAAACATGCGGCAATGGATTGAGAGTCTTTATGGCTCTCCCTCGGCGTCGGTGAGAGTTAACGGCTGCTCATCGGGTTCCTTTGAGATCTCGAATGGGACAAGACAGGGATGCCCCCTGTCACCTTTGATATTCATACTGGTGCTGGAGCCCTTTCTGTGTGCGGTGCGTAGCAATCCGGATATAAAGGGACTAGGCGACACCTTGGGTCAGTATAAGGTGGCGGCGTACGCCGATGATTTGATTTTCTTTCTAACCGGTCCGGAGGTCTCGGTGCCCAACCTAATGAAAGAACTCCGGGAATATGGGAGTCTCTCTGGCTACAAAATTAACCTTCAAAAATCTGAAGCTCTCAATGTAAATATCCCTGAAAGCAGATTTAGGACGATTAAAAACGCCTTTCCATTTCGCTGGGCCAAAGAGAGTATTAAATACTTGGGAACACAGATTAGCGGGGATCTCTCTAAGATATATTCCCTCAACTTCCCCCCATTATTGAGAGACTTTGCGACAGAGACAGCCAGGTGGAATAAGGGGAAGCTTTCCTGGTTTGGGCGATCTAATGCAGTCAAAATGACCCTGCTTCCCCGACTGCTCTATTTACTACAAGCCCTCCCGGTGGCGATCCCGCGCTCCTATTTTCAGAAGATCCGCGCGATCTTCACTGAGTTCATCTGGGCAGGAAAGAAACCGAGACTCAGAAGAGAGATCCTAACTAGACCGAAGGAGCAAGGAGGGATGGGCCTGCCAGACCCCTTGCTCTACCAGGCTGCAGTACACCTCTGTAGGGTGGTGGACTGGTGTATCCACGGGCATCACAAGCAATGGGTAAGCCTTGAGCAGGGTTTCCTGGAGGTCCCAATCCAGGGGGCTCCGTGGCTGGCAGGTGAGAATGCCAGTTTGGGTCGACAACACCCCACCATTGGTCCTACGCTTGGGATGTGCAGGTCCATGTTTCAACGGCAGGAGATATCTCCATCCCCCTCCCCAATGTATCCGGTCCTGGGCAACCCGCTCTTTGCCCCAGGTTGCGGAGGACACAAGGTGAAAACCTGGATTAGCACTAAAATGTATAGGGTGGGTCACTTTCTGGTGGAGGGGAACTGGGTGAATCCAAATGAAGTGGCGCAAAGATTGGGAATCCCTAGCTGGTCGGCCTGGCAGTGTATGCAACTTAGACACTTCTTGGCCTCGCTTAAGGAGTACAGAGGGAGCAGACTGGAGTTTACTATTTTTGAAGAGCTATGCCAGAGCACTGAGATAGAAAGACATACGCTCTCAAGGATCTATAAACTGTTGATTGCCCCCCCAGATGCGGAACATCCAAAGTTCCTTGAAAAGTGGGAAAAGGACTTAGATACAACATGGTCCCCCAAGCAGCGCCTGGCAGCTATGATTCTCCCGCACAAGACCTCGATCTGTACGCGGTATCAAGAGTGCGGATACAAAATACTCACAAGGTGGTATAGGGTCCCCACAGAACTCCATAAATGGTTCCCGGCCGTCTCACCTAACTGCTGGAGGTGTGGGGAGGAGAGAGGAGACCTATTACACGTCTTCTGGTCCTGCAGCAAGCTAAAACACTATTGGGGTTTGGTGAGACAGATCACGGAAAAGGTGTCCGGCATCCCGATCCCGGACGACCCGGCCCTCTGCCTTCTCCACATATCGGAAATGCCTGTGAAACGGTACCGTAAATCCGTGATCCGTCATCTGCTCAATGCAGCCAAGGCCGGCATTCCCCAGATGTGGAAAAAGGAGGAGCCCCCATCGATTGCAGGTTGGTGTCAGAGGGTAAATGACATTATGCGCTTTGAAAACGTAGTGTCCTCCAGAGATGGTACATACGAGAAATTTATGACTACTTGGTATGGCTGGATGGCCTTCACTGAATCACCGGAGGGCAGGGATGTGCTGGCGATGCTGTGAGCCCACTCCCTCCCCCCACTAGCCCTTACCAATTCCCCCCCCTGCCCCCCCCTCTTTTCTTTTCCCCAATTTCTCCATCCCCCCTCTTTCCTGTTCGTGTTCTGTCTTTAGGTTCGTACCTTCGGTTAGAACTGTCAGTATCTGTTATTTGTTGACATGTTTTAGCATAAGAAGGAACTGGAGAGTTGGGGCCTCCACTAATTTAATCGCTCAGGAGACAAGAAACAACAACGAGTGGCTCCAAATTCTCCATTTTATTGTGACGTTCTTGCTGAGAATACTGACAAGTATTTTTTCATACCAGTTGATGACTTGATATATGTTAAAATTCATGTTCTTTTGTCTATTGAAAACTTGAATAAATAAAGAGTTTATAAAAAAAAATATCACATATAACAATCAAACCTGGAGCTACCCATACCACTTAATGCTCCCTTGTGTTGCACTTCTCCCCTCCGGCCCACATATAACCAAGGACGGGTTTCTAAATTAAACGGCATGCTGTGCAAAGAAAGCAGTCCCAGAGAGACAGATTTCTTGCTAAGGTTTGTAGGTAAATCTAAACTTGGCCAGATGGGTTTTACTCTGTAGTCACACTTTTAATGGTGTTTCCTGGAGTTCTTCTTTAAAACTACTGACCTTCTTTTTCCAGAAACCATGACCTACTGTGGCCAGAAAGTTTGCTATGTCGTCTACCCTCAGCCTGACCTCCCGGAAGAAGACTTAGTTACCTGCAATGACGCTGTAGTGAATGACAACGAGAAGACCCTCAAAATGCAATGAGCGCCAACCTCCAGAGACTTGCATTTTGTTTACAGGCAAATGTGTGGAGAAAATGGAACTGAAGACCTAAGGACATAGAGAAAATATTTTAAAAAAAAAAGACAAAAACACCTGAAACCCGGGGGTTAAGATCCAGTGTCATGTTTATGGATCTAACAGGAGGATTGTGGACGAAGAATCATAATACAAGAATTAACCCCTTTGTGCCTGGGGTCATAAAACCAAACCTGGGACACTTCTCTGCAACAAGAAATGGAAATAAAATATTCTCTAACTGGAAAAAAAACAAACATTCTTTGCCTTCTTGTTGTATAAACTGACCCGGCCTTTTTCTCTATTAAAGCCCCATTTTTACCCACCTGAAATGCGCAGACGTGTGTCGGTGAATTCCACAATTGTCGATATAACTGCAGTGTTGCACAGGGCTGCTTTGGACTCACTACTATTTTACTGTGGGTGCCCACCCCATAGATGATACAAATAATACTGATTTGATTTTGGGTCTTATTCACACAGACATAATATGTGAACCAAGGTGCCTGGGGCAATGAGCACCTTTGGGTATAGAAACACAAAAAGGCATTCACCTGTTCCCCTGTTGGCCAGTCCAGGCCTAAATATGCCCTAAGCAAAAGCTTATCTTGATAATGGCTTGCCACAAAATCAGATTAATGCCACTCATAATATATTTTGCATGCCACAAGTCACATCAACAACCATATCACCACGACCCAATATGTAGCTCAGTGTGCCACCCATCTCATATCCCTGTCTGTTACATAACTGCTACACCATCTATATGTAGCCACATCTAATATGTAGCTCAGGTGTCACCCATCCCGTAGAACCATCTATTATGTAACTCCGGTGCCACCTATTCTGTAGCCCCAATATGTGGCTCTGGGGACACCCATCCAAAAGCCCCAATCTATTATGTAGCACACATGCCATCTATCCTGTAACCCCCATCCATTATGTTAGTCATGTGCCAACCATCCTGTTGTTTAATATATTGTGTAGCTCAGGTGCCACCCATCCTATAGACCCAATCGAGCATGCAGCTCAGGAGCCACCGATCCTATAGCCCGGATCTATTATGCAACTCAGGTGCCACCCATCCTATAGCCACAATCGATCATGCAGCTCAGGAGCCACCGATCCTATAGCCCGGATCTATTATGCAACTCAGGTGCCACCCATCCTATAGCCCCAATCGATCATGCAGCTCAGATGCCACCCATCCTATAGCCCGGATCTATTATGCAACTCAGGTGCCACCCATCCTATAGCCCCAATCGATCATGCAGCTCAGGTGCCACCCATCCTATAGCCCGGAACTATTCTACAACTCAGGTGCCACCCATCCTTTAGCCCCAATCGATCATGCAGCTCAGATGCCACCGATCCTATAGCCCGGATCTATTATGCAACTCAGGTGCCACCCATCCTATAGCCCCAATCGATCATGCAGCTCAGGTGCCACCCATCCTATAACCACAATCGATCATGCAGCTCAGGTGCCACCCATCCTATAGCCACAATCGATCATGCAGCTCAGGTGCCACCCATCCTATAGCCCCAATCGATCATGCAGCTCAGGTGCCACCCATCCTATAGCCCGGATCTATTATGTAACTCAGGTGCCACCCATCCTATAGCCCCAATCGATCATGCAGCTCAGGTGCCACCCATCCTATAGCCCGGATCTATTATGTAACTCAGGTGCCACCCATCCTATAGCCCCAATCGATCATGCAGCTCAGGTGCCACCCAACCTATAGCCCGGATCTATTATGCAACTCAGGGGCCACCCATCCTATAGCCCCAATGGATCATGCAGCTCAGGAGCCACAGATCCTATAGCCCGGATCTATTATGTAACTCAGGTGCCACCCATCCTATAGCCCCAATCGATCATGCAGCTCAGGAGCCACCAATCCTATAGCCCGGATCTATTATGCAACTCAGGTGCCACCCATCCTATAGCCCCAATCGATCATGCAGCTCAGGAGCCACCGATCCTATAGCCCGGATCTATTATGCAACTCAGGTGCCACCCATCCTATAGCCACAATCGATCATGCAGCTCAGGAGCCACAGATCCTATAGCCCGGATCTATTATGCAACTCAGGTGCCACCCATCCTATAGCCACAATCGATCATGCAGCTCAGGAGCCACCAATCCTATAGCCCTGATCTATTATGCAACTCAGGTGCCACCCACCCTATAGCCCCAATCGATCATGCAGCTCAGGAGCCACCGATCCTATAGCCCGGATCTATTATGCAACCCAGGTACCACTCATCCTATAGCCACAATCTTTTATGTAGCTCAGGTGTCGCCCATTGTGAAGTCCTAATCTATTCTGTAACTCAGGTGCCACTCATACTTTAGCTTCATCTGTTATTTAGCTCAGATGGCAAACATTCTTTATCCCCATTAATTACCTAGGTGCCACCGGGTGCCACCGATCCTGTAAATCTATTATATAATCTATTATAGATGCCACCCATCCTGATCCAGGTTTACATAGCTCAGTCACTACCCATCTTGTATCTGCATCTATTACATAGCTTCCATGCCATAGCTGCCGTTCTGTGGCCCCATCTATTATGTTAGTTAGATGTCATTGTGCAGCTCAGGTACCACCTATCCAGTTGCCCCATTGATTACATTACCTACCTCAGATGCCACCCATCCTGTAGCCACATCTATTATGTAGCTTAGGGGCCAACCCTCCTGTAGTTCTATATATTATTTAGGTGATTTTATGCATATATGGCCATTGTATGCTTGCGTACACATAGTAATTGTTCCTTCACATTGGCTTTCCCCGTTGTGTCAGCAGCCGCGCCGACTTCTGGTCCCACGATCAGTTACCACATTATTTTCCCCATTTATTAAGTAGCTCAGGTGCAACCCATTCTATAGCCTCATTTATTATGTACTGTATTTCAGTTGCCACCCATCCTATAGCCCCATCTATTATGTATTTCAGGTGAGACCCATCCTATAGCCCCATCTATTATGTATTTCAGATGATACCCATCCTATAGCCCCATCTATTATGTATTTCAGATGAGACCCATCCTATAGCCCCATCTATTATGTATTTCAGATGAGACCCATCCTATAGCCCCATCTATTATGTATTTCAGGTGAGACCCATCCTATAGCCCCATCTATTATGTATTTCAAGTGAGACCCATCCTATAGCCCCATCTATTATGTATTTCAGGTGAGACCCATCCTATAGCCCCATCTATTCTTTATTTCAGGTGAGACCCATCCTATAGCACCATCTATTATGTATTTCAGGTGAGACCCATCCTATAGCCCCATCTATTATGTATTTCAGGCGAGACCCATCCTATAGCCCCATCTATTATGTATTTCAGGTGAGACCCATCCTATAGCCCCATCTATTATGTATTTCAGGTGAGACCCATCCTATAGCCCCATCTATTATGTATTTCAGGTGAGACCCATCCTATAGCCCCATCTATTATGTATTTCAGGTGAGACCCATCCTATATCCCCATCTATTATGTATTTCAAGTGAGACCCATCCTATAGCCCCATCTATTATGTATTTCAGGTGAGATCCATCCTATAGCCCCATCTATTGTGTATTTCAGGCGAGACCCATCCTATAGCCCCATCTATTATGTATTTCAGGTGAGACCCATCCTATAGCCCCATCTATTATGTATTTCAGGTGAGACCCATCCTATAGCCCCATCTATTGTGTATTTCAGGCGAGACCCATCCTATAGCCCCATCTATTATGTATTTCAGGTGAGACCCATCCTATAGCCCCATCTATTATGTATTTCAGGTGAGACCCATCCTATAGCCCCAACTATTATGCATTTCAGGTGAGACCCATCCTATAGCCGCATCTATTATGTATTTCAGGTGAGACCCATCCTATAGCCCCATCTATTATGTATTTCATGTGAGACCCATCCTATAGCCCCATCTATTATGTATTTCAGGTGAGACCCATCCTATAGCCCCATCTATTATGTATTTCAGGTGAGACCCATCCTATAGCCCCATCTATTATGTATTTCAGGTGAGACCCAGCCTATAGCCCCATCTATTATGTATTTCAGGTGAGACCCATCCTATAGCCCCATCTATTATGTATTTCAGGTGAGACCCATCCTATAGCCCCATCTATTATGTATTTCAGGTGAGACCCATCCTATAGCCCCATCTATTATGTATTTCAGGTGAGACCCATCCTATAGCCCCATCTATTATGTATTTCAGGTGAGACCCATCCTATAGCCCCATCTATTATGTATTTCAGGTGAGACCCATCCTATAGCCGCATCAATTATGTATTTCAGGTGAGACCCATCATATAGCCCCATCTATTATGTATTTCAGGTGAGACCCATCCTATAGCCCAATCTATTATGTATTTCAGGTGAGACCCAGCCTATAGCCGCATCAATTATGTATTTCAGGTGAGACCCATCCTATAGCCCCATCTATTATGTATTTCAGGTGAGACCCATCCTATAGCCCCATCTATTATGTATTTCAGGTGAGACCCATCCTATAGCCCAATCTATTATGTATTTCAGGTGAGACCCATCCTATAGCCCAATCTATTATGTATTTCAGGTGAGACCCATCCTATAGCCGCATCAATTATGTATTTCAGGTGAGACCCATCCTATAGCCCCATCTATTATGTATTTCAGGTGAGACCCAGCCTATAGCCCCATCTATTATGTATTTCAGGTGAGACCCATCCTATAGCCCCATCTATTATGTATTTAAGGTGAGACCCATCATATAGCCCCATCTATTATGTATTTCAGGTGAGACCCATCCTGTAGCCCAATCTATTATGTATTTCAGGTGAGACCCAGCCTATAGCCCCATCTATTATGTATTTCAGGTGAGACCCATCCTATAGCCCCATCTATTATGTATTTCATGTGAGACCCATCCTATAGCCCCATCTATTATGTATTTCATGTGAGACCTATCCTATAGCCCCATCTATTATGTATTTCAGGTGAGACCCATCCTATAGCCCCATCTATTATGTATTTCAGGTGAGACCCATCCTATAGCCCAATCTATTATGTATTTCAGGTGAGACCCAGCCTATAGCCGCATCTATTATGTATTTCAGGTGAGACCCATCCTATAGCCCCATCTATTATGTATTTCAGGTGAGACCCATCCTATAGCCCCATCTATTATGTATTTCAGGTGAGACCCATCCTATAGCCCCATCTATTATGTATTTCAGGTGAGACCCATCCTATAGCCTCATTTATTATGTATTTCAGGTGAGACCCATCCTATAGCCCCATCTATTATGTATTTCAGGTGAGACCTATCCTATAGCCCCATCTATTATGTATTTCAGGTGAGACCCACCCTATAGCCCCATATTTTATGTATTTCAGGTGAGACCCATCCTATAGCCCCATCTATTATGTATTTCAGGTGAGATCTATCCTATAGCCCCATCTATTATGTATTTCAGGTGAGACCCATCCTATAGCCCCATCTATTATGTATTTCAGGTGAGATCTATCCTATAGCCCCATCTATTATGTATTTCAGGTGAGACCCATCCTATAGCCCCATCTATTACGTATTTCAGGTGAGACCCATCCTATAGCCCCATCTATTATATATTTCAGGTGAGACCAATCCTATAGCCCCATCTATTATGTATTTCAGGTGAGACCCATCCTATAGCCCCATCTATTATGTATTTCAGGTGAGACCCATCCTATAGCCCCATCTATTATGTGTTTCAGGTGAGACCCATCCTATAGCCCCATCTATTATGTATTTCAGGTGAGACCCATCCTATAGCCCCATCTATTATGTATTTCAGGTGAGACCTATCCTATAGCCCCATCTATTATGTATTTCAGGTGAGACCCATCCTATAGCCCCATCTATTATGTGTTTCAGGTGAGACCCATCCTATAGCCCCATCTATTATGTATTTCAGGTGAGACCCATCCTATAGCCCCATCTATTATGTATTTCAGGTGAGACCCATCCTATAGCCCCATCTATTATGTATTTCAGGTGAGACCCATCCTATAGCCCCATCTATTATGTATTTCAGGTGAGACCCATCCTATAGCCCCATCTATTATGTATTTCAGGTGAGACCCACCCTATAGCCCCATCTATTATGTATTTCAGGTGAGGCCCATCCTATAGCCCCATCTATTATGTATTTCAGGTGAGACCCATCCTATAGCCCCGTCTATTACGTATTTCAGGTGAGACCCATCCTATAGCCCCATCTATTATGTATTTCAGGTGAGACCCATCCTATAGCCCCATCTATTATGTATTTCAGTTGAGACCCATCCTATAGCCCCGTCTATTACGTATTTCAGGTGAGACCCATCCTATAGCCCCATCTATTATGTATTTCAGGTGAGACCCATCCTATAGCCCCATCTATTATGTATTTCAGGTGAGACCCATCCTATAGCCCCATCTATTATGTATTTCAGGTGAGACCCATCCTATAGCCCCATCTATTATGTATTTCAGGTGAGACCCATCATATAGCACCATCTATTATATACTTCAGGTGAGACCCATCCTATAGCCCCATATATTATGTATTTCAGGTGAGACCCATCCTATAGCCCCATCTATTATGTATTTCAAGTGAGACCCATCCTATAGCCCCATCTATTATGTATTTCAGGTGAGACCCATCCTATAGCCCCATCTATTATGTATTTCAGGTGAGACCCATCCTATAGCCCCATCTATTATGTATTTCAGGTGAGACCCATCCTATAGCCCCATCTATTATGTATTTCAGGTGAGACCCATCCTATAGCCCCATCTATTATGTATTTCAGGTGAGACCCATCATATAGCACCATCTATTATATACTTCAGGTGAGACCCATCCTATAGCCCCATATATTATGTATTTCAGGTGAGACCCATCCTATAGCCCCATCTATTATGTATTTCAAGTGAGACCCATCCTATAGCCCCATCTATTATGTATTTCAGGTGAGACCCATCCTATAGCCCCATCTATTATGTATTTCAGGTGAGACCCATCCTGTAGCCCCATCTATTATGTATTTCAGGTGAGACCCAGCCTATAGCCCCATCTATTATGTATTTCAGGTGAGACCCATCCTATAGCCCCATCTATTATGTATTTCAGGTGAGACCTATCCTATAGCCCCATCTATTATGTATTTCAGGTGAGACCCATCCTATAGCCCCATCTATTGTGTATTTCAGGTGAGGCCCATCCTATAGCCCCATCTATTATGTATTTCAGGTGAGACCCATCCTATAGCCCCGTCTATTACGTATTTCAGGTGAGACCCATCCTATAGTCCTATCTGTTATGTATTTCAGGTGAGACCCATCCTATAGCCCCATCTATTATGTATTTCAGGTGAGACCCATCCTATAGCCCCGTCTATTACGTATTTCAGGTGAGACCCATCCTATAGCCCCATCTATTATGTATTTCAGGTGAGACTCATCCTATAGCCCCATCTATTATGTATTTCAGGTGAGACCCATCCTATAGCCCCATCAATTATGTATTTCAGGTGAGACCCATCCTATAGCCCCATCTATTATGTATTTCAGGTGAGACCCATCCTATAGCCCCATCTATTATGTATTTCAGGTGAGACCCATCCTATAGCCCCATCTATTATGTATTTCAGGTGAGACCCATCCTATAGCCCCATCTATTATGTATTTCAGGTGAGACCCATCCTATAGCCCCATCTATTATTTATTTCAGGTGAGACCCATCCTATAGCACCATCTATTATATACTTCAGGTGAGACCCATCCTATAGCCCCATATATTATGTATTTCAGGTGAGACCCATCCTATAGCCCCATCTATTATGTATTTCAAGTGAGACCCATCCTATAGCCCCATCTATTATGTATTTCAGGTGAGACCCATCCTATAGCCCCATCTATTATGTATTTTAGGTGAGACCCATCCTGTAGCCCCATCTGTTATGTAGCTGAGAACAACACAAACTCCTCTGTCCCCATCATATGTAGCTGTGGTGTCAACCACCGACTCACAGATCCATAGGCGAATGCTTTATGTTTACTTAGAATTGCTTAACTAGATGGGAAGTAGGAACATCTAGTTAAAGAAAAGTTTTTAAATAAAAAGTGCTTAACAGGCATAAAGCACTTGTGTTTGCCCATCCACACAATGGCCAACAACACAACAAATCTGAGGTAGGACAAAAATAATTTATTTTCTTAAAATTGGTCTACATGATTGTAAAAACATAGCGATCACATGAACCACTTATATACAGCCAATGATGTACATCGACATCTGCTATTTACCAAGAGGAGGTGGACCAGACAACAGTTGGAGACTACAACAGATGAAGAGCACGGACAGAAGTCCCAATGCATTTGTCAATTGTTTAACCTTTATTGAAGGCTTACTCCCCATGGGAGCAGGGATTAAGGTGAATGGGAAACCCCAGGGGGGCTCATACACATGGTCGCCCCCCAAAAAATGTCTCTGTAAAGCTGGCCAAGGTCAAGGAGAGTGAAAATCCTAGATTTTGGTTGGCTTTAAAAGGCCATTGAGAGCACAGGGGGAATTCCTAGTAGGCTGACACCTCACACAGACAGTGTAATGGAATTCACTCAATCGTCTTCTAACATCCCTCCCCCGGCTCCTGTTGTTATGTTACACGAGGCAGCAAAACATTTTGTAAAGAGCTATTATATATTTTGCAGTTTTAATGTAGACAGCCTATATATATGGCATCTTAGATGAGGCTCCAGTATTCAATGGCTGGATACTGGGACATGAGCATATCTAATTGCCACGTATGGCTATGGCTGGCATTTGTATATTAAGACACTGGAGAGGAATGGGAAGGGCTGAATAATGGATTGGAAATGGCTATGCCATTTTATAGGTTGTTTTTGTTGGAGGCTGTATATATAGGATATATATAGGATTCCTATATACAGTAAAGTCGGGGTTTCCCCATAACCCACAACTTATGGGCCTCGTGGCAGCCATGCCCAATCCATGTTTAGCTCATGCTACAGTTTCAGCCACTGAAAGTGGAGAATTTATTCTATAGACACTATTTTCTAGGGAACACTTTTTCTATTGACATAAAAAGTCCGCTCGCCCCCACTACAATGGTAGGTTATTTGGTCGTGGAAAAATATCAGACCAAGTATAATCTGTACAATTCCATTGAAAAACAAACAGAAAACATTTAGAGGGGAAATACAAATAAAAAAACTAAAATAATTTGGTTGCAAGTGTGACACTATCTTATAACTTGGTGTGTGGTTGTATTCAGATTTAACACATGCTAAATAATAGTCAGTACACAGCCGCCGTCATTTCAAGTGATTCTGTTTCACGTCAAAGTTCAGCTGTTCTAGTAGTATTTTCCTGACATTTTAATAGTTGCATTTTATTGTAAAATCCATAGCCCAGAACCAGCTTACAATACATCAGGGATCACATTGCTGAAAGGTATCAGTCAAAAAGGGTACAAAATATTTCCAAGGCATTAGCTACACCATAGAAGACAGTAAAGACAGTCATCAAGAAGCAGATAGAATTTGGCACAACAGTGAAGTGGAAATTTGGTCCAGGAGACCTACAGAAACATTAATGGAGTTGCACAAATTTCGGGCAAGTTCTGGTTGAAGACAAATTCTTCAAATGCTTGGACTGTGAGGTAGGATGACAAGGCAGAAGACTTTTCTTACAAAGAAAATCACCAAACCTGGATATGTTTTGCCCAAACCTCCATCAATCTGCCAAAAGCATGTGGGTAACTGTCACGGTGGGAGGTCTGGTCTGACTTACCTGCTACTCGCTCCCAGGGGTGTCTCTGTTCAGGTGGTGCGTGGTCGGAAGCACGCACAATCACGAAGATGATCGTTGTGCTGGCCTGCGCATGCTCGGGCGGACGCTGACCTTGCTTGCGTGCGTGGGTTTCCACACGTGCTCGCCATTATTCATGGAGTTTGTGGCAGGTTCTTACTGGCACTTATAAATAGAGGCCTGTGGTGCTGCAAAGTTGCAGATCTTCTTAAAGTGACGCTTGCCTCCTGCTCCCACGTGATGTTCCTGCTCAAGTTTGGCTCTGAGTTCTGGCTTTGGATACAGACTCGCTCTGGTTCTGCCCCCCCCCCCCCCCCCAGTTTTGGATATCGATCCCTCTCTGGTTCTGACCTTCTGGCTTTGGATTCTGTCTTGCTCTGGCTCTATACTCCCCGCTTTAGCTTACTTCATGTTTTAGCTCCCTGAAACCTTGGCTCTGGATTACACCTTTCCTGGCTCTGGACTCTCTGGCTTGTTTGACCCTAAAACTCAAACTGGACTTTTCACCTGCTGGGCTCACTTGCCACTGGCAATGTTAGTGGGACCCCGGCTTGTCTGCAGCACAGTCCAACCCTCCTCGCAGAAGGCTTCTGCGAAAACCAGACCTGTCGGCAGACTCTCCATGCTGGAACCAGTGCGTGGCGTAGAACTTCCCCAGATGCTAATTTCTGGCTCTCACCAGTTATGGTCAGCCCTAACCTGCTAGTTGCCTTCCAGATCTTCTTCGGCTCATGCCGAGTGTTCCTGACCTGTCATCATCATCACACCTGACACTCCGGATCTCCCCTCTGCTGAGTCTCCCCAGTATCTACTCTCTTGAGAGGTCGCAGGCGGTATTACATGCCAGCTGTTTGCATCTACATCAGCCTAGTCAAAAAAGTATGTTTGTCGCAAAGCCAAAACTGCACATAACCATAATAATACCATGCCCATAGTGAAACATGGTGCAGGTAGAATTATGATTTGGGGCTGTATTTCTGCTGCTTGCACGGGGGTTTAATCAATGTGGAGGGTATTTCAAACAATTTCAAATATCAGTCAATTTTGATAAACCTTGAGATCTCTGCTAAAAAGCGGAATGCCACCTTTCCACACCACAACGACCCAAAGCACAGGAGATGCATCTGATAGATCTTTTGCAAGGAAAAATGGGCAAAGATTGCCAAGTATGTGTCATGCTGCTAGACTCCTACCCCAACACAATAAATGCTGCCATTGATTCAGTAAAGTATTAGGGTGTTTTTTATTTTTTATTTTTATGTTTCCACCCTAAAAGGTTTTAGTTTGTTTTTCAATGAAATTGTACAGATTTTAAAGGACATTAAATGTGGAAAAAGATGTGAAATGATTCCTCTTGGTTTGATTTTTACAAAAAACTGCCATTGTAACAGGGGCATGGGGAGGCCAAAAAAATTCCTGATAGTGGGCCTGTTCCACTCCACCCCCCCCCCCCACGGGCAGTGTTATTGGGTGAGTTCCGTGTATAGCGAGATTGGTCTGAGGATGGTCAGTCTATGGATAGCCATCTTGAACCTGAACAAGGGGAAATGTCGTCAGCAAACTAGTAAAGACTCATCATCACTAGTGCTGCCTTCTGAGAGTGGGTGGGAGGTCGGTGGCATTGGCACATTGGCCGTTTGGTGACAATTCAAGTGCACCCCCAAAGGCTCCTCCTGGCAAGTCGTTGTGCAGTGCTGCAGCCGACCAGTCCCCTGAATTTGGACATTCACTGAGCTGTCTGAGTTTTTTAAAGGCAATTTGAGTTTTTTCTTGCTGAGACGATGGCTATGGGATGTACTGCTGGGACCTGCAGCAGTCCTCTCCAATACAGGCACTGGTGTCTGATCGCTGGGATCGTCTCTTATGGCTAATGGGAGGGAACTGTGACTGTTCACAGAGTCTGAAAGTACAGCTGACTGTGTTGTTTCCTGTCCCAGGCAGCTTTGCTGAAGAAGGTTTAAAGGGAGCTGCTCTGCAACCTCCAGTCCATGCTGGCCAGCAGCCAGGTCAGGGCTTTCGCCATCCTGGCTGCAGGTTTGCGTGTGCGTGTCCAACCTCTCCGGAGGGGAAGATGGGCTCTGCCAGCAATCTTCACTCCTGCCGGTGTCCACTTCACTGTAACGGGAAAGAAGTGACGACGTCAGGAGAGGAATCTGGCCTCTGGCCCGAGGACGGTGGAATAACCTGTTCCATAGCCGGCCCAGACGCCTCCTGGATGAGGCCCTCCTGGAAGAATGGCGCCGCATCTGCCGTCTCATCGCAGTGCGAATGTTTTGCAGCATTGAGACCTGCCGGGGCAGAAGTGTTGCTTATTATTATTCAATAGATAGATAGATAGAAATACAGAGGATAGATGCACAGAGAAATTGATATGAGATACAGAAATAGATAGAAATTTGATGGGTAGATAAATATGATTGATAGACTGAGAAAGAAAGAAAGGCATGAAAGATAGAAAGATATATTGATCAGATAGATAGACAGACATAGCATAGATATGGGGCAGACAGACAGGCAGGCAGATACTGCAGTTAGAAAAAAAAAAGAAAGAAAAAAAAATAGATAAATAAACAGATAGCTGGATGGATGGACAGACGGACAGATATACAAAAATGAAGGAAAACAGATGAATAGATGATAGATAGATAGATAGATAGATAGATAGATAGATAGATAGATACTGTCGCTAGAAAGAAAGATAGAAAGAAAAAAGTAGATAGCCGAACAGATGGACAGAAAAAGACTGGGATAAAATAATGATAATATGAGGATAATATAAGGATGAAATAAGGGCTGGCGCATTTAAAATTATATTTACTTGAGAGTCGCTGAAAGCTGGAAAGTCCTCCACTGGTGGGATGAGCCCCTGTGCGATAAGCTGCCCATAAGAAGGAGGAGCCTCACGTCTTACAAACTCTGCCTCTAAACGGGTCATCTGCGTTTCAAAAGCTCTAGAGAAAAATAATATATCAGTGATAAGTAAGCCACCTCCCCCAGCACTCTTTTAATAAGTGTGCCAAGGGGCATATGGAATTAAATTGCATATAGATTCAGGGCCTTATTTATGATGTGTGCTGTTTAGCATCTTTCTGGTGGCTATAGTGCGAGTTTTGGGTCGTTGTCTTTTCTGGCGCTACGCTGTGGACTGCAATGACTCTAGAAGTTGTTTATTTCGGTGCTAGTTAGTGCCACTTTGTACCGCCATCTTTTCAACGCTGCACAGCATATTTTTATTTTCCTCCTTGTAAAGATTGGCGCTTTATTTTTCCAGCACTGGTCAGGCTTTCATCATTACAAGAAATCACTGCTGGAGACAAAGGGGACAAACTTTACAGTGTGATAGGCTGTGTTTTAGTTGTTTTTGTCCAAATTATACATTTGCATCGCGCGCCAAGTGCCACTGAGGCCAAAAAAGTGGCACTGTGTGGTGCTGATAAATAAGGCTACCAGTGTATTTTGGTGCCAGTATGCAAAAGAACCTCCCTAATATTATCTGTCCAAATCCATTGTTGTCCTAGAATGGTGGATAATCTATCAATCAATCTATTGATCTATTCGATATCTATCCCTCTATCTATCTGTCTGTCCATCTTTCAGTCGAACTATCTATCCAAAACCAGGATGCACCTGTGAAGCAGGTCAAAATAAAAATATCAGGTTTTGGTCTGCTTTAATACACAAATGGTCAGTAGGGGGGCACTCTGAAACTAGGAGTGAGTTAGACTTTTGAATGCAAGATTTTCTTTTGTCATTTAAAATAGATGTAAGCTCTCCCGGCAACTCTGTGGCTGGTAGGGTTCATGTCCACCAGGACCCAAGCTCACCTGCTGCTCATGAAGGAGATACTCACCTTTTCTTCATGGAGGTCTATTCGACAACAGAAAGGAAACAGCTGTACATTGCAGTGCCCATCTATTGGACAGATGCCACGCCTATACATAGCTACTTCCTGTACTCTGTCAAATAGAGCTACATTAGGAAAAGGAGAGTATGTCTCCAATACAGGGCTCACTGGTGATCTAAGTGGGTAGAGAGGTTAGTATGTGTCCCCGTGAACCTGAACCCTTCCTGGCACAGAGTTGCAAAGGGGGTTCTTGTCTGCTTTAAAGCAGACCCCCACCCTCCTTGGGACAGATTTCCAAGAATGGATGTAGACCCATTAGTTGCCTCCAGGCCTTGTGGCAGCTTTCTCTGGGTAGAAGTAACGCCAGCTCACCTGTACTCACGGCTTCTCAGAGAATAAAGCTTAAAGGCACACCCCAGGGCGATAACCAGCAGCAGACCGCACACCAAACTGCCAATGAGTGCCGCAGTGATGACTTTCCTTGGGACAATGACCAGGCAGTTCTGCTCATCACTGCCATCCTGGCAATCCTCCTGCCCATCGCAGCGCCAGGTTTCGAAAATGCACAGGTTGGTGCCACAATGGAAATTGCCGGGCTGGCAGGTGAAACAATTTTTCTCATCTGAGCCGTCGGGGCAGTTCTTTTGATTGTTGCAGCGGTCGGGGTAGGAGTAGCACAAGCCACTGCCCCCCTCACAGGGGTATTCATTAATCTGGCAGGAGGGGCAGTTCTCCTCATCTTTGCCATTGGGGCAATGCCACCAGCCATCGCAGATCTGACTGTCCGAGTAACAAATATCATCAATGCCACACGGATGCTCCCAAGGGAGGCAGTAACCTTTTACCTGGTAAGTGGCATTAAACCCATGGCCCATGCTCCTAGAACGCGCATGATAGGTGAGTGTAAGCTGGCCATTGGGCGACTCGGCGCTGACTGTGTGACGATTGTTCCGAAAGGAAAGAGTCTGCAGAAGTCGATCGTTCCTCTCGCCGATACCCTCGTACACCCTGACCGTGTCGCTGTACCCCAGCTGCAGGTTGATCTGTAGGATGACATGGCGGTTGTCCTCTGTGTTCACAATCCACGTGCACTGCACGTCTGACCGGCCACGATCCACACGAAAAAAATCAGGAGAGGCAAATGAGCCATAAAAATGGCTGAGTTTCCCTCCACACGTCAGCTCTGGGCAGTTCTCCTCATCGGCTCCGCTCATACAATCTTTCACTGAGTTACAGCGGAGCTCGTTGGACATGCACTGGGTGGAATGCGCTGTGGCGCAGGGAAAGGTCCCCAGAGGACATAGGCTGCTGCGGACCTCCAGAGATGGTGCCGAGCAATTTCGCTCATCTGAGTTATCCCCGCACTCATCCATCGAGTTACACTTCCAGCTATTTGGAATGCATTTCCCGTTCCCGCAGAGAAATTCATCGGACGGGCAGGAGCTTAATCCCATTTTCCCTATTTGGGACAAAAGAAAATACACTGTAAACTATGCTTGTCTAAAAACAGTATACTGTATAGAAATATAAAGAAAAAAAATATATATATATACCGTATATATATATATATATATATATATATATATATATATATAAACATAGATATATGTATATGATAAATAGGGCCCTTAAAGTCCCCCTGTTATCAGAGACCCAACAAATAGTGGCTAAGGGAAGTATTGCTCTATTGTATTCGCCTCCTCACCTTTATTGATCCCATGTGTACTGAAATACGCATTCAAGGACCCTCAGCCTTACATAACAATGTTACTGCCAATATATATATATATATATATATATATATATATATATATATATATATATATAAATATCCGCATTAATTTGTATCTGTAGGCCTATCCAATTTAAATAGATCTGCAATTGCTTTCAGGTCCCATGCACTCTTCGGGAAGCCTGTTCAAAAACATCTAGGCTGTGCTTCCATGCTGCTCTTGTGCCAAACAGGACCGCAAGCAGCCAATGAGATTTTCCAGAGGGGCTTGCCCAGTGCTTCACACATATATTCCCCCCTGGCAAACCTTATTGGTTGCTTGCAGAGAAGGGAATATGCAGATGCGGCCGCCGAAGCCCAGGAACCTAGGTCACCAATTACTGCTCCCTGATTTCAAATTACCTGAAGAGGAACTTGCAGATAGGTATCCGAAATCAGGTTGCACAGGAGTTGGGAGGGGAAATGGTCTATGGGACATTTTTTACTCTTTCTGGGAACAAATGGGAGGCATGCACCTCTCATAGACGTGTTCCACTGTAACACGGCCCATTACACGTGCAATGAGCCAGTGTGGAGCTTTCCAGGCACTATATTATGTTTTTGTCCACGTTTTAGTGGGTTTTAATTGTTGTCTTGTACAAAAAATGATATTTTTAGATGGCTTGGTGGTAGTAATGGCATGTCAGCTTGCTCTGATTGAAAAACAAAAACTTCCCTGGAGCCTTTTCCAAGCTAATATTACTTTTAGCTGGAGTCCCCCTTTAATGCGGCCATTGTTTGCTGCGTGTCATGCGATACTGCTGCTGAAGGGAATTGGGAAAGGCCGACAGTCAAAGTCTAATGTGCTAAGATCTCATTAGCTGCACCGACGGCACAAGTAATTGCTTGATGGACTCCGACATGCTCCAAGTCCACTTAAGTTATTCCGCACAGATACGCTCCACTCATCTGCTCTGCCACCAGAGAGGGCTAAATGGAGGCTATCGGGAAATAAGAGAGATGGGGGAGGTCAGGCGGGGCATGAAGCGGAACCAGGGTCGAGGGTTATAATGGAAGATGAAATAGACAACAAGGCTTAGAGTGGCTCCCGGGGATGACTTACATGGAAAATAACATGGGCACTGTGAGCCAATCAGGTTTTTTTCAGCATTGGCATTTCGGCGCAGGTATACTGAAGTTTCAATTTATAGTGGGTTAGTCATTGCTAGAATCTATAATAATCTATTATCTATGGCTAGTGTTAAGCTTCAGTGACCTGTCACTCAAAGTCCCAACTTTAGCTGCTGTGCAGAATAGCGCTCTGCCAGTGAGTTTTTTGCCTAAATCGGAATTAGCACAAGGAAGGTTAAGGTTCTGTGTTACAGAATGCTTGGACTTCATTTATAATGGAAATCACAAGTCTTTTATCCCATCATCGCCCCTAGGATAATGCCACCCAGGGCCGGATCTAGGTTTTGGGGGCCCTTGGGCAAGAGTCTTAATGGGCCCCATAGTAGCGATGTCACCTTTCAGCTCCGCTGTCACATAGTGACCGGCAACGTTCCTGTCTGCCCAGGAAGGGGAGATGACGCTGGGCTCCAAATCTGCCCAGTAACTGGTGACAGGGCAGCAGGGGCGACCGGATAGGCCGCGCCTGCTGTCCGTCATCAAGCTCGCAGGGGCAGACGTCACCCTTGCAAGGCGTCCGCTGGCATGGAAACCATGTCAGCAGCGCCCTCTCCAGTGACCCTGCGCCGTCAGCTCACCTTACCAGCGGTGAGAGCTCTTTGTTTACTGTTTTAGGTTTTTGTTTTTTGTTTCTTGTTTTGTTTTTTGTTTTTGGTTTTTTCTGTGTGTTTTGTGTTCTGTTTTGCTTCACTTCCCCTTCTGAGGTTTTCCCTTGGTATGTTTACACCTTGTGTCTTTCTATTGTTTTACCTTTGACCGTTCCCTTCCATTCCTATTTATCTCTTCAGCTCCTTTTCTTATGTCTCCGTTCCCCTCTAGTCACAAGCTCTTCCTTTTCTCTTTTCTTCTGCATCCCTTCCTTTGGTTCTCTACCTGTTTCCCCCCCCCCCCCCCCCCCCACTTTTTGCTCACAGCTCATTTCTGCTGCGTGCATCCCCTTTGTTTCTTTTCTCTCTTTCTCTCTCTTTCTTTCTCTCACGCACTCCCCCTTTTTCTCTCACGTTCTTTCTCTCCCTTTCCTTTACTCTTTCTCTTCTTCTTCCTAAAATATGATTGCCACAACGTAAATGCTTTATTTGTAACGACCAGGCCGGGAGCTTATAGCTCTCACCGCTGGTAAGGTGAGCTGACGGCGCAGGGTCACTGGAGAGGACGCTGCTGACATGGTTTCCATGCCAGCGGACACCTTGCAAGGGTGACGTCTGCCCCTGCGAGCTTGATGACGGACAGCAGGTGCGGCCTATCCGGTCGCCTCTGCTGCCCTGTCACCAGTTACTGGGCAAATTTGGAGCCCAGCGTCATCTCCCCTTCCTGGGCAGACAGGAACGTTGCCGGTCACTATGTGATCGGTCTCTGGCGGTGACGGAGTTGTGCCCCAGTGGCACGCTCCGACGGCTTGGTGAGTATTTTTCATTCTTTTGATTAACAATTTGTGTTTTTTGTCCATTTAGTGTGCTACAGTTTGACCCTCTGACGTCATATCACGTCAGGTGGTAATTACAGCACCTCTGACCTTTAAAAGGCAAGCTGCGGTCTTGCCACTGTTGTTTGTCTGCCCTGAGGAAGGGGGTTTTTTACACCCCCGAAACGTCGGCTTATGGACACTGTTCTGCTATCACCTACCCTATCTTATGGACTTTGATGCAGCTGAATGGTCTAGATGTACCTCATCTTGCTGGATATCATTTAATACAAGTCTATTTGATTTAACTATTGGTGTGCTGGCCCTTTATCTAACTTGTTGTAAAGCGGCGCCACTGCGGCCTTGGCACCCGACATACTCAAGTTAAGTGTGCACCTGCCCTCCTGGACTACTGTTCTCCATTTGTTGCTGGTCATTCCCTGTTGCTGAGACCAGCCATGAGCAGGTCTGCACACAACACCCTGTCAAGCTTCCTGGTTACAACCAAGGGGATAGCTGAGCTGAGCTCCAGGTATGGGGCGAAGTGAAGCAAATAATCCCAAAGAGCAAAATAAAAAGTCTGGGCTGAGTCCAAGGATGAATCCGGGGTCAGAGGCTGGCAGAAAACAAACAAAGTCCACTGAGCAAGTCCGCGTCAAAACCGAGTTATCTGTCCGTGGGTAAATCCAGGTATTCAGATCAGGAATTCAGGAGTCAGGGAAACAGAGTCCAGGAAGTAAGCTGATAACACAGCATTGGCTGTAGGCCAGCTGTCCTCTTAAATAGGGCTATCAATCAGAACAGGGAGGGATGTGTCAAAGTCTGGGTGAGGTCACTTCCTGTCCATTCAGACTCAGGAAACCAGGAAGTGAAATCAAGCCCAAGAGCTTACACTCTAGGCTTTGTGTACTTGCAGTGGCTAAACACCAGGTGTCGCTGTGGAGCAATGCAACAGATGAACAGCCTGCTTTGTTACAAACACCCAGCCGAGCATGTCTGCTGCTGCATACAGTACGTGGCCTAGCACGCTCTCGATGCTTTAAAGGGCAGGAAAGGCGAGGAGACTGACACACCCAGCATTCGGTTGTTCGGGTGCACTGTAAAATGGTACCATGTCCAGGTGTGAACCTGAGTGGGCCCCTGAAGATGCCAGGGGCCCTGGCAATTGCCCGCACCGGCCCTGTGCTGGCGCCAGCCCTGATGCCAGCCCTTGCTGGCGCTCCATCACCCCCCCCCAAAAAAAAAAAAAATTCTGTCCTAGTTATAGTAAAACATCTATTTATAAAGCTAGAATTCTGCTTAATAAAAACAACAATCACCATACCACCTATTTTTTGACAAGGAGTGACCTTCATTAACCTTCACCTTACTTAATGGGATGAAAAAATACATTAATAACATAACATGTGGGCCCTGAATTCCATTCAGCAGCATCCACCGTGTCACATGGCCTCAGCGCATCCCCTCCCTTGCAGTGAATGGAGAGGCCATAGCTAGTCAGAATAACTGATTAAGTGCAGTCGGCCATGCTGTAGGGTGCAGGGGCATCATCAGACATTAAGGGGGGTAATTTAAGAAAGGCTAATGCCACGTAGTGCCAGGTTGTGCTAGATGAGCGTCAGGTGATTGTCAGGTCCCAGTCAAAAAGGTATATTTATCAAGTCAAAAATCCAGCATGCCTGTGATAGTGGCAGATAGTGTCCCATCTATCATCAGCATGGGCGATGAGATGAGTGCGGAGTTCTCTACAGTGCCAGATAGGACCAGACGCTCACCCTGCACTGTGTGGCCTTATCCTATACGTTTCAATGGGCTGGGATGGTTACAATTATTTATTTACATTTTTTGTGCTGGTGCATGAGTCACGGGATCCCTGGGCTGGTTGGGATTATTTTTAGTGCTGCAACAGCCCACAACAATAATAATTAGCCTCCCCATCACAACTGGTAAGTTATAGTCAACCAGATTAGGATGGAAGATAAATATTCTTTATTATTTATTTTTAACTTGGGCAGGTGTCACTGTCTACTCTTCATTGACACAATTCTAGCATCAAAGGATACAAATATATCAGTAATTGTAATCTACAAGTGATAAAATTGCATGAATAAAGAGAAAAGGCCTTTGATGGTTAAATAAGGCAAAGGGTACCTAACCCAGCAACACGTCTCGGGATTCTGGCAGTGGGGAGGGTAGGTGAGTACAATATAGGTAAGTAGGTAAGTACCATACATGGTTTTCAAAAATGGAGGCAAAGTCAGAGGGAGTCATTGGAAGGTTCATTGTACTGGATAGGATTGGCACACAATATTTTTATTTCAGTTGGTTGATCATTCTATGTTAGATTTTTATCAAACTAAATTAAAATACTTTAGATTCAATTTCATTTTGATTGAATTGAATTAAAATGTACCACTCTTATTTTTCCCATTAGAGTTACTTTAAATTCTCTGGATTTAAGCAATAAAACATACAGGCTGATTCATCACTAACGCCAGGTAGCGACAGATGAGCGTCTGTAGCAGGCATTTTCAGAGCGCCCGCTAGTAGTCGCAGTGCTCGGCCATGGGTCGCTACTTCATAGCGACTCAGTCGCTGTTCAGTAATGGTGAATACATTGTGAGGAGTCGCTATTTGACCAGTACAGCGCTGTATGGGAGCGCATGGTAGCGACTGCTCATAGCGACCGACTCACACCATATTCAGCAAAAAAACAGCCTCACAAATCTCTGGCGCTGAAAAATGCTTGTTTGAAGCCCAGAGCGCAGGAGGCGGTTTGTTTAAAGCCTATTTTTCAGCATCTATCCACTAGTAACAAAGCGAAAACATATGGAATTACATTGTAGCAACATTGTAACATAACACTTTAATGGCAGACCTGTAATGTCATTTCTGAAGAAATATATAAAAAATAAAAAAAATGTGAAAAAACTGCTTATTCAATGTCAGGAGAGGTCACAGAATTATTTGAGATTAAAAAAAACAAAAACAAAAACACAGTTTAAAGAGAAGGAAAGGATCGTCCATTGAAATGTATGGGAGAGCGTCAGGTAGCGAGAGGTCATACCTGGCGCTGTGCAAGGCTGAATTCCGGCGCTGTTCGCTGAGGCTGTGAAAATGATGAATCAGACGCTACATGGCATTTTCCCAGTCGCTAAACAGATTCTGCTTGATAAATGTGTAATTGCGTGCCGTGTCCGGTGTTCACCAGTCGCTACCTGTCGCTACCTCTCATTAACCAGCCACTACCTCACGCTATCCCTTCATGAATAAGGCCCAAAGTGAAGAATGTTGGAAAATTTAATTGATTGTTCATTTTATGTTTTACAATTGTTTCGTATCTATTCTGCCGGTATTTATTTAGTACATAGAATGATCGTTTTCTTATATCAACATCATTGTAATAGAATATTTAGGGGGTTACTTAAGAAACGCTAGTAGTGGCACGTAGCGCCTCGTAGCGTCGGGTGAACGCCCGGCACAGTATGTGAAAAGCATATATATGAAAGTGAATCTGGTGAGCGCCTCTAATAGTGCCATGTAGCGTCACATGTATTACTAGTGGTGGCTCAGTGTATAGCGCCGGCGCTGTATGTTCAGCAGCGCCATGTAGCACCTGTCACTGTTTTATTTGGTTGTGTATACATAGCATTTTCCTAAAGTAATGTTCTACATTTTTGGTTCCAATCATTGTGTGTCCTCTCCTGCCCAGCAACCATACATTTTTATTGTGTGTTTTTTTTATGCAGAATTGTATGTGCAGGTCTGGCATTGCAGTGTCATTGTCACAGTGTTAAAACAATGTCATACCATGTGTTTTGGCTCTGGTACTGGTGTATATGTGTATATGTGTTTAGAAACAGACTTTTATCACATAGCTTCTGGAGCTCGACGCTAGAGCGCCCAGTTTTAGAGCGCCAACGCTGGTTGTGTGTAGTCTTATCTTAAATATGGGCTTCAGCGCTGAGTGCTGGACACACTTAACTGGCGCTACCTATAGCTCGCTGCAGCTATTGTTAGATGTAGCGTAGAGTCTTGGGTTCTTTGACCTCGGGACCCCACCTGGCGTTCTCGATTGGCTCTGCAGTGAATCAGGGAGCATGTTTCTACAGCGCCCTCCAGACATCACATTCATCAATGTTGGACAGGATAGTACAGCGTCACTTGTCTGGACTCTAAGCTAGGTTATAGCGCCAGACACCCGCTTGCAGCGACCACTTGCAGACGCTCTAAGCGCCGCTACAAAGACGCTCACATGGCAATACGTGGCGCTAGTCTTAAATTAGCCTCTTAATCACATTTATGATGTTGTGAGATATGGTGAAAAATGAATGTTTGATGGATGAAACTGATCATTTCAAACGATCAATCAAACCAAAATGGATGACTTTGTGGCTAGGATTATGGAGGAGTTGGGTTAAGGTGAGACTGGTTTCAGCATACCCCTGATAAAGGACAGACGGAACCCCTGAGACTGTCCGGAGCTTGTGGTGTCCGAATGGAAAAAGATCCAGACGTGATCCCGGGAGGAGATGAAGGCCAGCGGGATGGCAGAGCCGCAGACTTTGTACTCTTCCCGTTTTGAAGATGGACCAATCAGAAGCCAGTCCACCGAGCACTTGTGAGAATCCTGAATGTCGAAGTTCTTAAAACTGTAACCAATCACAGGAAAAGACATATCATACCGAGGGAGAGATTCCATTCTGTATCCTCGCTTATACCCTAATAGATTGTAAGCTCTTCTCCTTCTGTATCCTCCCTTATACCCTAATAGTTTGTAAGCTCTTCTCCTTCTCTATCCTCACTTATACCCTAATAGATTGTAAGCTCTTCTCCTTCTCTATCCTCACTTATACCCTAATAGATTGTAAGCTCTTCTCCTTCTCTATCCTCACGTATATCTTAATAGATTGTAAGCTCTTCTCCTCCTGTATCCTCCCTTATACCCCAATAGATTGTAAGCTCTTCTCCTTCTCTATCCTCACTTATACCCTAATAGATTGTAAGCTCTTCTCCTTCTCTATCCTCACTTATACCCTAATAGATTGTAAGCTCTTCTCCTTCTCTATCCTCACATATATCTTAATAGATTGTAAGCTCTTCTCCTCCTGTATCCTCCCTTATACCCCAATAGATTGTAAGCTCTTCTCCTTCTCTATCCTCACTTATACCCTAACAGATTGTAAGCTCTTCTCCTTCTCTATCCTCACTTATACCCTAATAGATTGTAAGCTCTTCTCCTTCTCTATCCTCACGTATATCTTAATAGATTGTAAGCTCTTCTCCTCCTGTATCCTCCCTTATACCCTAATAGATTGTACGCTCTTCTCCTTCTGTATCATCCCTTATACCCTAATATATTGTAAGCTCTTCTCCTTCTGTATCCTCACTTATATCCTAATAGATTGTAAGCTCTTCTCCTTCTGTATCCTCCCTTATACCCTAATAGATTGTAAGCTCTTCTCCTTCTGTATCATCCCTTATACCCTAATATATTGTAAGCTCTTCTCCTTCTGTATCCTCACTTATATCCTAATAGATTGTAAGCTCTTCTTCTATCAGTATCCTTCCTCATATCCAAAAAGATTATATAGGGATTTGTATCTTTTATTTTTCAGTTTTATGGGAGAAGGTCAGTTGGTTTGGGAAGTGGGCATGGGGGGCACATTAAACTTTGCTATGAGGCCCCTTCATATGCAGCGTGGTCTCCTATCACTGCTGGAAAAAAAGAAGTGAAACTAGCTTCACCTATTGGCGGTCAGAGACTCTAAAAAGCCAATTAATCAGCTAACTTGATTCCAACACTTCTCTTCTTCATCACTGGTGTTGTGTTTCCATGTGGACAACACACAATTGCATTGGAGGGTTTAGGTCCCCTTTAACTCTTGGCTCTGGGCATGGAAGGGGCTCCATTGGCAGTGGTGATGCCCAGCTTCTCACCTTATTGTGATGATGTCACCACGATCCCCTTGAATGTACCAGCTGCAATTCATGGCAGGGGGGTAGTTTAGGGGCCAGGCCGGGCTGTAGATCACCCCTCTCCTCTCGCTGTGTTGCTCCAGTTTCCCACTGCACGCTCCTGCTGAGACACCAGCAACATCACTTTGCATGCAAACCATCTGGATGAGAACTGATGAAGGATAGGTGGATGGACATACAATGAACAGATGGATGGATGAATAGATGAAGGAATAGGGAGATGAATGGAAGAATGTTTGGATGAATAGATGGGTGGATGGACACTCTGATGAAGTGGCAGTAGGTGGTTGCCACGCAACGCGTCAGTGGTGCTGGCATGTTGAGGTGGACTTGGACTGTTCTATACGGTAATGTACATTGTTTTGACCTTATTTAATATATTTTGAAAATCATGGTTATAATCTCAGTGTCATTGTGATTTATGCCCTGGAGTCTGCCACCTCCTCTTTGCTTCTTTGCACATATATGTGCACATCTGCATTAGCACTTTCACTGGTGCACTTATATTTATTATAGGGGACACTTCAGTCCCCCTTTTTCTTGTCTACCACTTTCATTTTATTTATCTATTGCATGACTCTTGTTGCACACTTTTGCACATCAATTGTTCTGTATATACATTCTTTGCGCATTGCACTAGCACTTTCAGAGGGGGAGACTCCTGGGCAGAATCAGTACACTGATGTAAAATTAATTTTAACATTCTATGAATTTTCGTAGTAATTATATTTACTGTTATTAGTCCATCATGTCCCCATCTCATGCACATTGTTTTAATTGTTTTTAAGATGTATGTCTTCTCGGCTTATAGTAATAAATACTACTTTTTGAACACATTATCTGTAGAGCGGCTGATCTGTATAGATAATTGGGGAGCCTTGGTGGGCTGTACTGGCAGTCCACCACCTTGTACACATAGGTGCATGGACATACAATGAACAGATGGATGGATGAATAGATGAAGGAATAGGGAGATGAATGGAAGAATGTTTGGATGGATAGATGGACATAAAAATGAAGATAATGGGTAAATGGATGGATGAATGGATAGACAGGTGTATAAATGAACTGATGGATGGATGTACATTTAATAAATAGATGAATGGATGGATTGGTACACAGATAAATCGAAGGATGGGTTCATGGACAGATGAACGGATGGATGGGTGGATAGATGGATGAATGAACAAATGGATAGATAGACAGATGGAACAAATGGATAGATACTGTCATGAACTGTCACTTACCTAGGCCCTGTTCCAGCGCCGGGTCTGGGCGGCTGGCGGTTGCTGCGGTGTCCGCTCGGCGCCCGCGTCAAGCAGCGGCGGCGGCTGGTGCGCCCGCCAGCACTGCTCCTCTCTCTCCTTGCCCCCGCCTCCTTCCGTCTCGTTCCTCTCATGCCCTCCGCCGGCGCTGCTCTCAGCGCGGCCGCCGGAGGTAGCTTCACTCCTCGCTCAGGCAAAGAAGGGAATCCTCCCTATCTTTCTGTTGGGCCAATGAGCCCAGGGGTTGTTCTGTGGGCCAATGAGCCCAGGTTAGCACAGCTCTGGGGGGGATAGGAGCATCAATCCCTTATGCTCTGACCAATCCGAGTTCTGACCCAATGTGCACCAATCACTACACTTCCCCTTCATGCCTGTCCCTATAAATCTGGTTCCTCTTCATTAGCCAGTTGCCTGTGATAGCGCCTAGAACCTAGTCTTTCTTGTGAATTGTAGCCGATCTGAACCCCTGTTGCCGACCTCGTTTGTACCGACCACTCTCGATCCTGAACCCCTGTTGCCGACCCCTGCCTGTATCCAGACTACGAGTTGCCTGATCCCTGGTGCCGCTACGATCTCTGTCTTCCCGCTGTCGACCTCTGGCCTGTCTCTGGACTTCCTCTGCCAACGCTCTAGCTATTGGTTCTCCAGACCTCCTACATATAAGCTCACATCCTTTGAGCCATTAAGTCCTGGGGCAACCGATCCCGGGTAGACGTATTCTGCGTCCCGGCAAGCGGGGGCTCCTACAGGTGAAGCTGGCTGCGGAGATTGGGGGTTGTGGGCTTATCAAAAGGGCTGGAGTTACCCCGAGCGTGACAGATACATGGACAGATGAATATATGGATAAATGGATGAACAGACAAATAAACTGATGGATGGATGTACAAATCAACTGATGGATAGATTGAGATACAAATAAACAGTTGGATGTACAAAAGAACCAATGGACGTATAGATGAATGGATAGATGGACAGGCAAATGGATGGATGGAGCAAATAGATGGATAAATGGATGGATGTCAAGATGGACAGATGAATGTATCGAAGTACAAATTAGCTGAATAGATGGCCGAACATATGGATGGATAGAATGAATAGATGGACAGATGGAACGAATGGAGGGATGGTTAGAAGGCTACCTGCCTGACTGTCATGCTGCTTCAGGAGCTATTCACTGGGAACAGATATGATTGCTGTATTTAGAGGCACCAGACATATTTTGGGACAGTGACTGAAGCTGATGGTTTAGCTTGCCGGCTAGGAAACTGGAGTGCATTAAAGGAAGCTGATCATGACAGTCCTTGTAATCCTTTTTCAACCGCAAGATGCCAAACTCATCACGTGTAGATCAGATGATGGGGATGATTGAGATATCACTAATCAGCATATAGATTGGATAATGTGTATACCAGGGTATAGTTCGGTTTATGGGAAACTTCAAGGCATCACTGACAAGGGTATAGATCAGATGATGGGAAGGATAGGCGAATCAATGACCAGCATACATGACCAAAGATGGGGATGACCAGCGTTTAGATCAGATGAAGGAAAGGATCAGCACATCACTAACCAGTGTATTGATCAGATGATAGGGATGATCTAAACATCAGTGACTAACATATAGATCAAATGACTGGAACAACAGATGCATTAATGACCAGCATAGAGATTAGGTGATGGGGCCGATCTGCACAAGCATATAAACCAGACGACTGGCACAGTATAGAAATTGTTTGTGTTATTCTCAGTCAGTATGACAACATTATATAAGGCAGGGTGTTGAATTAAATAAAATTCTTACCTGTGAAGGGGAAGGTGGTCTCCACCCATCGAGGCGTCAGAGCATTAACTGTAAAAAGAGAAAGTGACAGCAGAGTATTTAGAGCTTCTGTAACATCTGTGCGCCCAGAGAGCGTGAAACAACCTCCGGGACAAGATGACATCATTCCCTTATCAAATGACATCATACAGATATGGCAGAGCATTACACGGAGAGCAACAATCTATTAGGGGAGGATAGAGAAGAGAGAAGAGCTTACACTCTGTTAGAGTACAAAGGAGAAGAGCTTGAAATCTATTGAGGTATAATACAGGAGAGAACATGCACACTGTGCACCTATTGGTTCAGCACCATCCAAAAAATATATGCATATGAGTGAGAGTGTGCCAATGAAGCGTCCCAAACAAACAATGCAGTACATACAAAAGAAACTTGTGGCCCAGTATACCACAAGAACAGGAACCTAACTACAAAAGCACCACTCCTCCTCAACTAATAAACCAACAATACAACTCATTCATATCAAGAAGAAATTGAATTCATCAGTAAATCTCGTTAAAAAACATACAATACATTAATCATCACAAAACATTTAAAAGACATACCAACACATAACCCAACCCAGCAGGGGGAGATCTAATCAATCCCAATCATCTGTGCCAAAGCATAATAATCTTACAACACAAAATTACATATATACTGAATGTCCTAAAGTGCCTATGTGCAATGTTAAAGTTGCTATAAGTCAATGAACCTAAGAATTAAAAAAAAAAAAACAAAACAAAAATCACCTTAGTGAGAAATATATAAGCCTCCTGCTGAGCGAGATAATCAGCCACCCACGCGTTCCGTGACGGACTGTCACTTTTTCAATACAGGAGCTGCACATCACGCCCAGGGACACAAGCGGAGGAAAGCATCGCCACGCACAGGGGACAACCTGATCAAAAACGTGTACCCACCGTCTCCTCCCCCCCCCCCGATAGAGGGGGACAGGAGGGTATCCCAACTGGCCAAGGCGAAACGCATTGTAAGACTATACCCAGCTTAAGCAGCACTCCACAGACTGCAGTCTTGCAGCTCCGCACCCACAGAATACACCCAGCTTAAGCAGCACTCCGCATTCTGCAGCAACAGCAGGCATCGTTTTACAAGTATAACCTGCCACTAAGCACGTTGAGGAAGTCGACAGGCGAAACGCGTCTGTGCACCATATACTTGCTACAAACGAGGGCCTGCACCCTTGCTAAAAAAATGAGCCTTTTGACCCAACAGGATGCTACAAACTTGGGAATAATCCCTGAAATACCCTCATTAAGAAAAGGAGTTTACGGTATATCCGCTATCCGGGCATAATCCTATACCCGAACATGTATGGTTATAATATTTGTATAAGAATGTGTTTTTTGTATATATGTAAATAGATAATCCGCACTACTAATAAATTAGGCAATTACCAAAAAAAGTCATAAGGAATATATTGGCTTTGTTTGCAAGTGAACTGGCGCTTGGGAGCCCCTAACGTAAACCCACTGAAAGGATCCAAACACACCCTTTCAGTGGACAGTGACTCCCAAAAAAGAGTTTTTCTCTACCCTCCTAGCGTATAATAAAGGATACAGGAGGCAGAAGAGCTTTGAATAGGGAGGATACAGGAGGAGCTGATGACATCTTCTCTATCACTTAGGCCCTTATTTATGAAGGAATAGCGACAGGTAGCGACTGGTGAGCGACCGGTAATGACGGGCCCCGCCACGAGAACGCCGGCTCCCCACCACAATCACACATTTATCAAGCCGATCCTGCTTAGCGACTGAGATAGCGCCATATAGCGACTCATTCATCATTATTCTAGCCTCAGCCCACAGCGCCAGTGACCGACCTTGAACAGCGACAGGTATGACCTCTCGCTACCTGGCGCGCTCCAATGCATTTCAATGGAGCAATCTTTCAATATTCATAATTAATTGTTATTCATTTTTTTTTTTTTTTTTAATGTGAAAAATTCTGTGACCACTTCTGCCATGTTAGATAATTTTTTAAAGTAAAAAAAAAAAAAAAAAATTGTGCAGAATTGATATTACAGGTCTGATATTATTGTATTCATATTACTACATTTTTTTTTTTTTTTTTGGTTTCCAAAAATATGGTTGTTTGGGGGTTAAAAAACTACTTTTAACCCATCGCCGCCAGCGCTCTGGGGTTTAAACATGCATTTTACAGCGCGAGAATTTTTTGAGCGTGATTTGTTAATGAATATGGTGGGAGCCGGTCGCTATGGCCAGTCGCTATCATGCGCTCCCATACAGCGCGGAACCTGTCAAATAGCGACTCGTAACCCTGTATTCAACATTACTGCACACCGCTATCATCAACCCAACAACGGCCAAGCACAGTGACTACTAGCGGGCACTCTGAAAAATGCCGCTACAGTCGCTCAACTGTCGCTACCTGCCGCTATTAATGAATCGGCCTCCCCGAAGCAGTGGATGGGGAGAAGCAGATTTTGTCTACTTGCACAGGCTCTCTTCCAATCAGGACTCACCACTGCGTATATTAATGCCCAACAATGAGTTCTTAAAGTGGACCAAAATCCAGATCGATCGCCCGGGACGATTGATTCCCTCCCCCTGGGGCATCCAAAATCGGGATGACCTGTTGTGTGAAACCCCCCAGGTCGCCCCATATACTTACCTTGATTACTGGTTCAACCGTGCATGTGCGAGTGGCAACCACATCCCCTCTATGCTTCTAGCAGGGCACGTGCCCGCGCCAGGCATTTGTGAATGCCAGCGTAGGGACACTCCCTGTTAGAGGGAAGCGGGGGATGTGGCTGCCAGCGCGCTCGGAGACGCTGGCCTTAGACGATGTGACGTTGAGCAGCCCATCAACCAGCTTCTGGCCCTCCCCGCAGCGAATCAGGTCAGCCAGCAGGGCGAACATCTTGCTGACCCCGCCCCAACCAATCAGGAAGGGCAGTAGACAGGGTTGGGCTGTGAAGGGGGGAAGGCCTCAAGCTGGGAGCACAACTTCCAGCCAGCAAGCAGGTAGGAGCACACAGCACTCTGCCTGCTACAGAAGATGATGGGGGTCATCACAGTCTACTATGGGATGATGGGGGTTGTTCTGAAATACAGGCCCTTATTCATGAAGGGATAGCGTCAGGTAGTGGCTGGTTAATGAGAGGTAGCGGCAGGTAGCGACTGGTAAACGCCGGACACGGCACGCAATTACACATTTATCAAGCAGAATCTGTTTAGCGACTGGGATAGCGCCATGTAGCGTCTGATTCATCATTTTCCCAGCCTCAGCGAACAGCGCCGGCGTTCAGTCTTGCACAGCACCAGGTATGACCTCTCGCTACCTGACGCTCTCCCATACATTTCAATGGACGATCCTTTCCTTCTCTTTAAACTGTGTTTTTTTTTTTTTTTAAATCTCAAATAATTCTGTGACCTCTCCTGGCATTGAATAAGCAGTTTTTTCATAATTTTTTCATTTTTTATATATTTCCTCAGAAATGACATTACAGGTCTGCCATTAAAGTGTTCATGTTACAATGTTGTTACAATGTAATTCCATATGTTTTCGCTTTGTTACTAGTGGATAGATGCTGGAAAACACACTTTAAACACACAGCCTCCTGCGCTCTGGGCTTCAAACAAGTATTTTTCAGCGCCAGAGATTTGTGAGGCTTTTTTTTGCTGAATATGGTGTGAGTCGGTCGCTATTGAGCAGTCGCTACCATGCGCCCCCATACAGCGCTGTACTGGTCAAATAGCGACTCCTCACAATGTATTCAACATTTCTGGACAGCGACTGAGTCGCTATGAAGTAGCGACCCACGGCTGAGCACAGTGACTACTAGCGGGCGCTCTGAAAATGCCTGCTACAGACGCTCATCTGTCGCTACCTGGCGTTAGTGATGAATCAGCCTGCCCGTCTGCCCGTCTCTGTCACACTGGTTATAGGAGGATTCTGTCACACAGCCTGTTATAGGGCTATGGGTGGGTTCTTATTATTTTCAAAATAAAGGATATATAATAGTTGTACTGTCTCTACCTCATTTTGTGCAGGACAATCTCCCTGGTGGTACCCCCTGATTTTCCCTCTGAAACATGTTTAAAAAATGTACATTTTAATTTATTGAATTTTTTTATTTATTTGTGTATTTATTTAATGTTTTTTGTTGTGTGGGATTATGTTGATCACTTTTTTACCCCATTTTGTGCAGGTGTTACCCCCGATTATTATATTATTATTATATATTACCCACTGATTTGGCCCCCGACACAGTAAAAAAATAGTATTTTTTTAATTTATGTATTTATTTAATTATTTTTGTTTTCTGTTATTATTACTTAAAGCGGACCTTCACCCTGAATAAGAGCGTATTTTATATGTTTCCCACACCCTGTACATATAGATTGCTCGGATTAATAATAATCCTACCTGCATCTACTGCATGTTATGAGCCTTTAAACACCCAAGATGGTGCTTCAGGCAGCCTGCAAACAGGAAGTATCTACTGACTGTGTCGCTCTGCATTCTGGGATTGCTGTCCTTTCCCTGACCCCAGCTCTGCTCTGTCTGTGCAAAGCACAGCTATAACCCCATCGCCTGTACTTTATCCCGCTCTCCTCTCCTCAATATGTGATGCTTCTGAGTCAAGATGGCGGCGCCCGTATCCTAGAGTCCTGAAGAGAGTTGTAGCCCAGTGGGGGAAAGTATAATGAGTAAGTGACTGAAAACTTAATATATATTAATTTTAGATGCTGGGGAATTGTTTTTTAAAGGGTTTGGGCTTTTCATTAAATCATGGTGAAGGTCTGGTTTAGGTACATATGTACTTTTTCTCGATTTGCAGCCCTCTAGCCCTTGCTACCCCCATTTTACAGCCATTTTTGGGCCCCCAAGTTAGGGTCCCCATTAATTTCAATGGGGTTTGGGTCAAGTCTGGGGATCTGAACTAAACTTTGCCGCAGTTCAGCAGAACTTGTCAAACCTAAAGTTCTAGCAGTCCGCTCATCACTAGCTAGGAACAAATGTACCACATGCTGGTAACAAGACTGGTGGCCACCAGTGATTATCAGATTGCCAGAGAGAACTGGACTTATCAGAAAGGCTGTGGATGTCTAATGTTATTGGGCAGGAGTGTGGCAATGCCAATGGAAGTTGGAAACAGGGCTAATGGCTATTGATGTTATGGGATGGCAAATGTCATTAGAAGTTGAGAACAAGGCCAAGGCCCTCCTAATGTTAAGGGGACATTTTACATTTCTGACCAACCTACAATCTGTCTCTAAACTTGGTTATAAACAGAGGACTCGGTCACACACATCTGCAGAAGTATGCCTAAGCTGCACCACTACGCCAAAGTGCCTCTGTGGGGTGCAGTCCTAACTCTAATCTTTGAGAGCCCCATTTGGGACATACAATGCAATAAATACATTGGGAGCAGGCTTACCTGAGGTTGCCCTAAACCTCAAGTGCAAGCCATGGGGTGGAAGGGTCAAAGACCTTGCAATACAGCCTAGACCCCACACCCCATGTGCTTGCACAAATTCAAAAGAAACAAAGGGGGGGTGGCAGCCGCTCAGACCATTTTATAACTAACCAGGGAGGTGCACATTAGCAGGGCAATTAGGATACAAAAGTCTTAAAGGAGCCACAGCACTCAAACCAGTTAGCTTGCTGACCAACCTACAATCTCTAAACTTGGTTAAAAACAGAGTATCCTAATTGCCGTGTGTGGGATTTAGGCTGTATTGCAAGGTCTTTGACCCTTCCACCCCATGGCTTGCACTTGAGGTTTAGGGCAACCTCAGGTAAGCCTGCTCCCAATTTATCTATTGCATTGTATGTCCCAAATGGGGCTCTCAGAGATTAGAGTTAGGACTGCACCTCACAGGGGCACCTTGGCGCTGGTGGTGCAGCTTAAAGTGGACCAACACCCAGGATTTTGACTATCCTGGGTTTTGGTCCACTTCGGCGGGGCACCCCGATCGGGGGTGCCCCGCTGTGTGAAACCCCAATAAACTCACCTCTCCCCGCTCCCACGTGACCGCCCGGTCCAATCCCCGCCAACGTCCAGGCGGGGAACAGGAACGTCCAAGCGGCTTCCGACGCCTTCCTCGCGTCACTTTCGGCGCGCGCGCGCGCGTGCCGGCCATTCACAGACGGCCGGCGCGGGGGCGCGCACGCCTAGAGGGGCGCGAGGGAGGCGGCGGCGGCGGAAGATAAGGTAGGTGATTTGGGGTGTTTGGGGGGGGTTTCACCCCGCGGGACATCCCGATCTCGGATGTCCCGCGGGGTGGGAGGTGATCGGCCCGGGAATCTTATAGATTTCCGGGCCGATCACCTCTCGGTGTTGGTCCACTTTAAGCTACTTCTGCAGATGTGTGTGACCGAGTCCCCTGTTTTTAACCAAGTTTAGAGACAGATTGTAGGTTGGTCTGCAAGCTAACAGGTTTGAGTGCTGTGGCTCCTTTAAGACTTTTGTATCCTAATTGCCCTGCTAACGTGCACCTCCCAGGTTAGTTATAAAATGGTCTGAGCGGCTGCCACCCCTCCTTTACAATGTACATTTACAAAACCACAGCCTCTAGTAATCAATGTTGGGGAGGGGGTCAGTTTGACAAATGGCAATACACATCAGAAAATAGTGGTAGACATTTTGTGTACAGAGGTTGCCCCTTGGAAAATAGTATCAGTAATAGCTGGTCATCAAGGGGCAGCAGTTTGGCAAATGCATCAGAGGTTTACAACAACACTGGTGGCCATTTGTGTTATCAGTCAACGAATCGGAAAAGAGACCTGACATTATAAGAAAGGCCATGGACATCCAGTGTCAAAATAGAAGTTGGAAACAAGGTCAATACCTTTCATTGTTAAAAGGAAAGTAGCCCTATAGTCACTGGCCATAGCAATCCAGTGTTAGGGGCCAAGAGTTTGGCAATGGAAGGTGGAAACAAAACCAAGATCTCTATTGTTAAGATATAGCACATGAATAGTGAATTTCATTAGAAACTGCAAAGGCGGCCTTCTAGTGTAGTAAGAGACAGTGGTGGAAAGTAGTTCAACAAATGGTACTAGACACCTGAAACAAACTGCAGACTTTCTGTGGGCAAAGGTGGAACTTTGGAAAATGGTATCAGATGTTGAGAACGTGATGGCCGGTCAACAAGGGACAGCAGCAGTTAAGTGAAATTGGATGATGGAAGCTGATAATTATGGGGCAAGAGTTTGGCAATGGCAGTGGTAGCTGGGAACAATGCAACTGGCCTTTAATGGTAAGTGGGCACTTGCCCCATGGCCTATCATATCTAAAAGATTCCGGGTAATTAACAAGATAATAGAACAGGCACTGCTTTTGCTATAGAGCAACATTGCGCAGTGGCCTCTAGTGATCCAGTTGAGCAGGCGCTATTTATAAACGGCGTCCAGGGCCTACAGGTGACACGGGGGTGATGTAATGCCCAGGAGCCGCCTTCCACACGACTTCAAGGAAAGTGCAATCTACACATAATGCAATGCGAGCTCTCTCGGGAGACAAGAGACAACGCCGCAGCCCAAGCACCAGACACAGGCCAATGCACAATATGTCCACTTGCACCATTAACACTTTGCTTCCCGCATAATTCCTAAATTCCAACCTCATGGGTAGCTTTCAAAGTGGTATAACTATATAGCTGTGCTCTTATATTTTAGGTTGTATTTTCTATACTATCCAACCTCAGGGTCTGGGCTGCCAGCTATTCAGCTATGTCTGCGCCACCTATTAAGCTATGCTTGTGCCACCTACTCAGCTATACCTACGCCAGTTATTCAGCTATACCTGTGCCAGCTATTCAACTATGCCTGTGCCAGTTATTCAGCTATACCTGTGCCAGTTATTCAGCTATACCTGTGCCAGCTATTCAACTATGCCTGTGCCAGTTATTCAGCTATACCTGTGCCAGCTATTCAGCTATGTCTGCACCACCCTATGCCCGTGTCAGCTATTTAGCTATGCATGTGCCAGTTATTTAGATAGGCCTGTGCCAGTTATTTAGATATGCCTGTGCCAGCTATTCAGCTATATCTGTGCCAGGTATTCAGCTATACCCATGCCAGCAATTCAGCTATACCTGTGCCACCTACTCAGCTATGTCTGCGCCAGCTATTCAGCTATACCTGTGCCAGTTATTCAGCTATACCTATGCTAGCTATTCAGCTATACATACGCCAGTTATTCAGCTATACCTGTGCCAGCTATTCAGCTATGTCTGCACCACCCTATGCCAGTGTCAGCTATTTAGCTATGCCTGTGCCAGTTATTTAGATATGCCTGTGCCAGTTATTCAGATATGCCTGTGCCAGTTATTCAGCTATACCTACACCAGCTATTCAGCTATACCTATGCCAGTTATTCAGCTATACCTGTGCCAGTTATTCACCTATACCCATGCCATCTATTCAGCTATACCTGTACCAGGTATTCAGATATGTCTGTGCCAGCTATTCAGCTATACCTGTGCCAGCTATTCAGCTATGCTTGTGCCAGCTATTCAGCTATACCTGTGCCAGTTATTCATCTATGCCTGTGCCAGTTATTCAGCTATACCTGTGCCAGTTATTCAGCTATACCTGTGCCAGTTATTCAGCTATACCTGTGCCAGCTATTCAGCTATACCTGTGCCAGTTATTCAGCTATACCTGTGCCAGTTATTCAGCTATACCTATGCCAGCGATTCAGCTATACCTGTGCCAGTTATTCAGCTATACCTGTGCCAGTTATTCAGCTATACCTGTGCCAACTATTTAGCTATACCTATGCCAGCTATTCATCTATGCCTGTGCCAGTTATTCAGCTATACCTGTGCCAGTCATTCAAGTTATTCAGCTATACCTGTGCCAGCTATTCAGCTATACCTATGCCAGCAATTCAGCTATACCTGTGCCAGCTATTCAGCTATACCTATGCCAGTTATTCAGCTATACCTGTGCCAGCTATTCAGCTATACCTGTGCCAGCTATTCAGCTATACCTGTGCCAGTTATTCAGCTATACCTGTGCCAGCTATTCAGCTATACCTGTGCCAGTTATTCAGCTATACCTGTGCCAGTTATTCAGCTATACCTGTGCCAGTTATTTAGCTATACCTGTGGCAGCTATTCAGCTATATCTGTGCCAGTTATTCAGATATGTCTGCGCCAGTTATTCAGCTATACCTATGCCAGTTATTCAGCTATACCTATGCCAGCTATTCAGCTATACCTATGCCAGCTATTCAGCTATACCTGTGCCAGCTATTCAGCTATACCTGTGCCAGTTATTCAGCTATACCTGTGCCAGTAATTTAGCTATACCTGTGCCAGTTATTCAGATATGTCTGCGCCAGTTATTCAGCTATACCTGTGCCAGCTATTCAGCTATACCTGTGCCAGTTATTTAGCTATACCTGTGGCAGCTATTCAGCTATACCTGTGCCAGCTATTCAGCTATACCTGTGCCAGTTATTAAGCTATACCTGTGCCAGCTATTCAGCTATACCTGTGCCAGCTATTCAGCTATACCTATGTCAACTATTCAGCTATAGCTGTGCCAGCTATTCAGCTATACATGTGCCAGTTATTCAGCTATACCTATGCCAGCTATTCAGCTATATCTGTGCCAAGTATTCAGATATGTCTGTGCCAGTTATTCAGCTATACCTGTGCCAGTTATTCAGCTATACCTGTGCCAGCTATTCAGCTATACCTTTGCCAGCTATTCAGCTATACCTGTGCCAGTAATTAAGCTATACCTGTGCCAGCTATTTAGCTATACCTATGCCAACTATTCAGCTATAGCTGTGCCAGCTATTCAGCTATACCTATGCCAGCTATTCAGCTATACCTGTGCCAGCTATTCAGCTATACCTGTGCCAGTTATTCAGCTATACCTGTGCCAGTTATTCAGCTATACCTGTGCCAGTTATTCAGCTATACCTGTGCCAGCTATTCAGCTATACCTGTGCCAGCTATTCAGCTATACCTGTGCCAGTTATTTAGCTATACCTGTGCCTGTTATTTAGCTATTCCTGTGCCAGCTATTCAGCTATACCTGTACCAGCTATTCAGCTATACCTGTACCAGCTATTCAGCTATACCTGTGCCAGTTATTTAGCTATACCTGTGCCTGTTATTTAGCTATTCCTGTGCCAGCTATTCAGCTATACCTGTACCAGCTATTCAGCTATATCTGTACCAGCTATTCAGCTATACCTGTGCCAGCTATTCAGCTATACCTGTGCCAGCTATTCAGCTATTCCTGTACCAGCTATTCAGCTATATCTGTACCAGCTATTCAGCTATACCTATGCCAGCTATTCAGCTATACCTGTGCCAGCTATTCAGCTATACCTGTGCCAGCTATTCAGCTATACCTGTGCCTGTTATTTAGCTATACCTGTGCCAGCTATTCAGCTATACATACCTGTGCCAGTTATTAAGCTATACCTGTGCCAGCTATTCAGCTATATCTGTGCCAGGTATTCAGATATGTCTGCGCCAGTTATTCAGCTATACCTGTGCCAGCTATTCAGCTATACCTGTGCCAGTTATTTAGCTATACCTGTGCCTGTTATTTAGCTATACCTGTGCCAGCTATTCAGCTATACCTGTACCAGCTATTCAGCTATACCTGTGCCAGCTATTCAGCTATACCTATGCCAGCTATTCAGCTATTCCTGTGCCAGCTATTCAGCTATACCTTTGCTAGGTATTCAGCTATACCTATGCCAGCTATTCAGCTATTCCTGTGCCAGGTATTCAGCTATACCTGTGCCAGCTATTCAGCTATTCCTGTGCCAGGTATTCAGCTATACCTGTGCCAGCTATTCAGCTATTCCTGTGCCAGCTATTCAGCTATTCCTGTGCCAGCTATTCAGCTATACCTGTGCCAGCTATTCAGCTATACCTGTGCCAGGTATTCAGCTATACCTGTGCCAGCTATTCAGCTATTCCTTTGCCAGCTATTCAGCTATACCTGTGCCAGCTATTCAGCTATTCCTGTGCCAGCTATTGAGCTATACCTGTGCCAGCTATTGAGCTATACCTGTGCCAGCTATTCAGCTATTCCTGTGCCAGCTATTCAGCTATACCTATGCCAGCTATTCAGCTATACCTATGCCAGCTATTCAGCTATACCTGTGCCAGCTATTGAGCTATACCTGTGCCAGCTATTCAGCTATTCCTGTGCCAGGTATTCAGCTATACCTGTGCCAGCTATTCAGCTATTCCTTTGCCAGCTATTCAGCTATACCTGTGCCAGCTATTCAGCTATTCCTGTGCCAGCTATTCAGCTATTCCTGTGCCAGCTATTCAGCTATACCTGTGCCAGCTATTGAGCTATACCTGTGCCAGCTATTGAGCTATACCTGTGCCAGTTATTCAGCTATACCTGTGCCAGCTATTCAGCTATACCTGTGCCAGTTATTCAGCTATACCTGTGCCAGCTATTCAGCTATACCTGTGCCAGCTATTCAGCTATTCCTGTGCCAGCTATTCAGCTATTCCTGTGCCAGCTATTCAGCTATACCTGTACCAGCTACTCAGCTATACCTGTACCAGCTATTCAGCTATACCTGTGCCAGCTATTCAGCTATACCTGTGCCAGCTATTCAGCTATACCTGTGCCAGCTATTCAGCAATACCTGTGCCTGTTATTTAGCTATACCTGTGCCAGCTATTCAGCTATACATACCTGTGCCAGTTATTAAGCTATACCTGTGCCAGCTATTCAGCTGTATCTGTGCCAGGTATTCAGATATGTCTGCGCCAGTTATTCAGCTATACCTGTGCCAGCTATTCAGCTATACCTGTGCCAGCTATTCAGCTATACCTGTGCCAGTTATTTAGCTATACCTGTGCCTGTTATTTAGCTATACCTGTGCCAGCTATTCAGCTATACCTGTACCAGCTATTCAGCTATACCTGTGCCAGCTATTCAGCTATACCTATGTCAGCTATTCAGCTATTCCTGTGCCAGCTATTCAGCTATACCTGTGCCAGCTATTCAGCTATTCCTGTGCCAGCTATTCAGTTATACCTTTGCTAGGTATTCAGCTATACCTATGCCAGCTATTCAGCTATTCCTGTGCCAGGTATTCAGCTATACCTGTGCCAGCTATTCAGCTATTCCTGTGCCAGGTATTCAGCTATACCTGTGCCAGCTATTCAGCTATTCCTGTGCCAGCTATTCAGCTATACCTGTGCCAGCTATTCAGCTATTCCTGTGCCAGCTATTCAGCTATACCTGTGCCAGCTATTCAGCTATTCCTGTGCCAGCTATTCAGCTATACCTATGTCAGCTATTCAGCTATTCCTGTGCCAGCTATTCAGCTATACCTGTGCCAGCTATTCAGCTATACCTGTGCCAGCTATTCAGCTATTCCCCCAGCCAGCTATTCAGCTATACCTGTGCCAGCTATTCAGCTATTCCTGTGCCAGCTATTCAGCTATACCTATGTCAGCTATTCAGCTATTCCTGTGCCAGCTATTCAGCTATACCTGTGCCAGCTATTCAGCTATTCCTGTGGCAGCTATTCAGCTATACCTTTGCTAGGTATTCAGATATGCCTGGTGCAGGTGCATGTAGCTGCTAGAAGGATGCTGCAGGAGACCCTTATTTGTGCCATGGGATTTCCAGATAGTTGAGATTCCTGGCAAATAAGGCCCATATTTAACAAGGGATAGCGCCAGGTAGCGAATGGTGAGCGAACGGTAATGACGGTCACCGCCACGAGAACGCCGGCTCCCCCTCCGCAATCACACATTTATCAAGCCGATCCTGCTTAGCGACTGACAGAGCGCCAGATAGCGAAGCATTCATCATTATTCCAGCCTCACCCCACAGCGCCAGCGAGCGACCTTGAACAGCGCCAGGTATGACCTCTCGCTACCTGCCGCTCTCCAATGCATTTCAATGGAGCAATCTTTAAATATTCATAATTAATTGATATTAATGATTTTTTTTTTTTTTTAAATGTCAAAAATTCTGTGACCACTTCTGCAATGTTAGATATTTTTTTTAAGGTAAAAAAAAACAAAAACAAATTTGTGCAGAATTGATATTACAGGTCTGATATTAATGTATTCATATTACAAAATGTTTTGAAAAACATGGTTTTTTTTTTTCGAAAAATACGGTTGTTTGGGGGTTAAAAAACTACTTTTAACCCATCGCCGCCAGCGCTCTGGGGTTTAAACAAGCATTTCACAGCGCGAGAATTTTTTGAGCGTGATTTGTTAATGAATATGCTGGGAGCCGTTTGCTATGACCATTCGCTGTCATGCGCTCCCATACAGCGCGGAACCTGTCAAACAGCGACTCCTAACCCCGTATTCCACATTACCGCACCACGACTGAGTCGCTGTCAACAACCGAACAACGGCCAAGCACAGCGAATACTAGCGGGCGCTGTGAAAATACCGCTGCTGCCGCTCATCTGTCGCTACCTGGCGCTATTAATAAATCGGCCTCTAAGGGAAGGTTCACACAGTGGCGCATCCCAAGTCATGATGCTGTGGGAGCAGGAAATCGCCAGTCCCACGGTCAAAAAGACTTTAGGGCTGGTTTTGGTCCTCCATAATGTTGCTGCCTCGTATCCAACCATGACAACAAAGACATGTGCAGAAGCTGATCACCAGACCCATTCAGGCAGGAAGTTGATCAGTCTCACACCAGAGCCTTTCTGAGGCTTTTATAATTTTCTGGTGTTTTTTCTCTCACAGCATCATTTTTCTGCTATCAGTCCGGAGGAGGGCAGCAAAAGTTATTGTGATGTCATAAGGAACAATGTTAGGTATTATTGCATGCCAGGGAGCTACTGTACATCATACTGATAATGTAACTGGAACAGTATAACAATCAAACAAATAGGGTGCTATTACTGGGGGTCACGGTAATTATTTGGTGAAGCAAGGGGCACTTTGGCCTTGCAGTGTAAATTGCAACCTGCATCTCGGCTTACAGTTACAGTTTATCCCAAGAGATCACCCATCCTTACAATTTGGGGGGGTGGGGGAGGGGATTTAGAAATAACAGCGCCCTATAGGGTATGCAGAAAAATGTCACATTCTAAAGCGGACCTTCACTCTGAATAAGAGCCTATCTTATATGTTTCCCACACCCTGTACATACAGATTGCTCACATTACTCCGGACCCTCACCCTGAATAAGAGTCTATCTTATATGTTTCCCACACCCTGTACATACAGATTGCTCACATTAATCCGGACCCTCACCCTGAATAAGAGTCTATCTTATATGTTTCCCACACCCTGTACATACAGATTGCTCACATTAATCCGGACCCTCACCCTGAATAAGAGTCTATCTTATATGTTTCCCACACCCTGTACATACAGATTGCTCACATTAAAAACCATCCTACCTGCATCTACTGCATTTTCTGAGCCTTTAAACATCCAAGATGGCTGCTCGTGTAACATCAGCAGCCTGCAAACAGACCTTCTGACTGTGCTGCTCTGCATTCTGGGATTGCTGACCTTTTCCTGACCCCAGCTCTGCTCTGTCTGAGCAAAGCACAGCTATAACCCCACCCCCTGTACTTTATCCCACTCTCCTCTCCTCAGTAAGTGTGATGCTTCTGAGTCAAGATGGCGGCGCCCGTATCCTAAAGTCCTGAACAGAGTTGCAGCCCAGTGGGGGAAAGAATAATAAGTAAGTGACTAAAAATGTTAAATATATTAACTTTAGATGCTGGGGAATTGTTTTGTAAGGGTTTGGGCTTTTCATGAAATCATGGTGAAAGTCCGGTTTAATGGTATCCGAAAGAGACATCTATTAAAATGACAGGAAACATGAGGGGCTGATGATGGGTGGGTCATTGTGACACAGGCCATGTTGCCTATAAGTCAGACCCGGCACAGGCCATGTTACCTATAAGTCAGACCCGGCACAGGCCATGTTGCCTATAAGTCAGACCCTGCACAGGCCATGTTGCCTATAAGTCAGACCCTGCACAGGCCATGTTGCCTATAAGTCAGACCCGGCACAGGCCATGTTGCCTATAAGTCAGACCCGGCACAGGCCATGTTGCCTATAAGTCAGACCCGGCACAGATTAGAAGAGACCCAGCAGGGGGCTCTGCGGAGAGGATGAGCTCATTGTCATTATTAACACTGCCGTGTGCTGCAATGTTCTGTCACATTCACAGTTTGCTGTTACATTGTTATGTTTGTCACTATAATATTGTCAATGTGTTCTAGTAATATTGTTATACTGTAAATATTGTTGGCAGGGCCAGATTATGAGGGGGGTGCAAGGGGCGCGCGCCTCAGGGCCTCCACCACTTGCCCTGCAAAGGGGACCTCCACCAACCTTTGGGTTATGGTCTGTTCAGGGGGATTTTCAGTTTTTGGCCAGCAACAAAGCGGCAGAGGGGGCTCCCCGCGTCTGGGCAGCCAAAGCCACCACAGGGAGGGATGAAAAGTCTAGAGCAGCAAAGCTGCCATCAGCAACGCTACAGTGATGGGTGCAGAGCTGTCACTGCACATAAGCCACCAAGCACAGCCGCTGGCAGCTCAATGCAGGGAACCAGCCGGGCGACTACACCACCCCCCACCCAGAATGGCAAAGCAGAAGATCCCGAGCAGCACGCACCCGCACAAGGGTGGCACAAGGGACTCCATCTGACATTCCAGTAACAGACAACCACCAATCAGTTACTTGGCTGGACTATTATTTTGAAGGGAAAAATAATTACTGTATCTGGGGCCTCCACCACACTTAATCCGGCCCTAATTGTTGTGGTATAGTCAAATTGTTGCATTGTTATATTTATACTGTAACATGCTCAATGGGCTGTATGTATTTTGCTATACTGTAAATATATTGTCAGTGTTTTATTGGTAAAATGTCACTGATACGGGGAGGCTGATTCATTAATAGCGGCAGGTAGCGACAGTTGAGCGACTGTAGCGGCATTTTCAGAGCGCCCGCTAGTAGTCGCTGTGCTTGGCCGTTGTTCGCTAGTTGATAGCGACTCAGTCGGTTTGCCGTAATGTTGAATATTGGGTGACGAGTCGCTATTTGACAGGTTCCGCGCTGTATGGGAGCGCATGATAGCGACTGGCCCTAGCGACCGGCTCCCACCATATTCATTAACAAATCACGCTCAAAAAATTCTCGCGCAGTGAAATGCTTGTTTAAACCCCAGAGCGCTGGCGGCGATGGGTTAAAAGTAGTTTTTTAACCCCCAAACAACCATATTTTTGGAAACCAAAAAAAAACAAGTTTTTAAAATAATTTAGTAATATGAATACATTAATATCAGACCTGTAATATCAATTCTGTACATTTTTTTTTTTTCCTTAAAAAAATTATCTAACATGGCAGAAGTGGTCACAGAATTTTTCATATTTAAAAAAAAAAAAAACATTAATAACAATTAATTATGAATATTTAAAGATTGTTCCATTGAAATGCATTGGAGCGCGCCAGGTAGTGAGAGGTCATACCTGTCGCTGTTCAAGGTCGGACGCTGGCGCTGTGGGCTGAGGCTGGAATAATGATGAATGAGTCGCTATCTGGCGCTATCTCAGTCGCTAAGCAGGATTGGCTTGATAAATGTGTGATTGTGGTGGGGAGCCGGCGTTCTCGTGTATAATCTCATGTATAATCTTCTTAAATATCCTGCAGTTGCGTTCTTCTTCAAGACACCGCCGCACTGGGGTCGGGTGCAGAAGCTGATGCTCTGCCTCCAGCAAAGCTTTTGCTGGAGATAGAGTGATAGCTCTGCTACACCCGAGAGCCAATCATTTGGCTCCTGGGCAGCGTCATCGGTTACCGGGCAGATTTCCCAGGAAACGTGACATCACGCCTGACCTTCCCTGATTGGGGGACAGCATAGGGTTGCTTGGCAACCCCCTGCTGACAATAGCGGCGGTGCCCTGCAGATTCTATTGGCAGGGGCGCCTAGCAGAGGTAAGCCGGGACCTCAAGGGGCCCCTCTATTGTCATTTACAGCATTAATTTACATTCTTATTGATATGCTAATTTCCGAGCGCCTGTGACGTCATTGATGACGTCAGGCGCGAATTTTTGAATGGTTATGGGCCAGTAGGCCCCCTTTTTGTATATAATGGCTGTTCACTGCCTGTTCTGGTTGTATGTGGTTGGTCCTGAGGAAGGGGGCCACAGTGCACCCCGAAACGTCGACCAGAAACCAATCCTTGCTTTGCACGATTTATGGTGTTTGGATTACAAATATAAGCTCATTTACTTTTACCTTTACATTGGAGTGCTGGTTCTTTACAAAATTCTCGTGGCGGGGCCCGTCATTACCGGCCGCTCACCAGTCGCTACCTGGCGCTATTCCTTGTTAAATAAGGGCCATAGTGTGTTGTCATTATATTGCTACATATGTAACTGACATATTTTCAGTGTGATGGGTAGGCTGATTCATTACGAGCGAAAGATAGCGCCAGCTCATTGCGACCGACTCTCAGCAACTTACACCATATTCAACAACAAAACCGACACACAGAGCGTAGGCGCTCTGAAACTGGTCGCTATAGCATAAAGTGTCAGAGGCTGTGTGATTAAAGTCTGTTTTTGAACACATATCACCCAGTAACAAAGCGAAAACACATGGAATTACATTGTTGTAACATTGTGACATTAATACTTTAATGCCAGACCTGTAATGACAATTCTACATAAAAATATAAAAAATATAAAAATGACTCTTTCTAGGCCAGGAGAGGTGACACAATTATTTGAGAGAAAAATACAAAATTAAAAACAACAAACCGCGTTTAAACAGAAGAAAAGGAACGTCCATTGAAATGTATGGGAGAGCGACAGGTAGCGACAGTTAATACCTGGCGCTCTGGAAGCTAGAGCGCTGGTGCAATACTCTGAGCCACCTGTAATGATGAATCGTACGCTAGAATCGCCTTTATAAATGTGGTATTGCATACAGCGCCCGGCGTTCACCAGACGCTGCCTGTCGCTACGCTTGATGAATAAACCCCATAGTTGTTACACAGTTACTTTTATACTGTCATTGTCACAGTCACCTTGTTACACTGTTACTTTTATATTAGCAGTGCATTATATTTACATTGTAACTGTTACATTGTTGGGGTGTTGAAGTTTTTTTTTTACACTGCAATATTGTCAGTTTGTCATAGTTACATTGTTAAACTGTAAATATTATATTATCAGTGTGTAATAGCAAAATTACTACGTTGTTACAGTTATATTGTTACAGTGTAAATGTAATATTGCCAGTGTGTTATCATTATTTGGTTTCATTGTAATTCATATATTGTCGTTGTGTTATAGTCAAGTTATTACATGGTTACTGTTACATAGTCAGTGTGTTATATTTATATTATTACATTGTGACTTTTCCATTGTCAGTGTTATAGAAGTTTTGCCACACGGTAACTGTTGCATTGTCAGTGTGTTAAAAGTTACATTGTTATAGTGTATGTTACTTTGTCGGTATTCAATCATCAAATTGTTACATTGTCACAGTTAAAGGGGGGCAGGCTGATTCATCACTAACGCCAGGTAGCGACAGATGAGCGTCTGTAGCGGCATTTTCAGAGCACCTGCTAGTAGTCGCTGTGCTCAGCCATGGGTCGCTACTTCATAGCGACTCAGCCGCTGTGCAGTAATGTTGAATACATTGTGAGGAGTCGCTATTTGACCAGTACAGCGCTGTATGGGAGCGCATGTTAGCGACTGCTCATAGCGACCGACTCACACCATATTCAGCAAAAAAACAGCCTCACAAATCTCTGGCGCTGAAAAATGCTTCTCTGTAGCCCAGAGCGCAGGAGGCGGTGTGTTTAAAGTCTGTTTTTCAGCATCTATCCACTAGTAACAAAGCGAAAACATATGGAATTACATTGTAACAACATTGTAACATGAACACATTAATGGCAGAGCTGTAATGTCATTTCTGAAGAAATATATAAAAAATGAAAAAACTGCTTATTCAGTGCCAGAAGAGGTCACAGAATTTTGATTTTTTGGAAAAAAAAAAAGACCCCGTTTATAGAAAAGAAAAAGTTCGTCCATTGAAATGTATGGGAGAGCGACAGGTAGCGAGAGGTCATACCTGGTGCTGTGCAAGGCTGAACGGCGGCGCTGTTTGCTGAGGCTGGGAAAATGATGAATCAGACGCTACATGGCGCTATCCCAGTCGCTAAACAGATTCTGCTTGATAAATGTGTAATTGCGTTCCGTGTCCGGCGTTCACCAGTCGCTATCTGTCGCTACCTCTCATTAACCAGGCGCTACCTGATGCTATCCCTTCTTAAATAAGGGCCTTATTTTCAGTAGGCTAGTAATTGTAGTGGTAAGGAAATAACTCCTCCATCCACTATAAATGTGAACCTATAAGAATGGAAATGTTCTGCTGGCCTTTTGCTGGTTGCCATGCTGTCATGGTGCTCCTCTACCATCAACACATGCCGAGCCCCTGACTTGGAACAGAGCAGCAGTAAATATCTGAGGCAAATCTAGTTCTTAAGCCTATACATTGTGGGGCGTTACTTGAGCGTGCGGCACTTGAGCTTCTCTTGCAAGACACTTGGGCCGCTGACACTTCTGAGCCGGCGCTGTGGCCGTGCTCGCTCCCAGGCGGGCCATGCTAGCCAATGCGCTAGCGACCTCTAGCACTGGCAGTAAAATAACCGCATTCATGATTAAAGTGGACCAAAACCCACATAGATCAGCCCCGGAATCTATAGGATTCCCAGGCCGATTGATTCCCTCCCCCCGAGGCATCCAGAATAGGGATGCCCCACTGTGTGTGAAACCCCCCAAGTCACCCATAAACTCACCTTCTTTCCCGGTCCAATGGCACATGCACAAACAGTGGCCACATCCCGCTATCCCTCTGGCAGGTGGTACGCTCCCTGTTAGAGGGATGCAGGGGATGCGGCCTCCAGCGTGCGCGGATCCGTTCACCTTAGACGAGTTTCTGGAAGCAGGAGCTCGAGCGGATCCAACTGTGCTGATTGGACGAGCGGCCACGCATGCATCGCAGGACCGGGAAGAGATGAGTTTGTTAGGACGATCTGGGGGGTGTCACACAGCGGGGCACCCCTGATCGGGATACCAAACCCAGGATAGTCAAAATTCTGGGTATTGGTCCACTTTAAAAAGCACAGAGCCTCTATGGGTGTTGTCAAGGGGGATTGCAGGCATACAGCACCTATTGCAATCCCCATTTTTAGGGGAGGAGGCAGCAGAAAAAAATGGGGATTGCATTGGGGACACTGTAAACAATCAAGTCCAAGCAGCCTACAGATTCATGGCACATGCACCAACCCAAAAAAATAAAAATAAATGTCAAAAGTGGCCAAAATAATTACAACCATCCCAGGCAATTAAAATGTATGGGATAAGGCCACACAGTGCAGTGTGAGCGCCTGGTCCTATCTCAGCACCAGCACTAATCCTATTGCCAGCACTGTTAATAGATGGGACACTACCTGGCACTATCACAGGTGCTGTGACTTGACACCTGGGACCTGACATTCACCTAATGTTCACCTGGCACTCCCTGACACTAGTGCTTGTTAAATAAACCCCTAAATCTCAGTGAACCTCTGGAACAGATGTATGGATCAGGTATGATCTCCCTCCTGTTTTAAGGAAGAATGACAGCCATGTCATTTGTATGCAATATACAAGTTGTGCATTTGTTGATCTACTAGACCAGGGGTACTCAACCACTATTTGTAAAGGTCCATATACAGGCATCCGGTGAAAGGTGAAGGCCTGGGCGGGGGGCTATCATGGGGGTGGAAATCCGTGTACTGGGGGAGGGGGGCTATAGATTCCACAGGCAAAACTAAGAAAGGCTGGGATGGATGGGGCTGACTTAGGTGGGACAGGGATGGATGGGGCAAAGCTGGAGGGACAGGAATGGATGGGGCAAAGCTGGAGGGACAGGAATGGATGGGGCTGACTTAGGGGGGACAGGGATGGATGGGGCAAAGCTGGAGGGACAGGAATGGATGGGGCTGACTTAGGGGGGACAGGGCTGGATAGGGCAGAGCTGGAGGGACAGAAATGGATGGGGCTCACTTAGGGGGGACAGGGCTGGATAGGGCAGAGCTGGAGGGACAGAAATGGATGGGGCTCAATTAGGGGGGACAGGGCTGGATAGGTCGGAGCTAGAGGGACAGGAATGGATGGGGCTGACTTAGGGGGGGACAGGGATGGACGGGGCAGACCTGGAGGGACAGGAATGGATGGGGCTGACTTATGGGGGGACAGGGATGGATGGGGCAAAGCTGTAGGGACAGGAATGGATGGGGCTGACCTAGGGGGGACAGGGATGGATGGGGCTGACTTAGGGGGGACAGGGATGGATGGGAGTGACTTAGGGGGGACAGGGATGGATAGGGCAAAGCTGGAGGGACAGGAATGGATGGGGCTGACTTAGGGGGGACAGGGATGGATGGGGCAAAGCTGTAGGGACAGGGAGGGATGGGGCTGACTTAGGGGGGACAGGGATGGATGGGGCAAAGCTGTAGGGACAGGAATGGATGGGTCTGACTTAGGGGGGACAGGGATGGATGGGGCTGACTTAGGGGGGACAGGGATGGATAGGGCAAAGCTGGAGGGACAGGAATGGATGGGGCTGACTTAGGGGGGACAGGGATGGATGGGGCAGAGATGGAGGGACAGGGAGGGATGGGTCAAAGAGACAGAGAAACAAAGTTTGTGTGCACCTTGCAATGCCACTTCCCCCCTGTGCAGTACTTAATCTTGCAATGCTAGGTGCCAGGGAGCCATGACACTAGCAGGGAGAAATAAGCACTACATGGCCGATCAAGTAAATGGGGGCAGCGCTGAGCACGGCAGCACAGAAACAAGTGAGTGCAGGGCTGTCATGGCAGAGCTCCAGAAATTTGGCGCTGAGATCCGCATTCGGACCCCAGTCCGAATACCACTGTACTAGACAATGCTAGTCTCCTGGCTGTCATGCAAATCCTTTAGTTCCAGTCATATGGAGCCTGAGACGTGTAAACATTTTGTCTGGTGTTGCTGGAGGAGCCACATGATGCTCAGGTAACTCACATACAGACACATACAGCAGTCGCCTGACTGTCATGCTGATTCTCTGGCTCCAATGCTTATTAGCCACTGGCCTGGAACAGGTGTACAGATCAGTTCTGATATCTGATTTTTGTAGGGGGAACAAACATTTTATATACAACAGATATAAATATTTAAATAGACGGCGGATATATGCACACCAAAACTCAAAAAATTATTTGCAAGTAAAAAGGTATTTATGTAGAAATAATGCGCATGTTCGCATATTTACATATTTGTAGGCTATATGGTAAAGGATACAATGTAGACATTTAGGTATGTCCCCACGGGTGGAGCAAGTCATCAGAAAACATTGGCACATCTTGACCACTGATGACCGCTTAACTGAAGCCTTTGGTAACCCACCATTATTTGTCAAAAAGCGCCCCAAGAACCTACGTGACAGACTAAGGCAGAGTCCACAAGATGTGCCAATGTTTTCTGATGACTTGCTCCACCCGTGGGGACATACCTAAATGTCTACATTGTATCCTTTACTATATAGCCTACAAATATGTAAATATGCAAACATGCGCATTATTTCTACATAAATACCTTTTTACTTGCAAACAATCTTTCGAGTTTTGGTGTGCATATATCCGCCATCTATTTAAATATTTGTACCTTGATTTTAGGTACCAGGTGGGGAGGTACCTAGGATATTTCTTTGCACCCTAAAAATATATTTTGGTAGTTAGATGAAACAAGCAAGGTGTGCTTTAAGCCTACAAATAAGATTAACTCTATATACAACAGATATACAATGCTAGTTGCCTGGATGTCATGACTCATGAGGATTCTTCAGCATCAATACTCATGAGCCACTGGCCTGGAACAGATGAACAGATCAGGTCTGATTTTCCTCCCATATGTTGCATGACCAGACAGCTTACATCTTTAGACCACAATTGCTCCTTAGTTTCGTGGCTGTCATGGTGCTTCTCTAAATCCAGTAATTGTGATCCAGTGGCGTGGAACGCACCTACACATCAAGTCTGATTGTTCTCTCTTTTTGTTGGTGGCCATGACGGCCAGGTAGCTCACAATGTTTAGAGTGAGATATATACAGGGTAAGTAGGCCCCTGGCTGTCAAGCTGCTTCAATGCTCGGGAGCCACCAACCTAGAACAGGCAAACAGATCATGTCTGATCTTCCACAATATTTCTGGGGGAGGATCTGCATGACAGCCAAGGAGCTCATACAAGTTATACAAGTAGAGCAGTCACCCGTCTGTTATGCAGAATCTTTAGCTCCAACAATGCAACAATGAGTCACCTGTGGTGGGACTGTAAATATACTAAAAACCTATGGGAAGAAGTAGTTAAAGTGGACCAACACCCAGGATTTTGACTGTCCTGGGTTTTGGTCCACTTCGGTGGGGCACCCCGATCGGGGGTGCCCCGCTGTGTGAAACCCCCCAGAAAGCCCCGAAAACTCACCACTCCCCGCTCCCACGTGATCGCTGCTGCCAATCCCCGCCGACAGACAAGCGGGAGGCAGCGACGTACAAGAGAGCGCGCCCGCCGCCTCCTCCCGCGCGTCACTCTTACAGGGCGCGCGCCCGCGCCGGCCATTCAAAAACGGCAGGCGCGGGTGCGCGTCCTGCTAGAGGGACGCGCGGGAGGCGGCGGCGGGCGCCGCTGGATCGAGGAGCAGGTAGGGATTTAGGGGTTTCTGGGGGGTTTCACACACGGTGCCCCGCAGTCAGGGGAACTGATCGGTCCGGGAATCTTATAGATTCCCAGGCCGATCAGTGAAGGGTGTTGGTCCACTTTAACTTTACCAATATAAAAGGAGGGATCAGCATCATGCATACTAAAGATAAAATCCTATTAGAACCTCAATGGACAACCCAAGAACCCACAAACGTGGCCTTAATACACTTGATAACTACAGGCACAAGACATTATATTTGTAGCTGCTGGGGTGACCCAAATCTTCCAATATTCACAGCATGGAAGCATAGGATGAAAAATACATTAGAAACTGAACTTCTACACTTAAAGCCTGGAAACACTGCAAGGAAATATCAAGCCCTTCTCGAGGCCTTCTTAAATACGTGAGACTACATAAAGCCTTTATTGGCTAGATACAAATTAGCTTTTGCTTACCTACCTTCCTGACAACCAATAGTTTAGCTGACATTAGGGGAGGGGGGGGGAGTGATCTTCTTATCATTTGCCTTTTCTTTTCCCTCTTTTTTTTTTCTCTTTGTTTCTCTATTCTTTCCTTTTCTTTCTCCTTTCTTGATTTTCTTCCTTTTCTTCCACATGCTTTGCTTTTCTCTCTATTTTCTCTCTCTCTCTTTTCTTCTGCATGCTTTGTTCCCATAATGCAAAAAAAAAGGGAAGGGAAGGCGTGTACACTTAAGATAAATCTGCTCTTAGCTTGTCTTCTCCCCATAATAGAAACATAGAAAGTTGACGGCAGAAGGAGACCATACGGTCCATCTAGTCTGCCCTTATGTGTATACTGTATGTTCTCTGTATCTTATGTGTATACTGTATGTTCTCTGTATCTTATGTGTATACTGTATGTTCTCTGTATCTTATGTGTATACTGTATGTTCTCTGTATCTTATGTGTATACTGTATGTTCTCTGTATCTTATGTGTATACTGTATGTTCTCTGTATCTTATGTGTATACTGTATGTTCTCTGTATCTTATGTGTATACTGTATGTTCTCTGTATCTTATGTGTATACTGTATGTTCTCTTTATCTTAGGATAGATGTGTGCTTATCCCAGGCATGTTTAAATTCAGTGACTGTTGATTTTTCAACTACCTCTGCTGGAAGTTTGTTCCAAGCATCTACTACTCTTTCTGTAAAATAATATTGTCTAACATTGCTCCTGATCTTCCCCCCGACTAGCTTCAGGTTGTGCCCCCTTGTTCTATCAGTAAGTTTCTTCTTAAAAACACTTCCCTCCTGAACCTTATTCAATCCTGTCACATATATAAAGGTCTCCATCATGTCCCCCCTCTCCCTTCTTTCCTCCAGACTGTACAAATTAAGTTCTTTAAGTCTCTCCTGATAAGTTTTAAGTTTAAGTCCTTCCACCATTTTTGTTGCCGGCCTTTGGACCCGTTCTATTTGAATAATGTCTTTTTGCAGGTAAGGTCTCCAGAACTGCACACAGTATTCTAGCTGTGGCCTCACCAGGGCTCTATACATAATGATGTACCTCATAAGGGATCTTAAAGTGGACCAACACCCAGGATTTTGACTATCCTGGGTTTTGGTCCACTTCGGTGGGGCACCCCGATCGGGGGTGCCCCGCTGTGTGAAACCCCCCAGAAAGCCCCAAAAACTCACCTCACCATGCTCCCACGTGACCGCTGCAGCCAATCCCTGCCGGGGGACAAGCGGGAGGCAGCGACGGACAAAAGAGCCCGTCCGCCGCCGCCTCCCGCGCGTCACTCTTACAGGGCGCGCGCCCGCGCCGGCCATTTACAAACGCGCGGGTGCGCGTCCTGCTAGAGGGACGCGCGGGAGGCGGCGCTGGATCAAGGAGCAGGTAGGGATTTAGGGGTTTCTGGGGGGTTTCCCCGATCTGGGTGCCCCGCAGTCAGGGAGCTGATCGGTCCGGGAATCTTATAGATTCCCGGGCCGATCATGGGAGGGTGTTGGTCCACTTTAAAGCTCTTTGATAAGAAATGATTATCAAGAAACAAAATTAAGATCTATACTGAATGGGGGAAAAAAAAAATCTTTAGCTCCAACACTTATGAGACACTGACCTGGAACAGTTCAGATCTGATCTTCCTTCAGTCTGGTGCAGAAGCCACATGACAGCCAGGTAGCTCATCATTTTAATAGTGAGAGGTATACAAGGAGTGCAGTCACATGGCTGAATCTTTAGCTCCAACACTGGCCTGGAACAGGTAAACAGATCAGGTCTGATCTCCCACAATATTTCTGGTGGAGGATCTGCATGACAGCCAAGGAGCTCATCTATTTCATTGTGAGGCTTATACAAGTAGAGCAGTCACCCGGCTGTTATGCAGAATCTTTAGCTCCAACACTTATGAGACACTGACCTGGAACAGTTCGGATCTGATCTTCCTTCAGTCTAGTGCAGAAGCCACATGACAGCCAGGTAGCTCATTATTTTAATAGTGAGAGGTATACAAGGCGTGCAGTCACATGGCTGAATCTTTAGCTCCAACACTGGCCTGGAACAGGTAAAAAGATCAGGTCTGATCTTCCTTCATTTTTCTAGTAGAGGGCTTGACAGCTAGACATTCTTTGGATGGTCAGTGGCAGAAGCTTACTGTTAACCATTCTGTATTCACAGCACTCCATTTCTATTCATTTTCAGGGATTCAGCAAAGCGGTGCACAGAGGAGGGAGGATAGGTAAACCTTTGTGTGCCAACCAATCAGAATTCAGTTTGCTTCCATTGAACTGACAAAAGAGGAATCAAACTGAGTGCTGCTGGTGATTCTAGTTTACAGTGGTGTCAGGGATGGAGGTGGACACACAAGGAGTGTCCCCAAATAACCTGAATTGAAGCTGTCGCATAATCTGTTTATTTGCCAAATACATATATACATGGAATTAGCTGTGACAAAAATAATTATTGAACAATGAACTACGATTGGACATTATGGGCTAATAAAGCATCTATATCTGAATTGCAAATAACCAAACACATGTACAAATAATAGGGTATGGAATAGAGGAAAGGCCAGCAGGGGACCGGCGTGGATGGACAGAGGCAGCCGGGAGGGGGGACTCACCGAAGCAGATGACAGAGATGTGATGGAGGAGGTCCAGCCTGGCAGAGCCGGGCATGGTGACAGGGAGGCAGGGGTCCTTTGTCAGCCGGCCAGGGGGGTGCAGGCGGGGAGAGGCTCCACATCAGCTGGCTCTATTGTCAGACAGGCGGTGAGGAGGACCTGTCAGCTGGCAGCCACATGCAATCGCCCAGGCAGCTGAGCCTTCCTCTGGGTGCTGATGGGAGGAGGAGGATGGAGGAGGAGGATAGAGGCTGGACCAATTCTCTCTCTCTCCACAGCTCATAGCATGACTTCCTTCCACACAAACCCCCTCCCCTCCTGTCACCATCGTACATCACATCATCCACTTCAGTGTCATTAGATGTCTGGCTGGTGGGTTTCTCTTGTCTGATATTCTGTTACATCAACTGAACAAAGAAAAAACAGCACTGACTTGTAATGGGAAGACGCCCCAACATTTTCTGAATGGTAGATGAGCATTTCAGGTGGTAAGAATCTGACCAAATGGCCTGATGAGAATCCACCCCATCAATCACACCTCATGCTAAGGCCTTGCCACATCGATTTCCTCTCTAGGGGTGACGCCGTCTCCTCTCTTCTAAGGGTGACATTGTTTCCTCTGCTCTAGGGGTGACACGGTCTTCTCATCTCTAGGGGTGACATGGTCTTCTTTGCTCTAGGGTTGACAGTCGCCTGCTTCTAGGGGTGATACAGTCTTCTCATCTCTAGGGGTGACATGGTCTTCTCATCTCTAGGGGTGACATGGTCTTCTTTGCTCTAGGGTTGACAGTCGCCTGGTTCTAGGGGTGATGCAGTCTTCTCATCTCTAGGGGTGACATGGTCTTCTCATCTCTAGGGGTGACATGGTCTTCTTTTCTCTAGGGTTGACAGTCGCCTGGTTCTAGGGGTGATGCAGTCTTCTCATCTCTAGGGGTGACATGGTCTTCTTTTCTCTAGGGTTGACAGTCGCCTGGTTCTAGGGGTGATACAGTCCCCCCTTCTCTGGGGTGGCAAATTCCCCTCTGCTCTAGGGGTGTCACAGTTTTCTCTAGAGGTGAAGCAGGCTTCTCTGTTCTAAGGGTGACACATGTCTCCTCTGCTCTAGGGGTGACGCAGGTGTACTCTTAGGGGTGATACCGTTAAAATCTGCACTAGGGGTGACACAATTTACTCTGCTTTAGGGGTGTCACAATCCCCTCTGTTCCAGGGTGTGACACAGATTCCTCTGCTCTAGGGGGTTACAGTCCCCTCTGTTCTAAGGGTGACACATATTCCTCTGTTCAGGGGGTGAAACAGCTTTGCTCTACGGGTTACACATTCTCCTCTGTTCTAGGGGTGACACAGTCTCCTTGGTATTGGGTGTTACACTATCCTCCTCTTCTCAAAGGGTAATAGTCCCCTCTGCTCTAGGGGTGGCACAGTCCTCTCAGTTCCAGGGGTGACACAGTCCTCTCAGTTCCAGGGGTGACACAGTCCTCTCAGTTCCAGGGGTGACACAGTCCTCTCAGTTCCAGGGGTGACACAGTCCTCTCAGTTCCAGGGGTGACACAGTCCTCCCAGTTCCAGGGGTGACACAGTCCTCTCAGTTCCAGGGGTGACACAGTCCTCTCAGTTCCAGGGGTGACACAGTCCTCCCAGTTCCAGGGGTGACACAGATTCCTCTGCTCTAGGGGGTTACAGTCCCCTCTGTTCTAAGGGTGACACATATTCCTCTGTTCAGGGGGTGAAACAGCTTTGCTCTACGGGTTACACATTCTCCTCTGTTCTAGGGGTGACACAGTCTCCTTGGTATTAGGTGTTACACTATCCTCCTCTTCTCAAAGGGTAATAGTCCCCTCTGCTCTAGGGGTGGCACAGTCCTCTCAGTTCCAGGGGTGACACAGTCCTCTCAGTTCCAGGGGTGACACAGTCCTCTCAGTTCCAGGGGTGACACAGTCCTCTCAGTTCCAGGGGTGACACAGTCCTCTCAGTTCCAGGGGTGACACAGTCCTCCCAGTTCCAGGGGTGACACAGTCCTCTCAGTTCCAGGGGTGACACAGTCCTCTCAGTTCCAGGGGTGACACAGTCCTCTCAGTCCCAGGGGTGACACAGTCCTCTCAGTTCCAGGGGTGACACAGTCCTCTCAGTTCCAGGGGTGACACAGTCCTCTCAGTTCCAGGGGTGACACAGTCCTCCCAGGGGTGACACAGATTCCTCTGCTCTAGGGGGTTACAGTCCCCTCTGTTCTAAGGGTGACACATATTCCTCTGTTCAGGGGGTGAAACAGCTTTGCTCTATGGGTTACACATTCTCCTCTGTTCTAGGGGTGACACAGTCTCCTTGGTATTAGGTGTTACACTATCCTCCTCTTCTCAAAGGGTAATAGTCCCCTCTGCTCTAGGGGTGGCACAGTCCTCTCAGTTCCAGGGGTGGCACAGTCCTCTCAGTTCCAGGGGTGACACAGTCCTCTCAGTTCCAGGGGTGACACAGTCCTCTCCGTTCCAGGGGTGACACAGTCCTCTCAGTTCCAGGGGTGACACAGTCCTCTCAGTTCCAGGGGTGACACAGTCCTCTCAGTCCCAGGGGTGACACAGTCCTCTCAGTCCCAGGGGTGACACAGTCCTCTCAGTTCCAGTGGTGACACAGTCCTCTCAGTTCCAGGGGTGACACAGTCCTCTCAGTTCCAGGGGTGACACAGTCCTCTCAGTTCCAGGGGTGACACAGTCCTCTCAGTTCCAGTGGTGACACAGTCCTCTCAGTTCCAGGGGTGACACAGTCCTCTCAGTTCCAGGGGTGACACAGTCCTCTCAGTTCCAGTGGTGACACAGTCCTCCCAGTTCCAGGAGTGACACAGTCCTCTCAGTTCCAGGGGTGACACAGTCCTCTCAGTTCCAGGGGTGACACAGTCCTCTCCGTTCCAGGGGTGACACAGTCCTCTCAGTTCCAGGGGTGACACAGTCCTCTCAGTTCCAGGGGTGACACAGTCCTCTCAGTCCCAGGGGTGACACAGTCCTCTCAGTCCCAGGGGTGACACAGTCCTCTCAGTTCCAGTGGTGACACAGTCCTCTCAGTTCCAGGGGTGACACAGTCCTCTCAGTTCCAGGGGTGACACAGTCCTCTCAGTTCCAGTGGTGACACAGTCCTCTCAGTTCCAGGGATGACACAGTCCTCTCAGTTCCAGGGGTGACATAGTCCTCTCAGTTCCAGGGGTGACACAGTCCTCTCAGTTCCAGGGGTGACACAGTCCTCCCAGTTCCAGGGGTGACACAGTCCTCTCAGTTCCAGGGATGACACAGTCCTCTCAGTTCCAGGGATGACACAGTCCTCTCAGTCCCAGGGGTGACACAGTCCTCTCAGTTCCAGGGGTGATGAGGTCTTCTCTTCTAGCAGTGTCACTTGCCTTCTCTGCTAAAGGAATTTATTCAACCTAAGTGCCATCTTTGTCATGGATAAGAGAGACGTCATTAGCACCAGAATTGCATATTGTGCGTTAGACACCACCTTTCTTTCTAGGTGGCACTCATGGTGTTTCTGGTTTTTGGGGCATCCCATATTGGGACCCCCCTGGATTGCTCGATCCAGTCACCTCTCCCACAAGCCTGTGCAGCATCTCCACACAACTACTAGAGGCTGGAATGGTGGAGCTTGATCCATTCAGATATTTTTCGGCACACTGGGCTCAGTGCAGAAACAGAAATCTGAGTGGAGCGAGTGCTGTTAATTAGCTGAGGGGCTCTGAGAACCGGGAAAATTGAGTTTACGGGTTTACGGGAAATCTAGGGTTTTGTTCCTATTTAAAGGGGATTTCCTGTCTTTGATAAACAAACAGGAATTAAGAAAGTCAAGACCTCTCTAACAGGATCCCAGAAAAGTAAGAGATGCTAAACAGTAAGGCGGACATCCCAACGTTTATTACTTGATAAGAGTCTGATTATAAGCAGAGCCAGCCTGTATTAATAATTGTCGGGCGGATGCGGGAAGCAGCGGCTATTAATAATAAATCATAGAGAGGCAGAGCTTTCATCTGGGTGTCAGTCAGTCAGGGAATTGTGATCACATTATACAAAGTATAGCACAAGGCCGCCGCCCGCAATAAGCCTCCAATGCTAATGTCTCTGCATCCCCTCTCCAGCCTTTCCCTCTGTCTCTGCGTCCCCTCTCCAGCCTTTTCCCTCTGTCTCTGAATCTCCTCTCCAGCCTTTCCCTCTGTCTCTGCGTCCCCTCTCCAACCTTTCCCTCTGTCTCTGCATCCCCTCTCCAGCCTTTCCCTCTGTCTCTGCATCCCCTCTCCAGCCTTTCCCTCTGTCTCTGCATCCCCTCTCCAGCCTTTCCCTCTGTCTCTGTATCCCCTCTCCAGCCTTTTCCCTCTGTCTCTGCATCCCCTCTCCAGCCTTTCCCTCTGTCTCTGCATCCCCTCTCCAGCTTTTCCCTCTGTCTCTGCATCCCCTCTCCAGCCTTTCCCTCTGTCTCTGCATCCCCTCTCCAGCCTTTCCCTCTGTCTCTGTATCCCCTCTCCAGCTTTTCCCTCTGTCTCTGCATCCCCTCTCCAGCCTTTCCCTCTGTCTCTGCATCCCCTCTCCAGCCTTTCCCTCTGTCTCTGCATCCCCTCTCCAGCCTTTTCCCTCTGTCTCTGCATCCCCTCTCCAGCCTTCCCCTCTGTCTCTGCGTCCCCTCTCCAGCCTTTCCCTCTGTCTCTGCATCCCCTCTCCAGCCTTTCCCTCTGTCTCTGCATCCCCTCTCCAGCCTTTCCCTCTGTCTCTGCGTCCCCTCTCCAACCTTTCCCTCTGTCTCTGCATCCCCTCTCCAGCCTTTCCCTCTGTCTCTGCATCCCCTCTCCAGCTTTTCCCTCTGTCTCTGCATCCCCTCTCCAGCCTTTCCCTCTGTCTCTGCATCCCCTCTCCAGCCTTTCCCTCTGTCTCTGTATCCCCTCTCCAGCTTTTCCCTCTGTCTCTGCATCCCCTCTCCAGCCTTTCCCTCTGTCTCTGCATTCCCTCTCCAGCCTTTCCCTCTGTCTCTGCATCCCCTCTCCAGCCTTTCCCTCTGTCTCTGCATCCCCTCTCCAGCCTTTTCCCTCTGTCTCTGCATCCCCTCTCCAGCCTTCCCCTCTGTCTCTGCGTCCCCTCTCCAGCCTTTCCCTCTGTCTCTGCATCCCCTCTCCAGCCTTTCCCTCTGTCTCTGCATCCCCTCTCCAGCCTTTTCCCTCTGTCTCTGCGTCCCCTCTCCAGCCTTTCCCTCTGTCTCTGCATCCCCTCTCCAGCCTTTCCCTCTGTCTCTGCATCCCCTCTCCAGCCTTTCCCTCTGTCTCTGCATCCCCTCTCCAGCCTTTTCCCTCTTTCTCTGCGTCCCCTCTCCAGCCTTTTCCCTCTGTCTCTGCGTCCCCTCTCCAGCCTTTTCCCTCTGTCTCTGCGTCCCCTCTCCAGCCTTTTCCCTCTGTCTCTGCATCTCCTCTCCAGCCTTTTCCTTCTGTCTCTGAATCTCCTCTCCAGCCTTTTCCTTCTGTCTCTGAATCTCCTCTCCAGCCTTTTCCCTCTGTCTCTGAATCCCCTCTCCAGCCTTTCCCTCTGTCTCTGAATCTCCTCTCCAGCCTTTTCCCTCTGTCTCTGAATCTCCTCTCCAGCCTTTTCCCTCTGTCTCTGAATCTCCTCTCCAGCCTTTCCCTCTGTCTCTGTATCCCCTCTCCAGCCTTTCCCTCTGTCTCTGCATCCCCTCTCCAGCCTTTCCCTCTGTCTCTGCATCCCCTCTCCAACCTTTTCCCTCTGTCTCTGCATCCCCTCTCCAACCTTTTCCCTCTGTCTCTGCATCCCCTCTCCAGCCTTTTCCCTCTGTCTCTGCATCCCCTCTCCAGCCTTTCCCTCTGTCTCTGCATCCCCTCTCCAGCCTTTCCCTCTGTCTCTGCATCCCCTCTCCAGCCTTTCCCTCTGTCTCTGCATCCCCTCTCCAGCCTTTTCCCTCGGTCTCTGCATCCCCTCTCCAGACTCTCCCTCTGTCTCTGCATCCCCTCTCCAGCCTTTTCCCTCTGTCTCTGCATCCCCTCTCCAGCCTTTCCCTCTGTCTCTGCATCCCCTCTCCAGCCTTTCCCTCTGTCTCTGCATCCCCTCTCCAGCCTTTCCCTCTGTCTCTGCATCCCCTCTCCAGCCTTTTCCCTCTGTCTCTGCATCCCCTCTCCAGCCTTTTCCCTCTGTCTCTGCATCCCCTCTCCAGCCTTCCCCTCTGTCTCTGCGTCCCCTCTCCAGCCTTTCCCTCTGTCTCTGCATCCCCTCTCCAGCCTTTCCCTCTGTCTCTGCATCCCCTCTCCAGCCTTTCCCTCTGTCTCTGCATCCCCTCTCCAGCCTTTCCCTCTGTCTCTGCATCCCCTCTCCAGCCTTTTCCCTCTGTCTCTGTGTCCCCTCTCCAGCCTTTTCCCTCTGTCTCTGTGTCCCCTCTCCAGCCTTTCCCTGTCTCTGCATCCCCTCTCCTGCCTTTTCCCTCTGTCTCTGCGTCCCTTCTCCAGCCTTTTCCCTCTGTCTCTGCATCCCCTCTCCAGCCTTTTCCCTCTGTCTCTGCATCCCCTCTCCAGACTCTCCCTCTGTCTCTGCATCCCCTCTCCAGCCTTTCCCTGTCTCTGCATCCCCTCTCCAACCTTTCCCTCTGTCTCTGCATCCCCTCTCCAGCCTATTCCCTCTGTCTCTGAATCCCCTCTCCAGCCTATTCCCTCTGTCTCTGAATCCCCTCTCCAGCCTATTCCCTCTGTCTCTGAATCCCCTCTCCAGCCTTTTCCCTCTGTCTCTGCATCCCCTCTCCAGCCTTTCCCTCTGTCTCTGCATCCCCTCTCCAGCCTTTTCCCTCTGTCTCTGCATCCCCTCTCCAGCCTTTTCCCTCTGTCTCTGAATCCTCTCTCCAGCCTTTTCCCTCTGTCTCTGCATCCGCTCCAGCCTTTTCCTCTGTCTCTGCATCCCCTCTCCAGCCTTTTCCTCTGTCTCTGCATCCCCTCAGCAGCCCTTTCACATTCTCTCTCTATCCCCTCTACAACTGTCAATCCTAGAGGCCATTGCCATCTCGATGTCTAGGGAAGGCTACAGGCACAGATCAGCTAATGAGTGTTTGGAATCAGGGGCTGGGAACAGGGGAGCAGAAACACAGGTTGGAAACATACACATAAGATAATTTACCGGTCTACACCACAAGAGGAAAAAATAGGGCAGATGGTACACATCAAACAGACTTACAGCGCAGCAGATCTCAGTGGACAGGAGCTAGCTAGGGGGCTAGTGGAGGGCATGGGCCCCAAAGCAGACAATAAAGGGCATGGACCCCAGTACAGACAACAGAGGGCCTGGGCCCAAGTACAGTCAACGAAAGGCATGAACCCCAGTACAGACAATGGAGGACGTGGGCCCCAGTCCAGACAATGGAGCATGTGGGCCCCAGTACAGACAACAGAGGGCAAGAGCCCAAGTACAGATACAGGAGGACATGGGCCCCAGTACAGATAACAAAGGGCATGGGCCCCAGTACAGATAACAAAGGGCATGGGCCCCAGTACAGATAACAGAGGGCATGGGCCCCAGTACAGATAACAGAGGGCATGGGCCCCAGTACAGATAATGGAGGACATGAGTCCCAGTACAAACTATGAAGGTCCTGTGTCCCAGTACAGATTATGGAGATGGGGCTACACAGATACATTTATAGGGAAGTTATAGCAGGGAATTACAAACACCTGTGTGAGGGCAGGAAACACTAAATAAGGCCATAAAATCGCAACAGACACAGACAAACATACAGAACTGCAGGTTGCTCAAAAGGGAGAGCAGTGAGTAATAGCAGATCACATATGGTCAAGGCCACATATGCAAGTCCTCGCATCAGCGCTTTCCCTCTGTATCTGCACCCTTTCTCCAGACATTTCTATCTATCTTTGCATCCCCTCTCCAGCCATTTCTATCTATCTCTGCACCCCCTCTACAGTCATTTCTATCTATCTCTGCACCCCCTCTACAGTCATTTCTATCTATCTCTGCACCCTTTCTCCAGCCATTTCTATCTATCTCCGCATCCCCTCTACAGTCATTTCTATCTATCTCCGCATCCCCTCTCTAGCCATTTCTATCTATCTCCGCATCCCCTCTCCAGCCATTTCTATCTATCTCCGCATCCCCTCTCCAGCCATTTCTATCTATCTCTGCATCCCCTCTCCAGCCATTTCTATCTATCTCTGCATCCCCTCTACAGCCATTTCTATCTATCTCTGCTTCCCCTCTCCAGCCATTTCTATCTATCTCTGCATCCCCTCTCCTGCCATTTCTATCTATCTCTGCATCCCCTCTCCAGCCATTTCTGTCTATCTCTGCATCCCCTCTCCAGTCATTTCTATCTATCTCTGCATCCCCTCTCCAGTCATTTCTATCTATCTCTGCATCCCCTCTCCAGCCATTTCTATCTATCTCTGCATCCCCTCTCCAGCCATTTCTATCTATCTCTGCATCCCCTCTCCAGCCATTTCTATCTATCTCTGCATCCCCTCTCCAGCCATTTCTATCTATCTCTGCATCCCCTCTCCAGCCATTTCTATCTATCTCTGCATCCCCTCTCCAGCCATTTCTATCTATCTCTGCATCCCCTCTCCAGTCATTTCTATCTATCTCTGCATCCCCTCTCCAGCCATTTCTATCTATCTCTGCATCCCCTCTCCAGCCATTTCTATCTATCTCTGCATCCCCTCTCCAGCCATTTCTATCTATCTCTGCATCCCCTCTCCAGCCATTTCTATCTATCTCTGCATCCCCGTTTTCGGGGACTCGTGTGACCCCTTTCTCAAAACATGGCCTCTCCTCAAATAAGCTTTCAAAGTCAGGCATATTTATAAGTGGCATAGAAAGCTGAATGGAGTGGGAGTGTCAGGCATCCCTGCAGTCACTTCCCTTATGCCCCTGTGGCATTCACAAAAGATGACCGTAATGGTGAAGGACATAGACTTATACTCATAGATTTATACTCAAAACTTTCTCTGAAGTAATGGAACATCTTTTTCTTATTTGCCTTTATAAAGAAAATCTTAAAGTGGACCAACACTGGACCTAGAGTCTATAAGACGCTAGGTTCGGTTAGATACCCACTCCCTGGGGCAGCCGATATGGAATTCCCTCAATGTGTAAAATTGCACCAGTCAGCCAGTAATCTTACTTTGCCAAAGAACCTACTGCACATGCACGGGCAACCAATTAGATTACAAACATCCAGAAGAAAACTAAAGTGGTTCTAAGCCTTCTTTACTCTATCTAAAACGAGTTGCCTAGAGTTGGGCTTTGTATTAATTTGCATATTAGAAAAGAACCATATATTTGTGTAGAGTATTTGTATCTGCATCTGGCAGGTGTCATGAGAAAGCTCTCAGGATAAGCATCATGGAGATATCAGCACAAGGCCGTGCTAGGCCAGCAATGTCACTCCAGCATGCTCCTTATTGGCTGTGGTGCCATCTCCGGGGCCATGACCGCCTCCGTGCAGGGATACCTTTCATCATTTCTCTTAGCCCGTTGCCTAGCAACACATGTTCATTACGAGAACACTGAACATGGAAACAAAGGCTGCCGCAATCACTGCTAATTACGCCCTGGCCTCATTATAACATAAAAAATTAATGAATTGTTTCTCTGGTGACAAATAGTGGCATAAGTGTTATGACAGGCGGCATAATTGTTTCCGCACCACCCACCACAGTACCAACAGATACCCGCTATTCACATTATTAATAATGACCTGCAGAGGTGCAACTGCCTACCACAGGTCCTTACCCCACCTAACGCTCCATTACCTCCACTCCAAATTAGACTAAGCATCTATCTATTAGAATATAAAAGAGAATACAGGAGGGGGAAGAGCTTATAATGTGTTGGGGTATAATGGAGGACACAGAAGGAGAAGAGCTTACAATCTATTGGGGTATAAGTGAGTATACAGAAGGAGAAGAGCTTACAATCTATTAGGGTATAAGGGAGTATACAGAAGGAGAAGAGCTTACAATCTATTAGGGTATAAGGGAGGATACAGAAGGAGAAGAGCTTACAATCTATTAGGGTATAAGGGAGGATACAGAAGGAGAAGAGCTTAGAATCTATTAGGGTATAAGGGAGGATACAGAAGGAGAAGAGCTTAGAATCTATTAGGGTATAAGGGAGGATACAGAAGGAGAAGAGCTTAGAATCTATTAGGGTATAAGGGAGTATACAGAAGAGAAGAGCTTACAATCTATTGGGGTATAAGGGAGGATACAGAAGGAGAAGAGCTTACAATCTATTAGGGTATAAGGGAGTATACAGAAGGAGAAGAGCTTACAATCTATTGGGGTATAAGGGAGGATACAGAAGGAGAAGAGCTTACAATCTATTAGGGTATAAGGGAGGATACAGAAGGGAGAGGAGCTTATAATCTATTAGGATATAAGGGTGAATACAGAAGGAGAAGAGCTTACACTCTATTAGGGTATAGGGGAGGATATAGAAGGTGGAAGAGCTTACAATATATTATGGTATAAGGGAGGATACAGAAGGGATAGGAGCTTATAATCTATTAGGATATAAGGGTGAATACAGAAGGAGAAGAGCTTACAATCTATTAGGGTAATTAGGTGGGTGTGGTCACACATTGTGAGAGCCAGAGCACACAACTGCTCCTAATTACCAGAGGCCTGTGAAGCCTGGTGCTTTCCTGGGAGTGCCTCCCCAGGCAGCATGGATGATTCCGGGGGTGATTCGCGCCGGTACCCCCGAAGGAATATTAAACCTCCGGATCCCGGGACTGCTTCCACCAGCGGCGCTAGTAACACCACGGTGCCCCAGCCCGGTGAGAGTTTGGCAGCTTTTCGCAGCCGTGTATGCAGTAATTTGTGCATGGTGGAGAAGGAGGGGGAGAAGCTTTGCAAGATGAAAATTGCATTAAAGAAAAAGAAAATGGACACCAGCAAGGCGAGAGGATTGGATAAGCGGTCAAGCAAAGCAGACTTAGCTGAGCTTGAATCAGCATGTCGGCAGCAGGAAAAGTTGGTTGCGTCCCTTAAAGCAAGCAGTGGGGCCTTTAAAGAAAAATATAAAAATGAGGAGCGATTTAAGTCCATGCAGCGCTCAGGCCTCACAGTGAAGGAGGAAGAGGCCGACCATGTGGACGAGACCCAGATGGTGGAGGATTCTCCAGCTGTACCTCCACCCAAAGTTGCAGCTTTAGCAGAGCCGGGAGCCCTGGAACCAGCATTGGAAGACTCTCTTGCTGAGGCAACACATCAGGAGTGCGTGACATCGCTGCTACTGGAGCAGATCTTCCAGAGGACAGCCGCCAGCCTGAGGAGCCCATGCCAGCTAAGGACGACATCCATCTGTCCAGCCAACCTGCGGAGCGCGCCATAGGCGCTGTGTCAGGGGGTATAGAAGACTGTGGCGCTCCTTGCCCTGAAAAGGGTGAGGTGGCGCCAGATGTAAGTACCATCCTGGCACCCATCCGGGTTCCTGGGTGCACCGAACTTGGTGGGCCTGGGGCCATGGGTGACTCACCCGCAGGTTTGGGTCTTGCTGGCAGGGCTTCTATTGATTCTGCTTCAGCTGGTTTGGGTGCTGTTACTGATGTTGTTGCTCCTGTTACTGCTGCTGTGTCTGGGGTTGAGTCCACAGGGGTTTATTCTATTGTTGGACTTTCTGTTAAGCCCGCTGCTGTGACTGATGCTGTGACTGCTGCTGATGATACGACTGTCCCCTCACCTGCACCTCTGGTGGACTATAAGAAGACTGTGCCACCTAATGCTGGGGCCCATGCTGTCCGCCCTGCCCTGTATTTCATCCAGCGAGGTGGCACAGGGAGTGGGGCCAATAATGCTGTTGGTGCTGCAGTGCAGCCCCCCGTGTCCTATGCCCAGGTTGCCAGGCGCGGAGGAGAAGCTGCTGGTGAGAGGATGTCTGTGCCCAGTGAGGTCAACGCCCCTGCCAGTGGCTTCAATAGGCGCAACCTGGTCCAGCTTAGGTGGGAGGGGGAGGGGCCAGTTATCACCCGGCGGGCGGTGGTGGATCTCATCCTGGGTATGGGATTTACAGCCGCAGACATTTTTGCCCTGATCAGTCCAGTGGGGAGCGCAGAACATGACTTGAGCTTCGTTAGACCAGAGGGGATGGACTTGTTTTGGGAGCGGTACGAGCTGCAAAAGCAACATCCTGCCTGGAAGGGGTTAACTCCCATCCAGGTCTCCAGGCAGCAGCTCATAAAAAACATCACCATCCTAGTAAGAAATGAGTCCATTCCCCCCTCAGATTTGACCGTCTGGCTAAGGCATTATGGTGATGTTCTCACTCCCCTGAAAAAAATTTTGGACGATCGCGACATCTGGACCGGGGGCTGGTCAGTGACCCTGAGGCTCCGCAGGAATGGCAACCAGGTCACCCACTTGCCATCATCTGCCTATATTGGCCGTGACCGGCTGACCATCTTTTATCCTGGTCAGCCCAAGGTTTGCCATAAATGTGGGGCCAAGAGTCACTTCAGCTCCTCCTGCTCGCTTCTTAGGTGCTCTTTGTGCCAGGGCTTGGGACACTTGGCTAAGGACTGCAATACCATCCGCTGTAATCTATGTAACCAGCTCGGCCACCCTTATAGTCAGTGTCCTGAGGCCTGGCACAACCTGGACAGGGAAGTGGTGCAGGAAATGCTGCGGCTGGATAGGGAGGAACATTCCCATGCTGCCCCATCTGCGGTCCCTCCCCCCACTCAGCTGGGGGTTCCTGAGGCCCCTGTTCCTGTGCCATCTGCAGGTGGCCCTAAGGTGAATCCCCAGTCTGCCCCCAAGTCAGCAACCACTAATGTAAGACCAAGCAATATAATAGCTGAGGTGGCCCGGGGGGCTGGCACTGCAAGTACCAAGGGGGTTTCAGTAATTGTGCCCCCTGCTGTAAGATCTCGCAGGCTGGGGCTAGGTGATCCTGATCCTGCACCCCCTTCTGAGCAGGGTGGGAGTTCAGATCCCAAGACAGCGTGGTCTGGACTCTCCCCCGAGGATCAGGATTACCTGGCTTACAGGCTAGCTACAAAGAAAAAAAGGAAAAAGGGTAATGCAGTGCCGGAGCCGGGGGAGAGCAGTGGGGTGCAGCTCTCCAACAGGTTTGAGGCACTTTCTGAGGACTCATCTATTGAAATATCTTCTTTTGATTCCGAGGCTTCAGATATGGAGGAGGAAGCACCAGTCTCCTCCACTAAGCGTTTAGGGTCAGATAGTGAGGCCGGAGGGAAGGCTAAGAGACATTCTCCCGAATGACTCTGATGGCAGTTCCCCCTCCGATAAAGGTGGCAACCATTAATGTTGCCAGCATTAAATCTGTAAGCGCTCGTTTTATGGCCTTATTTTTTCTCAGCCAGTTTGATGCTGACATTTTATTTTTGCAGGAGACCAGATTGGCCAGTCTGGCCGACATTCACGCTGTGAAGCGGGAGTGGAGGCACGGACCCTCTTTTTGGTCTCTTGCGGCCGAGCCTTACAGCGGAGTGGCGGTGCTTTTTAAAACTGACATGGTAACTTGCCGGCGAGTCATTGAGGTGGAGATCGGGAGGTGCATGGTCTTGGACGTCATTGTGAAGGGGCAGGACCTGCGCCTAATAAATATCTATGGACCTCAAACTAAGTGGGACAGGAAATGCCTCTTTACAAAGATCAAGCCGTTCCTTTTTACAGCCCGGCCAGTAGTCTTTGGAGGTGATTTTAACACCGTGACTAGGCCCATGGACAGGAGAGGCTTCAAAGGCAAGCTGGGCTGCGATAGTCTCTTTTTGAATAGCATGGTTAGAGAGGCAGGTCTGGAAGATGTGCACATTAAGCACTCCCCAGACCTCACGGGCTTCACTTTTCAGCGAGGTAGCAGTCAGAGTAGGATAGACAGATTTTTTTTTTAAGGAGGGCTCGGCTTCTCAGCCTCCCCGGCTGCAGGCGGTCGAGTTCTCCGATCACCTTTTACTATCGATGGTCTTGAATGCTTCTGACACACCCCCTAGAGGAAGGGGCATCTGGAGGATGAATTTCGGCTCTCCTTGAGGAGGAGTGGGTAAGACAATCCTTTGAGGAATTCTTTCAGGCACAGGTTTCCATTAAGGATTTTGCAGCAGCAGGTCTGAGTGGTGGGAGCTGACCAAAATGAGAATTGCTGGGCTTTTCAGAGGCCTAGGGAAAAGAAAACAGCTTGATAAATACATTGCCTACCAGCGCTTGCGGAGGAAGCTTGACATCCTTGTCTCGAATGGTGGAGATCAAGGGGCAATCTCTGAAGTCAAGCTTCTCCTCAGGAAGTGTCAGTATGACCGGCATGCTTCTCTGGTTCTGGAAAGGGATTATGGGAAATACCACTCGCCCGATCCCTATCACAATTGCAGACAGGCTGCAGCTATCAAGACTGTCCTTGGTCTAAAGGATAGTACAGGATCCCTGGTAAGATCTAAATCTGGGATCCTGGAGATCATTAGGTCCTTTTATGCTGACCTCCTGGGCAGAAAGGTTCTTGACCGGGCAAGGATGGAAAGTTTCCTGGACTCTACTCCAGGATTGGAAAATGGTGACATTTCTATCACTGGCTTGACAGAACCGGTCACGGCTGATGAGGTGGTAAGTGCAATTGATCACCTTGCCATCAAAAAGTCGCCCGGGTCAGATGGTCTGACAGCTGAATTTTATAAATGTTTTAAGACCATCCTGGCACCACATTTGGTGGAGGTTTTTAATTGCTGTCTGGCAGAGGGTTCCCTCCCTCCCGCCATGAGGCGCTCGGCCGTGATCCTTCTGTCAAAAGGTAAGGACTCTTCGATGATTGAGAACTGGCGCCCCATCAGCCTTCTCAATGTCGATAGAAAGATGCTGGCAAAGATTTTGTTCTGGCGCTTGTCGTCAGTGGCGGAGCAACTGCTTTCTTGTCACCAGCACTGCTCCATCCAAGGTAGAAGCACCTTCTCAGCGGTTTTAGCTGTCCGGGAAGCCTTGGAGCGGTGCAGGGCTGCAGGCTGGGGAAAGTACTTGTTGGCGTTGGATCAGGCAAAGGCTTTTGATAGGGTCAATCATGAGTACCTATGGCTGCTTCTTGGTAAGTACGGCCTGCCGGGCGGTTCATTAATTGGCTACAAACCCTGTATGAAGGGGCTGAGAGCTTCCCTCTTGTTAATGGTTGGGTTGGAAGGCCTTTCGAAGTTGGCTCTGGTGTGCGACAGGGATGCCCCCTGAGTCCCCTACTGTATGTGTTTGCGATCGATCCCTTTATAAGGAGGGTCGAGAGCAGCATGTTATGTGGGGTTCCTCTGGGTGTGCCTGGTGAGCCTCCTTTGAAGGTCATTGCCTATGCTGATGATGTATCTGTGATTGTCTCTGGGACAAATGAGGCGGAGGAGGTGGCCTCTCTAATAGCACAGTATACAGAAGCGTCGGGCTCCAAGGTCAATCACGAGAAGAGTGAAGTTTTCTGGATGGGTGAGGGCTTCGAACTTCCGGACGCCTTCCCAGTGCCCCAGCAGGAAATTAAGATCCTTGGCATAAATTTCGGTCCTGGCGATTATGGCCAAAAAAACTGGGAGCGCAGGCTGGAAATTGCCAATGCCAAGGTTGCAGTCTGGAAGAGCTGGAAAATGTCTCTCAGGGAAAGGGTTGACCTTATCAAGACCTACCTGATCCCCATCTTTTTATACGTCAGCTTCGTCTGTGTTTTGCCAGTGTCTCTCTACACCAGGGTCTACAGCGTGTTTTTCCAGATGTTATGGGGAAACCGCATGAACCTGGTGAAAAGAAATGTCACCTACCTATCTAGGCGGGAGGGTGGCCTAGGGATGGTCAACCCAGTAGTGTTTTTCTCTCTCTTGTTTCTGAAACATAATTTTGGAAGCATGTTGGCAGAGAGCCCGCCTGGCTGGGTGGGTATTTTCCAGTCCTGGTTTAAGCCCTTCCTGCGAGACTGGGAGAATGGTGGCCGGATGAAAAGCCCTTGAGTTCCTCAGGCTCAGCTCCCGGCCTATGTTGCCCCGTGCTTGAAAATACTTCGGCAATGGCAATTGACAGCAGAGGACATGAGATCTACTCCGAGGAAGCTTCTTGTGAGTCGGGTCCTGGGTCTGGCTTTTCATGAGCCATTGTCCCTCAGGGATTGCCCAGGCTCCATCATGAGGGAGGGTTTGAGGCTTATTAACTCCTCAAGAATTCCTTTGAAATACCGGGATATAGCCTGGCTCTCCTTCCAAGGAAAACTCTACCTTAGGGGGATCCGGAAGAGTCGCAGCCTGCCAGCGATAATTTGTCTCCGGGAGCAGTGTCGGGATGAGGTGGAGACTATGGACCACTTCCTGCTCCGGTGTCCCTTTAATGTAGAGGTGTGTAAACAGGTGGGGTTGGCCCTCGGTGCCCCCTTCTTCTCCCAGCTTTCCTATGCTGAGTGGGTGTATGGAGCATTCAAGAACAGAGGGGATTTTTGTTTGGACACTTTATATCTAGTTAGTCTAGTGATCCGCTATTTCACATGGAATGCACGGTGCCAGCTCTGCATTAGGAAGAAAGTCCTCCCTGTCCCGGTGGTGGTGCATGACATCCTGCATGAGGTGGGCAAGATCCGGGTGCTGGAGAGGGACAGGTGGGAACGGGGGGCCTGGATGAAGGCGTGGAGGAACATCAGGCCTCCTTGATCCCCATGACTTCCCTCTGGGTGAGCTTTCCTATCTCTTATCACCCATAGATTTTTATAACAATGATAGATTTTTGAACGGCTGCATGCACAGGTCACGGGGTCTCTTAGTCTTCCTGCTGAGTTGTGTAGAGTGTAGTGTTTAGGTTGTAGATAGGATTGTATATAGAATAATGGATATTATATATTATATGCCGAATTGTTAGGCCTGTTTCTTTTTGTTTAGTTATTATTTATTTTATTTTATTTCTTTATTATTGTAACTTTGTATATATTGTATATGATTGCTTGATTTTACTCAATAAAAAAAGTTACAAATCAATTAGGGTATAAGGGAAGATACAGAAGGGGAAGAGATTACAATCTATTAGGGTATAATGGGGGATACAGTAGACTGTTAGCTGGCAAGGGCAGGGCTCTCTCTCCTATTGTCTCCTGTGCTCACAACACTTGGTTTAAACCTCATAGTATCTAGTTTGTATTGTTCCCTGTACTTATGTTTTACCTTGTCTGTAATCAATGCTACGGAAGATGAGGATGCTATATAAATAAACATTAATAATAATAATCCACTTTAATTTGGGGTGTGGGACAGAGGCTAGGCAATGAAAGCAGGAGCCATTACAGGGCGCTGCTGCTGGTGCACAAGCTTGTCTGAGGGTCTGTTCCAGCCATAACATTATGGGGGATCTGTATTCCCTCTGGGAGTGGGGTGGGGAAAGTTTTCCATGATTCCGGCTCTTCATGCCAATGACTATTTTTATGCGTGAGAAACAAGCCAAGGAGAGCAGCCTGGGAATAGCTGTCTGGCAGAACTCCTCCACCTCATTCAACTGGTATTTACTTAAAGGGAAAGTCCACTTTTGATGGCATTTTTGAAAGTGTATAATATTTTTTGTACAGTTGCCAATACTTAAATAAAAATGTGTTTAAGGTGCGCACTCAAGTAAATCAAAGTCAGTTTATATTCCAAAAAATACAAGAAGCTCATTTATTATATTCTATACACTCTTAAAATCACAAATAATATACATAGAAAAATCACATCTCATATATTACAACCAATATAAATGTAATGCATTGTTCAGGGTGTGCAAAACATTAAACGAGATCATTTCATATAGTTAATACATATTAAAGTGGACCAACACCCAGGATTGTCACTATCCTGGGTTTTGGTCCACTTCGGTGGGGCACCCCAATCGGGGGTGCCCCGCTGTGTGAAACCCCCCAGAACGCCCGGAAACACTCACCTCACCACGCTCCTACACGGGTGCTCGTCCAATCAGAGCGCTCAGAGCCATTGTGGTATGCACGTACAAGCGGCGTCCAACCACAGCGGCTCTGAGCGCTGGAGGCCGCGTCTCGCGCTTCCCTCTAACAGGGAGCGCGCCCGCGCCAGCCATTCACAAACGGGTGCGCGCCCTGCTAGAGGGAAGCGTGAGATGTGGCCCGCGCATGCGCCGTTGGAACGGGGTTAAGGTAAGGTTTCTGGGCTTCCTGGGGGGTTTCACCCCGCGAGACATCCCGATTTCGGATGCCCCGCAGGGATTCCCGGGCCGATCCCAACTGGGTGTTGGTCCACTTTAAATAGCACATAGGCAAAGCAGCATAGTGAACAAATATGAGTTCCAAAGTGCATAGTGCAATAAATAAATATGGACCAATAAAGTTAATAATAAAGGCCCTTATTTAACAAGGGATAGCGCCAGGTAGCGACTGGTGAGCGAACGGTAATGACGGTCACCGCCACAAGAACGCCGGCTCCCCACCACAATCATACATTTATCAAGCTGATCCTGCTTAGCGACTGAGATAGCGCCATATAGCGACTCATTCATCATTATTCCAGCCTCACCCCACAGCACCAGCGAGCGACCTTGAACAGCGACAGGTATGACCTCTCGCTACCTGGCGCTCTCCAATGCATTTCAATGGAACAATCTTTAAATATTCATAATTAATTGTTATTAATGTTTTTTTGTTTTTTTTTTTAAATGTCAAAAATTCTGTGACCACTTCTGCAATGTTAGATATTTTTTTTATGGTAAAAAAATAAAAAAAAAATTGTGCAGAATTGATATTACAGGTCTGATATTAATGTATTCATATTACAAAATGTTTTTAAAAACTTTTTTTTTGTTTCAAAAAATATGGTGGTTTGGGGGTTAAAAAACTACTTTTAACCCACCGCCGCCAGCGCTCTGGGGTTTAAACAAGCATTTCACAGCGCGAGAATTTTTTTAGCGTGATTTGTTAATGAATATGGTGGGAGCCGTTCGCTCTGGCCAGTCGCTATCATGCGCTCCCATACAGCGCGGAACCTGTCAAATAGCGAATCATCACCTTGTATTCAACATTACTGCACACCGACTGAGTCGCTATCAACAACCGAACAACGGCCAAGCACAGCGACTACTAGCGGGCGCTGTGAAAATACCGCTACAGCCGCTCAACTGTCGCTACCTGCCGCTATTAATAAATCAGCCTCAAAGCATAAAGAATCAAAACATGATTATATCTAGTATTGCACACACCTCAACAGCCTCATATTGCACCAGCTCCCAATGTTATAACACTCCCCTGCAAAAACATTTCCCCGATCCCAGTATAAGACATTTCAAATAGACATAAAGATTCTCAATGCTAAACATCAAACGAAATAATCAGACGTCCATCTCATGCAGGAAACTCGCATCCACACCTCACACCTGGCGCCCGTTTCGAGCCCTGCTACGCTAATCTGCCTGTCTCGTCTGTCAATTTTTATTGACGTTTTGTGTGAGAAGGGCAATTTGGTGGACAGCCCTTGAATTAAGGATGCAGCACTTTATAATTATTATTATTGTTTATTTATATAGCACCATCATCTTCCGTAGCGCTTTACAAAGTAGTAATTACAGACAGGGTAGAAACATACGGTACATTTAGTATTTGAAATGCAGCTTTACAGATTTGCCAGTGGATATTCTGAGTACAAGATACAATAGGGGAGAGAGCCCCGCCCCCAAGGAGCTTACAGTCTAAAGGACTTCTCTATATACCTCTAGATACAATTAAATGGTTGTGGTTTGCTGGACCAGTATGTATTAATTGTTTACAGAGGCCAATAGCAACAGATTGCAGGTGGTAAAAACTGCTCCATAAACACACACAATTGCTAACATAAGAATAAAATAGTAAATAAGTTGCACCTTGAGGACATCCTTTAGGCCCACAGTCACAACGCTGAACTTATTTATACTTAAAGTGGACCAACACCCACCGGTGATCGGCCCGGGAATCTATAAGATTCCCTGGCCGATCACCTCCCTCCCCGCGGGACATCTGAGATCGGGATGTCCCGCGGGGTGAAACCCCCCCAAACACCCCAAACTCCACACCTTCTCTTCCCGCCTCCCTCGCGCCCCTGTAGACGTGCGCGCGCCCGCGCCGGCCGTCTGTGAATGGCCGGCGCGGGCACGCACGCGTCAAGAGGGACGCACGGGAGGCGGCGGCGGAGGAGCTGCTTGTCCACGGCTTGTCCGTCGGCGCGGGGAGAGGTGAGTTCGGGGGGTTCGGGGAGGTTTCACACAGCGGGGCACCCCAATCGGGGGTGCCCCACCGAAGTGGACCAAGAACCAGGATAGTCAAAATCCTGGGTGTTGGTCCACTTTAAAGTGGAACAAAACTCGGGATTGTGACTATGCCCAGAATTGTTCCCTGACATGGAGGCATCCCGATTAAGAAATCCTCACTGTGTGCATGCAGGGGCTCTCATCCAATCAGAGCCGTTTGCTGTGCTTATTTCCAGCAATCTGGAGCATGGCAGCCGCATCCCCTGCAGCGGACATGTTCCCGCCCCTGTCTGAATGGTTGGGGACAGGAGCATGTGCAAAGCCCAAAGATGCTGGGGATGCGGTCAGGAAGAAAGTGTAAAGGGAAAAGGGAAGGGTTTGGACGAGAGCCAGTCCATGCGCCGCTAAAGCAAGGAGGGGCGAGTTTTACTGGGCAAACTGGGGGGGTCACAAATCAGGGCATCCTAATTTGGGATGCCCCAGGGCCACAGAAAATCAAAGAGTCTATGAGACTCCAGGGCAGGCCTACCCACTCCCCCCCCCCCCACCGGGTCACTCGAAAACGGTAAAAAGGGAACAGTTTGGATGAGTGTCAGTCAGTGCGCCACTGGAGCAAGTAGAGGTGAGTTTTACTAGGCGAACTGGGGGGTTTCACACATCGAGGCATCCTAATGCCCCATCCTAATGCCCCATCCTAATGCCCCATCCTGATGCCCCATCCTAATGCCCCATCCTGATGCCCCATCCTGATGCCCCATCCTAATGCCCCATCCTAATGCCTCATCCTGATGCCCCATCCTAATGCCTCATCCTGATGCCCCATCCTAATGCCCCATCCTGATGCCCCATCCTAATGCCCCATCCTGATGCCCCATCCTGATGCCCCATCCTAATGCCCCATCCTGATGCCTCATCCTGATGCCCCATCCTGATGCCCCATCCTGATGCCCCATCCTAATGCCCCATCCTGATGCCCCATCCTGATGCCCCATCCTGATGCCCCATCCTAATGCCCCATCCTGGTGCCCCATCCTGATGCCCCATCCTGATGCCTCATCCTGATGCCCCATCCTGATGCCCCATCCTAATGCCCCATCCTAATGCCTCATCCTGATGCCCCATCCTGATGCCCCATCCTAATGTCTCATCCTGATACCCCATCCTGATGCCCCATCCTGATGCCCCATCCTAATGCCCCATCCTGATGCCCCCCATCCTGATGCCTCATCCTGATACCCCATCCTGATGCCCCATCCTAATGCCCCATCCTAATGCCTCATCCTGATGCCCCATCCTAATGCCTCATCCTGATGCCCCATCCTGATGCCCCATCCTAATGCCCCATCCTAATGCCTCATCCTGATGCCCCATCCTGATACCCCATCCTAATGCCCCATCCTGATACCCCATCCTAATGCCCCATCCTGATGCCCCATCCTAATGCCCCATCCTAATGCCTCATCCTAATGCCCCAGGGCCACAGAAAATCGAATACACCAATCAGGGATGCCCCGCTGTGTGAAACCCCCCAAGTCACCCAGAAACTCACCTTCTTCGCGGTCCAACGGAGCAGCGGCCGCATTCCCGCCATCCCTTTAGCAGGGCGTGCGCCAGGCATTGGTGAATAGCTGGAGTGGGCGCACACCCTGTTAGAGGGGAGAGGGGGATGCAGCCCCCAGCGCTCTCCGATCCACACGCATTAGAGGAGCTCCATGCATCTGAGCGTGCTGATTGGACGAGCGCCCGTGCATGCGTTGAAGGACTGGGAAGAGGTGAGTATGTTAGGGGGCGACCTGGGGCGGGTTTCACACAGCAGGGCGTCCAGGGGGGCAAGGACCAAATCCCAGGATAGTCAAAATTCTGGGTTTTGGTCCACTTTAAAGTGGACTTTCAGCATCATTTAATGAAAAGCCCAAACCCTTAAAAAACTATTCACCAGCATCTAAAATTAATATATTTAAAGTTTTTAATCACTTACTTTTTATTCTTTCCTTCAAAGCTTGCAACTCTGTTCAGGACTCTAGGATATGGGCGCCGCCATCTTGGCTCGGTAGCATCACATACTGAGGAGAGGAGAGGGCTCATAAGTACAGGGGGTGGGGTTATAGCTGTGCTTTGCACAGACAGAGCAGAGCTGGGGTCAGGAAAGGGTCAGCAGTCCCAGAATGCAGAGTAGCAGTCAGAAGGCACTTCCTGTTTGCAGGTTGCCTGCACCTACATGGGCCGCCATCTTGGATGTTTAAAGGCTCAGAAAATGCAATAGATGCAAGTAGGATGATTTTTAATGTGAGCAATCTGTATGTACAGGGGGGGGGGGACATATAAGATAGGCTCTTATTCAGGGTGAAGGTCCGGATTAATGTGGGCAATCTGTATGTACAGGGGGGAAACATATAAGATAGGCTCTTATTCAGGGTGAAGGTCCGGATTAAAGTGGGCAATCTGTATGTACGGGGTGGGGGAAACATACAAGATAGACTCTTATTCAGGGTGAGGGTCCGGATTAATGTGGGCAATCTGTATGTACAGGGGGGGAAACATATAAGATAGGCTCTTATTCAGGGTGAAGGTCCGGATTAATGTGAGCAATCTGTATGTACAGGGTGGGGGAAACATACAAGATAGACTCTTATTCAGGGTGAAGGTCCGGATTAATGTGAGCAATCCGTATGTACAGGGTGTGGGAAACATATAAGATAGACTCTTATTCAGGGTGAAGGTCCGGATTAATGTGAGCAATCTGTATGTACAGGGTGTGGGAAACATATAAGATAGACTCTTATTCAGATTTAATTTAATAATAAATGTGCAAATCTTTTGTATGTATCTTTGCTGATATTATAGAGAATGAAAAATGTTCACGGCCAAGAATTGAGTAAATAGTAAGATTTCACTTGAAACATTGCATTTAAAAAGAACCACTCAACCAAGGCACCGCTGGGATTCGAACCCAGGATCTCCTGTTTACTAGACAGGCGCTTTAACCAACTAAGCCACGGCGCCGCACGCTGTCCCAGCTTTGAATGTCGCCACATAATGCGGACAGAACGCTGCCGCTGCTGCCACCACTGGTCAGCTTAGGTATTGCAGGTCAGGTTTAGGCACTGCAGGCTGGTTTTAACCCTTTGTCCTTGTTTCAAGTCTAATGTCTGATACTCATAGGCGAACCTAAGGGAGGGTCCCGGATCTGGACACCACCCGCCAAAAAGGCAGTCAATGCTTTTTATTTATTTATTTTTTTTTACAATTAATAAGAAAAAATATAATTTGTGTCATGAACAATATTTGTGAAACCCTCGGTACGTTAAAACAAAAAGGGATCACAGATGCGCACCATATACATGAAAATATTTAAAGTGGACCAAAACCCAGAATTTTAACTATCCTAGGTTTTGGTCCTTGCCCCGGTCGGGGTGCCCCGTTGTGTGAAACCCCCCGGATTGCCAAAGTTAACTCACCTTTTCCCGGTCCTACGGCGCATGCGTGGTCGCTTATCCGGAGCCGCTGACATCACGTCGTCTAAGCGCGCTGGCGGCCACATCCCCCGCAAACGCTTTGCCATTCACAAATGCCTGGCGCTGTGGGTTTTGGTCTGCTTTAACCCCTCCCCTCCTTGAGACTGTCCTCTACTGCTCACCTAACCCCTCCACCCCCTGCCACTGTCCTCTACCGCTCACCTAACCTCTCCACCCCCTGCCACTGTCCTCTACTGCACATCTAACCTCTCCACCCCCTGCCACTGTCCTCTACCGCTCACCTAACCCCTCCACCCCCTGCCACTGTCCTCTACTGCACATCTAACCTCTCCACCCCCTGCCACTGTCCTCTACCGCTCACCTAACCTCTCCACCCCCTGCCACTGTCCTCTACCGCTCACCTAACCCCTCCACCCCCTGCCACTGTCCTCTACCGCTCACCTAACCTCTCCACCCCCTGCCGCAGTCCTCTACCACTCACCTAACCTCTCCACCCCCTGCCACTGTCCTCTACCGCTCACCTAACCCCTCCACCCCCTGCCACTGTCCTCTACCGCTCACCTAACCTCTCCACCCCCTGCCACTGTCCTCTACTGCACACCTAACCCCTCCACCCCCTGCCACTGTCCTCTACCGCTCACCTAACCTCTCCACCCCCTGCCACTGTCCTCTACCGCTCACCTAACCTCCCCACCCCCTGCCACTGTCCTCTACCGCTCACCTAACCCCTCCACCCCCTGCCACTGTCCTCTACCGCTCACCTAACCCCTCCACCCCCTGCCACTGTTCTCTACCGCTCACCTAACCCCTCCACCCCCTGCCACTGTCCTCTACCGCTCACCTAACCCTTCCACCCCCTGCCACTGTCCTCTACCGCTCACCTAACCCCTCCACCCCCTGCCACTGTCCTCTACCGCTCACCTAACCCTTCCACCCCCTGCCACTGTCCTCTACCGCTCACCTAACCCCTCCACCCCCTGCCACCATACCTCCCAAGTGTCCCGATTTGCCCGGGACTTTCACGGGAAGCCCCCCATGTCCCGTGGTCCCGCCCTTTCAAGAAATGTCCCGGCTACCGCCCCCGCTGTGGAGCGCTGTGCTTCGGTTAGTACCGTGCTATGCGCCGGCATCAGCAGAGGCAGAGCTGGTTTGTGGAGGCCCAATCGCGGCTGGGCCAATGATGGAGGAGTGGGCGGGGCACAATTATGCTGTGCCCGGGCTCTGTGCTGAAGATAGGATGGCTGGAGAGAGAGGGGGAAGATAAGGTAAAAATCAAAAAGCTGCAGAGCTCCCGCAGCGCTCCCACCAGCCGCCGGGGACTTTCTTTTAAATCACGTTTGGCTGTCGGAGTGATTGATCTCTGCCCTCCTCCCCCGACTGTCAGTTCCAGAAGACTGCACAGGGGAGGGGGCTTGCCGAGTGAGGCTGTTCCGCCGATCCCCCCCCCCCCGCGCGCTGCGATCATCAGTGTCCTGGAGGTGTCAGACTTGCAGGACACAAGAGTAAAGTAGAGAAAAGGCAAGTGAATGATATATTAGTTGTGGCCAGTCTGCCTCATTCGCTTCTATTCTGGGTTTCCTTTCTATTCTCTGTCCTTTTCTCGCTTTATCACTGTTCTTCTTTTTCTTTCCCCCTTCCTTCCCCATCTCTCTCTCTTTCTTCCTGCTTTAATTTTTTGAACTATCTTGCTTCTTTTATTTGTCCATTCCTTTATTCTTTTTCTCTTCCTTTATCTTTCCCCCTCCGCACATTTCTCGCTGTGTTTTTCTCTTTTTTTCTTCTCTGCCTTTCTTTCTCTCTCCCCACCACGCTTTATTCTATCTCGTTTTCAACTCTCCTTCTCTCTTTCTCTTTTGTTCTCTTTCCTTCATCATTTCCCTCACTCCTTCCTTTCATCCTTCCCTCTCTCCCCTCCTCTCTGCATTTCCTCTTTTTTTCCTTCTCCCACTCCTTCCTTCTTCCCTTTCTTTTTCTCACCTTTTCTTTCTTCCTTACATTCTTCCCTTTCCACCTTTCACTCCTTCTCCCTCACTCCCATACCGCCTTCTTTCTTCCTTTTGTTCTTTCACTGCCCTTCCTCTTTCTTATCTGCTGTCCTTGCTCTTCTCTCTCTCCCTTTCTTCAATTCTCACTTCCATCTCTCTCGTTCTCTCCCTGTTTCTTTTCTTACTCCATTCCTCCTCTCCTCTTTTCATTCTGTCTTCTTCCCGTCTCTTTACTCTCTCTCTTTATTTCTTTTTCTCTCCCCCCTCTCCCTCCTCTCTTTCTTTCCCTCCTTCCTTTTCCTCCCTTTCTCTTTTCTTTCACTCACTGTTGCTATACATTTTTTCTCTCTTTTTCCATTACCTCTCCCACTTCTGTTTTCCCTCTCTTCCTTGCTTCACTCACTTCCTTCTTTTTATTTTTCCTTCTCTCTATTTCTCACCTTCTTTATCTCTCCTTTTTCTTTCTTTACTCGTCTTCCCAACCTCCTAACTTTCTCCTTTTTTCCCTCTTACTTTCTTTTTCCCTCTCTCTCTTTCTTCCTCAATTTTCTCCTTTCTCTTGTCTTTCTCCCTTTTCTCACACTATCACACTATTGTATGCATGTGTGCGCGAGGGCTTGCCAGTTTTAATTTCATCATTATGTAATTTTTAGGTGGTGTTTCCCTTTATGGGCATGGCTAGGGGGCGTGACTAGGGGCGTGGCTTAATGGTAAAAAAAAAAAGGCAACATTTGTCCCTCTTTCTTGCTTTCAAAAGTTGGGAGGTATGCCTGCCACTGTCCTCTACCACTCACCTAACCCCTCCACCCCCTGCCACTGTCCTCTACCGCTCACCTAACCTCTCCACCCCCTGCCACTGTCCTCTACCGCTCACCTAACCTCTCCACCCCCTGCCACTGTCCTCTACTGCTCATCTAACCCCTCCACCCCCTGCCACTGTCCTCTACCGCTCACCTAACCCCTCCACCCCCTGCCACTGTCCTCTACTGCACACCTAACCCCTTCACCCCCTGCCACTGTCCTCTACCGCTCACCTAACCTCCCCACCCCCTGCCACTGTCCTCTACCGCTCACCTAACCCCTCCACCCCCTGCCACTGTCCTCTACTGCTTATCTAACCCCTCCACCCCCTGCCACTGTCCTCTACTGCTTATCTAACCCCTCCACCCCCTGCCACTGTCCTCTACCGCTCACCTAACCCCTCTCCATGTCCACAGCCTGCACCTCTGACCTACCAAGCAGAAGGTTCAGCAGCAGCAGAGTCGGAGAGGTAGGTCAGACAGGGGCAGCAAGTACCAGAGGGCAATCAGCAGCAAAGATGGGAGACTGACAAGGACCAGGAAGTGGTGGTGACCTATAATGCAGTGTAACACAGGTCGCTGGAAATAAACCTAGCTCAGCGTGCATAAGAGTGAGGGAGGGTTAGAGTATCCTCACTTTTCCTGTGATTGTTCCCCTCCAGCAGGGCATCCTGATTTGGTGTGAAACCTCTTGGAATGCCAGTAATTGTTACGTTGCTGGTGATCCCATGGTGCATGCATATGCTCTCCTCCAATCAGTACCTAGCACTCCATTCAGCTTCATTAAGCCACTATGACATCAGAGCTGACATCAGAGTGGCTTAGTAAAGCTGAACAGAGCATGAGCAGATGGCTGCTCCCCTTTGGCTGTGCGTTCTCATGCCAAAAAAACTGAAATGGCAGCACAACCCACACGTGCAAACCCTGGTGAGGTGAGTATACTAAGTGACCTGGAGCATTTCACACAGTGGGGCATCCCAATTTGAAAAAGTGAATCAATGATCCCTGGAGTCTTTAAAGTCCCTGGGGACCAGGACCCTTCCTCACCCAGAGGTCTTGGCCTATAGGAACCTAAAATGCACCAAACCTGCCCCCTTCCTGCTTTTTGTGATTCTGACTTTGAATAGATACTTATTTTTTTCATTTGTGATGCTCCGTCTACAAGGGGACTATAATATGCATAGTGTGCAGTTGTTTCCAGGTCATCTTAGAGTTAGGGGTGTGGCGTGGGCGTGGCTTAAAAATAGCCACACTGCACCGTGCCTATCCTCTTCCTCCTCTTTCTTAAAAAGTTGAGGGGTATTCTTCTCATGAGGTGCCACACCTCTTCCAGTACCATGCCCCCCCCCCCCCCCCCGCCCAGACCAGGCCCCCTCAGCTCAGACCGGAAACCCCCAAATCTTGGTTGTGCCATTGCTGATACTAGATGTAAATTCTGCACATGGCACCAAAGGGCGGCTCTGTGCAGATTATTATTATTATTGTATATTTATATAGCGCCATCAACTTCCATAGAGCTTTACAAGGTATGATTACAGACAAGGTAAAACATATAGCACAGAGAACAATACAAAATTAGATGCCACAGGTTAAAACTAAGTGTTGTGAGCACAGGAGACAATAGGGAGGAGAGCCCTGCCCTTGCCAGCTTACAGTCTAAAGGATGGGGGTGAAGACAAAGGGGGCGGGGTCACAAGTGGTAGAGCTTGAGTATGGCTGCATGTGCCATTGAAGGTTATAGAGTTGCTTACGCCAGGTCATATGCTTGTCTATAGAAGTGAGTTTTGAGGGCACTTTTAAAGGCTCGGAGTGATGGAGAGTGGCGGATCGAGCGGGGGAGTGTATTCCAGAGAAGTGGGGAGGCACGGGAGAAGTCTTGAAGGCGGGAGTGCCAGGAAGTAACCAAGGAAGAGGACAGGAGAATGTCAGAGGCAGAGCGGAGGTTGCGCTTGGGTTGGTAACGCTGGTTCAGAGATGAAATGTAGGGAGGGGCCTGGTTAGAGAGAGCTTTGTAGGTTAGCGTTAGAAGTTTGAACTGAACTCTATGGGAGACAGGTAACCAGTGGAGGGATTGGCAGAGGGGGGCAGCACTGGAGAAGCGAGAGGAGAGATGGATGAGGCGAGCAGCAGAGTTTAGAATAGATTGGAGGGGAGCCAGTCTGTTTGTTGGCAAACCACAGAGGAGGGTGTTGCAGTAGTCCAGTCGGGATATGACCAGGGCGAGCACTAGCATTTTAGTGGTGACAGGTGAGAGGAAGGGACGGATGCGGGAGATATTTTTGAGTTGGAGGCGACAGGAGGCGGGCTAGGGAGTGAATGTGAGGTCGGAACGAGAGAGAGGAGTCCAGTATGACACCCAGGCATCGAGCTTGAGGAGTTGCAGTTATTGTAAGATTATTTACAGAGATTGTGGTGTTAGAGAGGGGAGGGGAGTGAGATGGTGGGAAAATGACCAGTTCAGTTTTGTCCATGTTCAGTTTAAGGGAGCGAGATGTCATGAAGGAAGAGACAGTCAGGAAGGCGAGAGAGAGGATAGAAGAGAGATTCGGGCCAGAGAGGTAGATCTGAGTGTCATCTGCATAAAAGTGATATTGGAAGCCTAGCGAGGTTATTAGTTGTCCTAGACCAGAAGTGTATATTGAAAAAAGTAGGGGTCCTAGGACTGAGCCTTGTGGTACCCCAACAGACGGAAGCCGAGGAGAGGAAATGGTGTTTGAGTAGGATACACTAAATGTGCGGTGAGAGAGATAGGAGAGCCAAGAGAGTGCGAGACCTTGGATTCCAAGAGAAAGAATGTTGAGAAGCAGAGCATGGGCGACAGTTTCAAAAGCAGATGATAAGTCGAGAAGAATGAGAGCAGAGCAGTGGCCTTTGGATTTGTCTGTCAGTAGATCATTGGTGACTTTGGTGAGTGTAGTTTCGGTAGAGTGACGAGTGGAAAACAGATTGGAGGGGATCTAAGCGGGAGTTTGTAGACAGATAGTTGGTAAGTTCTGTATGGACATGCTGCTCAAGAAGCTTGGATGAGAAAGGGAGCAGAGAGATTGGGCGGTAACTGGGGAGGGCAGAGGGGTCCAGAGATGGTTTTTTGATGAGTGGAGCTATAACAGCATGCTTATAGGCGGAGGGAAAGGTACCAGTGAAGAGGGAGAGGACCAATCACATACAAACAGAGATGTAGATAACAGCCATACATATATATACCCCTGAGGCAGGCCAATCATGTGGGAGGATAGTCAAAATTCGCGCCTGACGTCATTGGTGACGTCATAGGTGCTATGTCTGTATGTAAAGTTTTATGCAAAATGAATAAGGGCGCTAATGAGGATGCAGTAATAACCCCGGGGGGTCCCCTTTACAAGACTTTACATACAGACATAGCACCAATGACGTCAGGCGCGAATTTCGAGGATCCTCCCACATGATTGGCCTGCCTCAGGGGCACAGGGATATATATATATATATATATATATATATATATATATATATATATATGGCTGTTATCTACATCTCTGTTTGTATGTGGTTGGTCCTGAGGAAGGGGGCCAAGCGCACCCCCGAAACGTCGACCGACAACCATTTCTTGTCTACACGTATTTGGTGTTTGGAATAATACAAAGCGATTTATTACAAATTTTTGGAGTGCTGGTTCTTTGTAAGAACTCCACCCAGTTACTCCGCCCACTCCAGTTGTAGAGAACTGGTGGAGGCAAGAACACTTCACGCAATTTCCCCACAAATTGCACTTTGTCTAGTTATAATTAAAATAGGTAAAGAGCACTTTCTTAAAACAGTAGTTACGTGGCACTTACAATACAAAAAATACAATTCTGTGAAATACTCACCTGTAGAATTGGTATTATGAGTATACAGTACGTCCTGCTCCAGATAGATTACTTACACTTGGGTTATCCTCCGCCAGATGGCGCTGCACTGCAGAGACATGTAAAACAGGCTCCTCCCGGCCCCTCAAATATGCGGGGACCTGCCACAAATCCCCAGCATTGAAAAGCAGTGAACAAGAAGCCGGGAGAATTTAACCACCAAAAACTGGTAACTATAACAATGATAACAATCACCATACAGGGGATCCAGAATAATGCAAAAACCAGGGTGGGGTGGAGCAGGACGTACTGTATACTCATAATACCATTTCTACAGGTGAGTACTTCACAGAATTGTATTATTCTTAGTATACAGTACGTCCTGCTCCAGATAGATTACTTACACTTGGGACATCCAATAGCAGTGTCCATAAAGTAGGGTGGGATCCCCAACAAAAAAGGTAACAGCAGACAGTTTAAACCACTGCCGCCTGCAAAACCTTGCGGCCAAAAACAGCATCAGCTGAGGCCCTAATATCAACCTTGTAAAGCTTTGAAAAGGTATGAACAGAAGACCAAGTAGCGGCCTTGCAAACTTGTTCAACAGAAGCCTGGTGCTGGAAGGCCCAAGAGGCACCAATAGCACAAGTACAATAAGCAGTAAGGCGGAAGGGAGGATTCTTCCCCTTAGCAGAGTAGGCCTGAATCACAGCCCGACGAATCCATTTGCTGATAGTAGACTTGGCAGGAGCCAAACCCTTCCTAGGACCAGAAGGGACCACAAAAAGAGCATCAGTTTTCCTGAAAGACGCAGTGACTACCAGGTAATACTTCAGACACCTGACCACATCCAAGGAATGCAAAACCCTCTCCTTAGCATTGTTAGGATTAGGGGACAATGAAGGAAGAACAATATCTTGATTCAAATGAAAAGCAGACACCAGCTTAAAGCGGAACACCACCTTATCCTGGTGTCTCTCAAACTATGGGGGCTGGATAGACAGAGCCGCCGGCTCAGACACACGCCTAACCGAAGTAATAGCCACCAGAAAGAGAACCTTGAGGGTAAGTACAGCCAGAGCAGCATCCTGAATAGGCTCAAAGGGAGCACCCTGCAAGGCAGACAAAACCAAATTCAAATCCCAAACAGGGACCATAGGTTTACGTGGGGGACACACATGAGTGACCCCCTGAAAGAAAGTTTTAACCAAAGAATGCTGAGCAAAAGACTTCTGAAAGAAGACAGACAGGGCAGAAACCTGACCCTTCAGAGTACTGAGTTGGAGTCCCGACTCCAACCCATGCTGTAAAAACTCCAGAACCCTGGGGACTGAGAACACCCGACAGGGAAGAGACCTAGACTCATACCAGTCAATGTAGGTACGTCATACCGTATAATAGATGGAAGAAGAAGTTTTCTTCCTAGCCTTCACCATGGTCTCAACCACCGAGGCGGACAAGCCTTTCTCCATCAAGATGGAGGTTTCAGCAGCCAGGCCGTCAAAGCCAGAGTTTGTAAATTGGGATGGCGTAGGGATCCCTGAGTGAGCAGATCTGGCACTCCTGGCAGAACGTACTGGTCTACTGCCATCTGCACCACGTCTGCGAACCACACTCTTCTTGGCCACCTGGGGGCCACCAGAATCACTGGCACCCCTTCCAGAGCAATCTTGCGCAGAACCCTGCCCAGCAGGCGGAATGGAGGAAAGACATACAGGAGCCGAAATTCCTGCCATCACATGGACAGAGCATCTGTGGCCAAGGCCAGAGGATCCTGAGACAGGGAGACAAAGGCCGGGAGCTTGTGATTGTGACGGGATGCAAACAGATCCACATCCGGTTGACCCCAACGGTGACACAGGGACTGGAATACCCTGTTGCAGAGGGACCACTCTCCCTGACGAGAGGTCCCCCTGCTCAGAGAGTCTGCCAGTAGATTCTCTGCCCCCGGGATGTACACAGCCGAAATGCATTGAACATAGGCCTCCGCCCATGTCAGAATCCGCAACACCTCCTGGAGGGCCCCCCTGCTCCGGGTCCCTCCCTGATGGTTAATGTAGGCAACTGCCGTCCTGTTGTCTGAGCGCAGACAGACCCCTCAGATGATTGGTCAACTGGTCAACTGCTCCAGTACCAACCTGATCGCCCATAATTCCAGAATGTTGATAGGTAAGTGGGCGTCCTGAGGGCCCCACCTCCCCTGGAACCGCAGGGACTTCCAGAATCCCCCCCATCCTGACAGACTGGCATCCGTGGTGACCGTCTCCCAGGAGGGGGCCAGAAAGGACCTGCCCCCCAGCAAGTTCCTGGGGTCCAGTCACCACGCAAGGGACCGCCTGACCGAGGGGGGGGGGAGCACACAGACCCCGTCCAAGGACGTTGGGTCCTTGTCCCATACTGACAGAAGGTGAAGTTGAAGAGGCCTCAAATGGAACTGAGCAAAGGGCACCGCCTCGAAGCACGCCACCATCAGGCCCACCAACTGCATTCCCTGCCTGAGGGATGGCTGGGGACACGACAGCAGGAACCTCACCTGCGCAGTTATAGCTTCCACCTTCTGTTGAGGAAGGAATATCCTTGACTGAACCGTATCCAGAATCATTCCCAGGAACGGAGTCACAGAGGAAGGGGACAGAGAGGACTTGGGGTGATTGATCACCCAGCAGAAGGACTCCAGGGTGGACACTACCAGCTGAGTGTCCAACTCTGCCTGCTGTAGAGACCGAGGTGATGAGTATATCGTCCAGGTAGGGCAGCACGCGAATGTCCCTTGACCTCAGCAGAGACATCACCCCCGCCAGCACCTTGGTGAACACTCTGGGAGCTGAAGTGAGGCCAAATGGCAAGGCCACAAATTGGTAATGTTGATCTTCCAACGCGAATCTGAGAAACCTTTGGTGTCCTGAGAACACAGGGATGTGAAGGTAAGCGTTTTTAATGTCCACAGACGTCATGAAATCCCCTGGGCACAGAGAGCCGATGGCCGAGCGCAGAGTTTCCATGCGAAAGCGCCTGTTCTTGACAAATTTGTTGAGGATTTTCAAATCCAGAATGGGCCTGACTGAACCACCTTTTTTGGGAACTGTGAAAAGGTTAGAATAGAAGCCCTTGCCTCTTTCTTTTAAGGGGACCCTGCAAATGACCCCCAGACCCAGAAGGCCTTGCACGGCCTGCATCAAAACCTGAGCTGAGACAGGGTCCTGGGGGATCCGGGACCTGATGAATCATGGGGGGGGGGGCCACACAGCAAACTCTATCTTGTAACCAGAGGACACTACCTCCTGAATCCACCTGCCTGAGATGTGGTGCCTCCAGATGTGAGCAAAGTGCTGTAGACGTCCCCCCACCCTGACGGGCGAGGGCGCCCCATCATGCCTGAGGGGGCTTGGGAGAGTATTTGGGCTTAGACCCCCAGGAGGAGCCAAGACATCGTCCTCTGCTCCTATGCCAGGAATCTGCATGAGCCCCCACGAAGTACACCCCTTCTCCTTGTTTAGCACCACGGTAGGGGAGTGAAAAGGAGCCCTGGCTCCGAAAGGGCCGAGACTGCCGCCTGAGCTAGGGTAACTTACCTCCTTTAGCAAAAAGGTCTAGGCGGTCCCCAAACAGGCGTAGCCCCTTAAATGGAAGCCCAGTAAGGGCCTTCTTTGCAGCATTGTCAGCAGCCCACTGGCGCAGCCAAACCGCGCGGCGTATAGCCACCACCAAGGCAGAAGTTCTCGCACACATCCTAATGGCATCATCCAAGGCAGATAGGATAAAGTTTACAAACATCACAGTTAGACAGTGCATTAAACGTATCAGGTGGAAAATCATCAGAAGTACTATCAAGTACACTTCTGATCAGGGCCCTGAGTACCACAGATGTAATGGCCAAGGTGCAAATCGGGCGCAGCGCCGTCCCCACAAATGCAAAGGCATGGCATGCCAATTGGTCAATGCGCCGGTCCTCGGCATCCCGCAGAGTAGTAGAGTCAGGGGAGTGCATAATAGAGGTGTTAGACAGCCCTAGAATAGGAGCATCCACCTCGGGAGGCGATGACCAGCACTTGACCATATCAGCAGGAAAGGGATACTTTCTGTCCCAACTCTTAGGTATACCTGGAAGTCTACTGGGACGATCCCACTCCTTAAGCATGAGATTATTGAAATGGGTTTGCTCAGGAAATTCCAAACGAGCCTTAACAGTATGAAAAAGCTCACCCCTTTGCCTAGGCGGCGCAGCAGGGGGAGAGATGGACAGAACCTCAAAAATCTGAACCAGCAGTCTGTCAGTATCATCCGGGGCCCAGGAGTCAGAGCCAGAATCGTCATGACCCCTGGGCCTCTCGTCACCCTGAATCTGAGAACAGCTCCCCTTCGTCCGAGGGGGTGTAGCCACATAGATGCAAAAAACTCATCAGACTCCACAGGGAATAGAGTGGCATCAGGGGTTAAGTGACGCTTTGTAGCCTTACGCGCTAAAGTATTAGCAATCAATTTTTCAACACTGGCCAGTCTAGCAGACACATCAGGTTGAGAATCCCCGCTTGTATGCAATGCAATGGGGGTGAGACTCAGGCTTGGGGGAGTAGGTGAAGTGAGACGAGGTGCAGGCCCAGGCACCAGAGGGGCGGATTGCAACGTTAGCACCTGCTGTGCGCAAGGAACACAGACCCGTGTATTGTCACCGCTGATAGGTGAGACCCCACAAGCTACACACAGCCGGGCTTGTCCCGCAGGAACCCCGGTCCCATTATCCTGGGATGCCTCCATATGGTGATTAATAGGCACAATAAGCCAGTAGGGATTGACGCTGTAGCTGTAAAGCAACCCTGGATGCCCCAATGACCCGCTAGGGAAGTGGGAGTAATTATACTAGGCCCAACTATCAATTACACCGGGCCGGGAGAAGCCACTGGATTCACCCGTCTGAAAGACACAATGAGAAGAAGGGGCGTCAAAACTATACACAGTAAGGAATGAGCATAAAGCCACACGCGAAGGCACTTACGGGCCGCGGTAGGTAGAACCGTCATAAAATGCGCACGCACTGACAAAATGGCGCCGAGCGAACCTCGAAGGGCGGGTCAGAGCGGGCCGTGACGCAGGGCGCGCCAAGCCAGGCCCTGCCCCCCCCCGAAAAGCGAGAAGCCCGCAGACAAGCAGCCAATGAGAACGCAGAAGCGTCTGAGGTAACACTGCCGCCCGGCGCGGAACATCCAAATGAAGGAAAAGACGCGCGCGGCGGCGGCCATTGTAATAGTAAAAAAGACAAATCAGCGCGGAGGCTGACACCACATATACTAGTCCAAACAGACAAAACGTTGTACGCACGAATCACTATACACACTCACCCACACCCCCCCCCCCTTCTTTCTCCCCGGGCTACAGGGAGAATGAGGGAGGATGGTGGCCCTCTGTACAGGACCCACCGCTACACGGGGCATGGGGCAATAATGCGGGAGGGGCATCCCATAAAGGCTCACCATCAGCCTATACCGCCTACCCTTTGGTGGGGGACTGCGGTGGAGCAGCGCTCCATAAGCACGCATGGTGCTGCCTACCTTCACCCGACCAGCGCAGCCCAGGCTGGGAGGCACATCACACGAGGAACGGGTGGGAATAGTCCAACAGGGCCGCAGGCTAATAGCCCCGCTCACCTGCGAGAGAGTGATAATTTCATGTCTTCGCAGTAAGCACTGCAGAGAAATCTGGGGATTTGTGGGAGGTCCCTGGGTATTTGAGGGGCCGGGAGGAGCCTGTTTTACATGTCTCTGCAGTGCAGCGCCATCTGGCGGAGGATAACCCAAGTGTAATTAATCTATCTGGAGCAGGACGTACTGTATACTAAGAATATAACTGGATTTCCCACGATTCCTGGTGAGTGGGTGGGGCCATGCAAATAACCTCCTTTCTTCTTGGTGATATCTGAAGTGACCAGGAGTCCGCACGGCTTGAGCTGTGGACACGTGTTTGGGGCTCATGGCTCTCATCAGTACAGGGCTGGAAGTGACGGCAACGCACCAGGTGGATCTGACTGCAATGCGTAGCATTTCTTCCCAGCTTTTATTAAGATAGAGAATTCCTGCTGCAACGCAACAAATACGGGGGAGGTGTGAAAGGGGCCTCCTATGAACCACCATTAACAAGAATAATGAATAGACCAATACAGTCATCATCATAAATAAATAATAATAATCTTGTGTAGCAATTACTTTTATTATCTTGTCTGGAAAATAATAAAAAAATACTAGCAGTAACAATACTAATAACAATATTATCGTCATCATCAGTAATAATAATAATCACATGTATAAATAAAAACACTTATAATAATAATGCTAATAACTATTATTCAAAACTAAATTTACAAATTCCGCACCACAATATAAATATAAAGCAGTAGATTCAATTCAATACCTGTGGCCGTGCAGTGATGGGAGACTATCTCTGTCCTAAACTGAAGTCCTAATATTGAAATGGTGAATCCAGCAATTCACCCAAAATAGCGCCAAACCACCGCACCCCCTCCACGGTAATCAATACATCAACCAAATATATATCATGAATTCATAGATTATTTATTGACAAATACCCATAAAAAAAATCACATAACAGACAATTAAAAAATACTTGGAATGGGAGCCCCACGTCTCCCAGTACCACCCTACCAAAAATTGGCACCACTGTTTGAAAATTCATAAAAAATCCAATTTTTATTATACAAATTGACTATACACTAAATAGACATATTAAAAAACATTAAACACACACTGGGTTATTGCATTGTTCATTGATAGGGCTTATTTTCATCAGGCCAGTGCGGATTTCATCCCTTCCCCTCTTCCCTTGTATTTTTGTAAACAATTAAAAAAACATAACACTAGACCGCACATTCCCAGGGGCATCCCAGTTACACCCATAATAGCTATTATTGTTATCAAAAACATAACTTCTATTAATTAAAAAATGTGGACCAAAACCGTATTTTCCAGCCTTGGCATCAAAAAGACAACAGGGCCCGGTCATTTCCTGAAACCCTCCCTGTGACCCCACCACTAACCCAGCTCACCTGGCTTACTCCCACGGGCATTCAAAGGTCTCAGACTGAACCCTTGCCACATGCTCCACACATCTGATTGGCTGATGTGGATGCCCCACTGGTGGGGAACAAAACAAAAAGTTCATTACACAGGAGTCAAGATGGCGGCAGGCACAGTAGGTAAGCACAGCGTGGCTTTAGGGGGCACGGAGAGGCGACAGAACACACAGTTATTGGTCACGTTGCTATTTTCCCAGTGCATGATGGGAAATGACTTCTGGCATTTTTCACACTGAGAGGAAAAGAAAAAAAAAACAAGAAAAAGTTAGTGAACCCAAGCCTGCTCCTGTATGTGTCTTATGTGCAGTCATTGAACAAGCACCAGCATCCAAATCCTGCACTCGGATATGTATTAACAGATGTTATTAAAGCAGAACTAAATGCCTATTTCTATTTTTTTTTTTTTTTATATATATATATATTCTTTATTTGCCTCGTTTTCAAGTTACACAAAAACCATTCCACATAGAAACAAAGAAAAGGCAATAAACAAACAATGCAGACAAGGCTTTGTTCATGCAATGCAGTCGGCTTTTGTCTGTTGACTCCAACGGGGTGGTTCCAAAACAATTTCCTTAAGCGAAGGGGGTAGCCCCTGTACACCCCCACCACCGCCCCTACCAATACCCGCCGGGATAACAAACCTCAAATGCCCGATAAGGCCTTTCCGTTCATGGGCTCCACGGGAGCGCCCAGAGAGCGACCCCCCCCCCCCCAATCGCTTCATAGTCACATACCAACCCCAAATCAGCTCATTGATACTGCAACTGAACCACATATAACCATACAACTCCAGAAGAACAGAGAGTGACAAAAGAGAAAGAGGAAATGGAAAGCAAAGAAGGAAATTGTAAAACAGAAGAGCCACAAGGAGGGGGGGGGACTGTGCTGACAACATTAGGCTCGATTCAGAGACACATTCGTCCGGACTTCCGTAGCTGTCTGTGAAAGTTTTGGTGGGTGTTTGTAATTTTTTGGCTTTTTTTCGTATATTTTTCACTCGCACGAACGTTCGGGAGAATGTGTATATGCGCTTTCAATAAACGGAAGCAATTCGGAACATTTCCAAACAAAATTGAAAAATTTCCGTTCCTTCAGAAAACTTCCGTTGCTGGGATGGTTTCCGTCTGATTCAGAGAGCTGTTTTCCGACGGCTCACCACCCTATAAATCCGTTTATTTGTAAAACCACTTCCGACACCTCTGAGGACTCGGATTGCTATTGTTGAACATGTTTTGCGGCTATGTGGAGGAGTCTGCGCGCCTTTAGCACCAAGGCATTGCATGTATCAGCATGGCCGAGGCCATAAATTGTATAGCAATGCATACCTGAATCAATAAATTTCATGTATGCCTTATAGATGCATTTTAATGCTGACCTAAATTAGTCCTTAGCATGTAAACATTTATTTTTCCACACATCCATATAATTGCTATATTTTTTTAGACTTATGTCCTTTGTGAATTATATTTGGATTGTTGAACTTGAATCGTAATGTGTTGTAGGAGTTAGTGTTTTAGTTGGTTACCTTTGCTTTGTGTAATTATTTTATATTTGGTTGCAGGAACTGCAAGATGTGCCACTCCTGCCCTTGCTCCTGATGCCCGTTCTTTGCCTGCAGAATGCGGGCCAGGGGTTCTCTAATCGGGCACTATTCAAAACCCGGCCTGTGGTGGCGAGGGCCCTCTGGCCTATGAAGTCCAGATTTAGGTGTTTGGACCATATGGGGGGGGGGGGGGCACTGCAGTATGACCCCAACAAGGTTATACCCAAATTTTAATTTACAGGGACCACACGTGCCAGAGTGGCACAACTGAGTGTCAGGGTCCTTCAGTTGGTGGGCGAGATGCAGGAGCTGCGCAACTCGTTGGGGACCACAGATGAAAAATAATGTTCAGTGGCCTGCCATTGCTATGTATTTAATTTATTATAGTTGTTTAAAGTTGAAATTTAACACATTTTTAAAAAATGCATATTTGATGCTGGTAATTATTTAAAAAAGTTACATTGTCATTTCATTAACAAACTACATTAACACAAAACTAATGGGCACAGAAATATTTAAAGATGAATATTCACATGACCGAGAAGTGATTTGGGTGTGCTTTAAGGGTCCAAAAGGGAAGATGGAGGATAGTGATAAGTGATTTGGGTGTGCTTTAAGGGTCCAAAAGGATAGATGGAGGATGGTGCTTAGTGGTTTGGGTGAGCTTTAAGGGGCCAAAAGGGAAGATGGAGGATAGTGCTAAGTGGTTTAGTTAAACATTTTAGTAGAGGTGAGGGTGGCAAATATGTAGGCGAACACTTTAATGAGTTAAGTTTGTAGTGCACAGGCGCAAGATCGTAAGGATTCCGTCTGGACGATTATTTTTGGTAAAATGGAAACAGAACGTACGAACGGACGGAAACTTTACACAGGGTTTTCAATGCATGCATAGAATCGCTCGAACGCTCATACGAGAGCGGGAACATTTGAAAAAAATACGACATCGGCACCGTTTTGAAAGTTTTTTTGTGTCTCTCTGAATCGAGCCTATTGTCTAGATATCTGCCTCCAGCAGGTCCCTATAGTCCTGTGAGGCCGTGAATTCCACCCAACTAGATCACTTACGAAAATGCGCCTCTGCGGATTCATTACTGGCAGTGATAAGGCCTTCGTACCTTTCTATCTCCGCTACTTTACTCAGCCACTGTGAGACCGTTGGAGGTGTTGATTTCTTCACGCTTTTGCGGCATTCACCATCTGACTCAGGACCGACTTCCGATTTCTCTTGGTGGGCATCCCCGAGTGGTGGAGGAGGAAGAACGCAGGGCCGTCTGGCAGCTCCCCGTCTGTCATCCTCTGCATTGTGTTTCTTACCCCCGACCAAATGCCTATTTCTATCCCTGGTTTTGTTTCCTGCCCTGGGGGCATGCCGATTTGTGTGAAACCCCCCAGATTGCCAAGAATAACTCACCTTTTCCCAGTCCTACGGTGCATGCACAGGCTCTCGTTCAATCAGAGCGCTTTGACTTACATGTGTAACGCGAGCAGGAGTATTCCTATCCCTATCTGAATGGCTGGGGATGGGAGCGCGCACACAGCCCCAAGATGCTGGGGATGTGGCCCCCCCATATTTACATCAGCAAAGGGTCCACAAAAACAGTGATCTTACCAGGGGCCCGGGGGGGGGGGGGGTTACACAGCGGGGCATCCCAACTTGGATGCCCCAGGGGAAGGCCAGATTCCAAGGTCAGCCCTGTTGTTTTTGATTCTGCTCTCACAACTAAACACAAATTCTGCGCAGTCTTAACTAAATGCCTACATGATATCATAGTCTTTCTAAAACAATACTTGATGAGGTGGGGCTAAGGCTGCCCAGACAGTCTATGATGGCGTGAGTGGAGGTACAGGGACGATTGCCCGATGGATTGACAGGTCTCCACCAATTCTCAGCCCGATTCTGCTGTGTGGTGCAATTTGAAGCAACTTCCAAGCTGGACAGGTTTGTTCTTTAACCACCTTTTAAAGCGGACCAAAACCCATCTTTTTAACTAGTATCCCCCACATCCCTCACCCCACAGGCATATTTTTTTTTTGTTTATATATATTTATTGAGTTTTAAACGAGTATACATAAGAAGTTCACAAAGAAAAAAGGAAAAATACAGGTACAAGGATGCAAGCAGGGCGTACATGACAGCAATATAAGACATTATTTGCCGTGTTCATCGTTCAAGGGGCCGAAACCCACTATCTAGCGACCTGTCCAATAGTAAACAAGAGGCAAGTTGTGCTTTTGCAATTGGGTTATCGATGTAAAATTGGCAGCAACAGATGATGCCAGTCTCATGGACTAGCCAGGGGAACTTGACCTCAACTCACCCCCGGGCAATCCCTGTGAACTGCCCCTGCTCTATACTGCCACGGCCACCCCGTCTGCCACCCGGAAAAGAAATGGGAGAGAAGGGAGAGAGAGGGCAAACTTGCCCCAAAAACAGTGAGACAAAAATAGAAAAAGAAGTAGAAAGAAGCTAAGAGGATAAGAAGAGAAGAAACCCGCATCCCATGTCTGGGCCCCAGACCCCCCGCGACCACCAACGCCTTCCAACCCATCTCCCATCTACCGACCCTACACATCCTTTAAGAGATCCTGAGGTACCTCTGAGTCCCACCATCCGTCCTCTCCAGCGCCAGTTGCTCCATCCTCCTTATATTCTCTACCTCTCTGTACCATTCCAATAAGGAGGGGGTAATATTAGTCCGCCAGTGGTGAGGAATCACAGTCCTGGCTGCTGTGAGTAGGTGTCTCAATAGTCCCCTCCCCCCCCCCCCGCTTCCACTGATCCTGGGAGCATTGACAGAAGGGTCACCTGTGGAAGATTGGGGACGCTCTCTAGCATCAAGAACTCAAAGATTGCCAACACCCTCCCCCAAAAAGTCCTAACCGCTGGGCATTCCCACCAAATATGAGTAAGGGTCCCCAGGGCCTTGTTACACCTCCAACACTCCCCCCGATTCCGAGCCCCCAAACCTCACCAGGTCCACTGGACATTTATACCATCTGGACAAAATTTTGTAATTCTTCTGCTGAGCCCTGCAAGCCATAGAGAATTTATGAGTTAGGGCAAAGTATTTCTCCCATTCACTCGCCTCGAATTGCTGTCCCAGTTCCTCCTCCCACCTCCTACAGAACAGAGGACGTTCCCCCCTTTCCTGGAGGATCTTATAGACCAGAGATTGCACGTGTGGGGGGGGGGGGGTTGGAGCCTTTAGAATCTTCTCTAGCTCTGTAAGGGGGCGAGTCAACACCCTGGGGGAAAACGAGTTAAAGGCCAACAGCTGAGCATGCAGAAACCAGGACAGTCCACGCCCACTTCCGCCACGCTCCCGGAGGTCCGCAAGGTTGGGAGCACCAGACCCAGAGACCACCTCTCCCAGTCTTATATCTTGGGAAGCGTTCCAAATAAGGAATGTTGGGATACCCACCCTGGTGGGAAATGCTGGGTCATCAAATAGTGGGGAGAGAGGACCCGGTCTGTGTGAGATGTTGTCCCGCTTTATAAGCCTGTCCCACAGGGTCAGCAAAGGGCTTACCAAGTATGGGAGCTCTTGTTTCTTAGGACGACGAGATGGCTCCAACCAAGGCAAGGCTGTCAGACTGAGTGGGGAGATGTCCCTCTCTAGAACAACCCACTGCTTACTCTGTTTATGGTGAAACCAGTCCGAAAGCTGCACCAGGACCGACCGCCGCATGATATTTTTTAAGATCTGGAACTCCCAGACCCCCCTCGGACTTGGGTCTACATAATGTATCCCTTCTCACCCTGGGTCTCTTGCTGCACCAAATGAACTTAAAAAAGGCCTCCTGTAGCATCTTAAAGAACCCTCGCTCCGGGGGAATCGGCAGAGCCTGGAACACATAAGAATCGGGGTAGCACGTCCATTTTCAAGATATTGATTCGCCCCAACCACGTGTATTGTTTCTTCCCATAGGCTTGCAAGCTACTTAGTGTGGCGTTTAGGAGCGGAGCATAATTGAGCCTAAATAACCTCCCCAGATCCGTAGGCAACCTAACCCCTAGGTATTTTATGGATTCCAACTGCCATTTAAAGGGGAAGTTTGCCTCCAGTAGTTGCCGAGTCTGATTGGCCTTGATTTCTGCCAAACAAGTGGCATCTTTTAGCAAATTGTCGTTGAGGCACCAAGTGTACTGCCTCGGGGTCGCATCTAGGATCGGGAGGGTCAGGAAGACGGGCGCATGGTCGGACCAAAGAATCTCTCCAATAGATGTCACCGGGTCCTGTGGGAGGGCATGGTGACTGAGGAAAAGATAGTCCAGACGACTATATGTGTTGTGGGTGTGTGAGAAAAAAGGTATAATCCCTCTCACCTCCATGCAGCACTCTCCAGACATCTACTACCTGTAGGGCTTGGAGGGCCCTGCGGAACCGGTTGAGCTTGGAGTGGGAGATCACAGATCTGCCCTGAGAGGAATCTATCCTCGGGTCAAGTGCCATGTTGATATCACTCCCCATAATCAAGGTACCTTCAACGAACTCCTCTAGCGCTCGTAGCATCCCCAAACCTGACTCCACCTGCCCCTGGTTGGGTAGATACAGGTTGGCTAGGGTGTATCTTGCTTCACATAACACAAACTTGAGAAATAAGAATCTACCCTTCGGGTCTACTTTGACCTCCAGTTGTTATAAGAGGACGTTCCTATGCACAGCGATAGATACCCCCTTGGACTTATTTTCGGGATTGGGGCTGTGGAACCATCGGTCATAATATCCGTTTTTGATCACCGGCATTTTCCCTGTACAGAAGTGAGTCTCCTGGAGCATGACCACATCCACCCTTTCCTTATGAAGACCGTACAAATTTTCGCCCTCTTCTCGGGTATATTAAGCCCCTTGGCATTGAACGTACATATTCTTAGGTTGGCCATGGGGGTTGGGCGTTGTATGAGGTGATTGCTCGGCTAAACGGGACGATGACGCCCCAGACAAAACTACGGCAACTGGTTCCTCTGGGCCGGGGCCTCTAGCAGAAGAGGGAGCGGGTAGAAAAAGAGAGGGGAAAGAAAAGAGACGACAGAAAGAAAGATAAAAATAAAATAAATTGTCTCCCCCGGCCTAAGCTAGAGAAGACCTGAACTCAAAAAAGCCCTCCCTATAGAGGAGGCAAATTAGACTAACGGGCTAAAGCCCCTTGCGAATCCTGACGGGTCTGGACCCTACAGGATGGCGTGGCAACCTATTGGGGGGAAGAGGCTTCGCAATGACAGCAGGCTCCCACCAGCCCATCGCTGAATCATGTATATACACCCGTCCCTTCCCGTCCAAACAGGTAAGTGGGCGAGTGACACATCTGCTGGCCTATACTCCTATACAGTGTGCGGCCTACCTCTCACCTCATTTAAAGGGGAAGTTTGCCTCCAGTAGTTGCCGAGTCTGATTGGCCTTGATTTCTGCCAAACAAGTGGCATCTTTTAGCAAATTGTCGTTGAGGCACCAAGTGTACTGCCTCGGGGTCGCATCTAGGATCGGGAGGGTCAGGAAGACGGGCGCATGGTCGGACCAAAGAATCTCTCCAATAGATGTCACCGGGTCCTGTGGGAGGGCATGGTGACTGAGGAAAAGATAGTCCAGACGACTATATGTGTTGTGGGTGTGTGAGAAAAAAGGTATAATCCCTCTCACCTCCATGCAGCACTCTCCAGACATCTACTACCTGTAGGGCTTGGAGGGCCCTGCGGAACCGGTTGAGCTTGGAGTGGGAGATCACAGATCTGCCCTGAGAGGAATCTATCCTCGGGTCAAGTGCCATGTTGATATCACTCCCCATAATCAAGGTACCTTCAACGAACTCCTCTAGCGCTCGTAGCATCCCCAAACCTGACTCCACCTGCCCCTGGTTGGGTAGATACAGGTTGGCTAGGGTGTATCTTGCTTCACATAACACAAACTTGAGAAATAAGAATCTACCCTTCGGGTCTACTTTGACCTCCAGTTGTTATAAGAGGACGTTCCTATGCACAGCGATAGATACCCCCTTGGACTTATTTTCGGGATTGGGGCTGTGGAACCATCGGTCATAATATCCGTTTTTGATCACCGGCATTTTCCCTGTACAGAAGTGAGTCTCCTGGAGCATGACCACATCCACCCTTTCCTTATGAAGACCGTACAAATTTTCGCCCTCTTCTCGGGTATATTAAGCCCCTTGGCATTGAACGTACATATTCTTAGGTTGGCCATGGGGGTTGGGCGTTGTATGAGGTGATTGCTCGGCTAAACGGGACGATGACGCCCCAGACAAAACTACGGCAACTGGTTCCTCTGGGCCGGGGCCTCTAGCAGAAGAGGGAGCGGGTAGAAAAAGAGAGGGGAAAGAAAAGAGACGACAGAAAGAAAGATAAAAATAAAATAAATTGTCTCCCCCGGCCTAAGCTAGAGAAGACCTGAACTCAAAAAAGCCCTCCCTATAGAGGAGGCAAATTAGACTAACGGGCTAAAGCCCCTTGCGAATCCTGACGGGTCTGGACCCTACAGGATGGCGTGGCAACCTATTGGGGGGAAGAGGCTTCGCAATGACAGCAGGCTCCCACCAGCCCATCGCTGAATCATGTATATACACCCGTCCCTTCCCGTCCAAACAGGTAAGTGGGCGAGTGACACATCTGCTGGCCTATACTCCTATACAGTGTGCGGCCTACCTCTCACCTCCAACTCCGCATCCCCCGAGGTAGTATTAACACTGCCTCCAGGTCTGCTTTAAGCTCTGTTTTCGTTGGCAAGTATTGTAGGATGGCGCGAAGGCTGGGATCAATGGCTGGAGTTGTGGACGGATGGTCTCCAGGGGGGTACCCCGGAGGCGACCCGGGGGAAGAATCGGCAAAGGAAACATCCACGTGTTGGGGGGGGGGGGGGGGACTCAAATCGATGCTCCCTGGTACTCCTCCACGCCCCTGTCCAGGACTAGTGACGCTCACAATATCAATGCTGGACCCAGGCGACTACGCTAGATCGATAGCACTAGGGTTCTGTAGGCGTCCTGGATGAGAACTGTTGGCGGTACTTGTGGCGGCCGGGACAGGGTGGACGTCCACATACACCACTCTGTTTGTTGGGGTAGAGACCGTTGCCCCCATATTAGGTACGTTTTGCTGTTTAATATTAGCAGGGGAGTTCCCCCTTAAGGCTGATGTTTGGGCTCATCATGAGAAGACACCTGCCTGGAGCCCCCTCCGCCTCCTCTCATTGAGCTATGGCCCGCTGGGGAATCTTCCACTGAGGCTGCCAGTCTGCCCTCACCTCCAGCTCCCTGCATGTGTGCGGGTGCACAGAGGGGCACACAGCCGCCTGAACTACGCTCCAGCAGAGCGGCTGTCAGTGTCTCCCCCTCACTGCATCCTCCGCTGCGGTCCCCCGCACCGCTCCCGCAGCTCACCTCCGAGCAACCGCCGACGTCACCCTCTGAGGCGTCGTCCTCCTCAGACGCTCCGGGACACTTCAGCGGTCGGCCGCCTCCGCTCTGCACTGCTCCTCCGCATCTCCGGTCGGCTTCTCCTACCGACGCCGCACCGAAAGCTGGTCTCCTTGCTTCGGCGGCGCTGTGGCACACTAGCTCGTCCCCACCTCCTCCGACCAGACTTAAGGTAGGTCCCGGCTCTCTCCTCGCGCCGATCGCTCCTCAAGGCTCGTCAGGGGATAGGGCTGCAGCCACACTTCTCCCTGGCTATTCCTGCTTGCCACAGGCGTCATGTGGTGGGTCCGGTGCCATCTTGACCTGCTGGTCTTTCAGCCCCGACTGGGCCTTGAGATGAACAAAGCTGCCGATGGCGGGCTTAGGCTCTGCCCCGTCTTCCTCTACTTACTGCCCCTCATCTGGCTGGTCAGGGTGGACAATGGGGTGTTAAATGTTCTGAAAAATCTAGGGCTAAACGGGAGCTCACCTAAACTCTCTCATGCCGAAGCCACGCCCCCCAGGCAGTATATTTGGGATGGTTTCACCATTGAGTCATCTCTCCTTTCTCAGCAATAGATCCAGCAATTCACAAGAAGTCATAGATTCCCAGAATGGCCGGTCCAGCAATAGCTGGACTAAACAGAAAATCTAGCACACTGGGTCCTCTATCATGATGTAGGAAATTCCTGCAACCGGAGCTGGGATCTGATGATGTAGGAGCCAGGGAATAGAACACCAAAAACATGTCAGGGAAAGTAGCGAATTATTTTTCTACTCCCAGGGAGAGGTTAATTGGTTTTGAAGCGCTAGCAGGTTGTGGTCCACTTTAAATGGTCAAATATGTCAGGCAGAATACAACTATTGCAATGGAGCACCTGCTCCAGGCCCCACAGCTCAGGGAGCCCTTAGCAAAATGATCACCCACAATGTATGACCATTGCTGGACTGGCTGAGATTGGAACCCGTGCTGAGAGACCAAGCTGGTCTTGAAAACTAGGTGCGTTATTTTATTATTTTTGGGTTATTCGGCAGTTAATTGCTCTTAATTCCTCCATGTGCTGCCCACAGTACTTGAAGTAAATGAAAGAGTGGTGCCACCCAGCCGAAGATTAGGGGGCGCCCTGTGCAAAATGTCAAAATGGTGCTTCAATCCATTCACACTTAGACAATAAAGGAGAGAGATAAAGAGAAAGAAGGAGAGGAGGGATGGAGGGAAAGTGAAGGAGAGATGGGGAGAGAGATGAAGGAAGAGAAAAAAACAATAAAAATAGAGAAAGAGGAAACAGAGAAAAGAGATGGAGAGAATATGGAAAATGGAGGTGGAGGGAAAGGATGTGGAAACGAGAGGGAGACAGAGGAAATGTGGAAAACAGGATACAGGATAGAGGGAACATAATAGGGGGATGTGGAAACAAGAAAACTATGGAGAGGATGTTGAAAAGAGAAAGACAAGGAGGAAATATGGAGAAAAGTGAGAGACAGAGACAATGTTGAAAAGAGAATGGGAAGAACAGGGAAAAGAGAGGAAGATGAAGGGAAGGGAGGGAGGCGGTTGTGGGAAGAGAAAAATAAGGAGGGAATAAGGTAAAGAGAAAAAAAAAGGCAGTGTGGAAAAGAGAAAAAGAAGGAGGGTAAGTGAAAAAAGAGAAAAAGATGTAGAAAAGAAAGTGAGACGGGGTATGTGGAAAAGAGAAAAATAAGGAGGGCATAAGGGAAAGAGAAATAAGTAGGAAGTATGGAAAAGAGTAAAATAGGGAGGTTACCAGATTAAATTATTTAAAAACAAGGGGGATGATGTGGGTGTCCTTATAGGCACACCTCACCTACCCCTGTTTTTTTCTGTGACCTAATCCTAATATAAGTTTGGGCTGGTATCAACTCCGGTCTTGTTATCATAGTACTTCGAAATTTGAGTTTTTGTTGGGTATAGGCGACCCCAAACTATAATACCTACAAGTTTAACCCAACCAATGAATTCTACTACTACATGATTATTAAAAGTTTATAGAAATCTTTATTGGTATATCAAATAGTGTATAAAATAGAGGAGAAACGTACATATCCTTTATATCCTCAGATTTTTTTTGTAAAAAGGTTTGTTTGAATACACGATTATTTACAGACATAATATTATTATGTGTTTGTTCATTGTACAATGCAGTACAGGGAAAAAAACACAATTGATTACATATTGTTACACAAATTTTTCAAATGACTTAGGTAGGTGAAGGTGAACTAGTTTCGCCCGTCAGGGCTTCTTCTGCACCATATACACCTTGTGTCCTCTATTCACACTTTGTTTGTTGCTTCATTCAGCAAATGTTGTAACAATACCTAATAAATAAATAAAGTACAGAAGAAAAAAAAACATAAAATATCACTTAACTTCTTACATTTTTAGTTGGATTTAAATACATAAATGTGTCAATTATTATATTACATTGAAATACCTTATGATTTCATGATTCCCCAGGAAAACTGGCTAAACACATGACTCATACATGTAAGGTCAAAATGCCTGGTCCCATCTACAGACACAAAGAGATTTTGACATGCAAAAAATTACAATGTGGTATTGAGCTCTAGTTAGGTTCCGCTTATAGATACAGCCCAATGTTAGACTTATATATTCGGGTTCAGTGGTCACTTCTTATCAGGGCACATGTGGGGGGCGCCCCCACTTCTCTTCGGCCCGTAGATCCGGGGGGTTGATGTAAACTGCCGTATCTCACTCCCACTGTGTCCTGTTGTGGCCCAAGCGTACGGGGTGATGGGATGGGCTTTTAAATGCGCTCTCCCATCATCCTGGAAGTGCTCATCATATCCGGGACAGTCGGAACGCATAGCGTTCCACCGATCCCCAGCAGATGTTACCTCACTAAGGGGGAGAGAGGGGTCTGCATAGGGGAGGAGACTGACGCGGGGGAAGCAGGCGGCATTATAGGCGCACCAGCGTCAATATGTTCCCCGCATAGTCTGCTAGCGTTAGGTCAGTGGAGGTGGGCCCCGCCCCGGGTTCACCCGGAGAGCGGCGCCGCGCCTCACAGAAGCGTGATGCATGCTGCGCTCCACACCTCCCAGCCAGCTGTCACGCGAGGCAGGAAGTGCGGGTCGCCGCACCTGCGCTCCACGCTTACCCCCGGCGGGGGACACCTCCGCCAAACCGTGCTCTCCCTAGTAGGATGAATACTAGAAATCAGCTACGCCCTATGCTGTATCTCTGTCTCCCCTGTATTACGCTCGCTCCCTTTTGCGGTTTTAATAACCAATGTTCTAAAGGGCCAACCCTTGCAGGAAAATAGGTCCTCCGTTAGCCATTTTGTTGTGGTCTGACTCTAAATTGTTAAAATAAATGAATATATGGATCAATGAATCTATATGAATGAATGGCTGGCTGGTTACTTATATAAGCAACTCAATAAAACCGCAGGGTGACATTTTAGAGGGAGACTGAACCCTTTGTTATGAATTTATTTTTTTGTAAATATACATTCAAGCTGTATAGGCCCAACCTCACCATGGCCCATCCCATTATGTCAGTTGTTTAAAGTGCATTTACATCACCTGGGATCAATTAATTACATTGAACAAAGACACAGTAAAGGTAATTTTAATTGAGTTAGATTAAATTAGAAGTGTATTAGATTGATCCACACTAGGTTGGACTAAATCAATTGAATTTGTTTGTATTACAAAAAGCTAATTGATCAAATTGACTTACAAATCGATTAAATTGAACCGAATCAAATCGAGTCAAGTTCAGTCAACTTGGATCATATCAAATCAGATCGGATTGAAATAGATCAAATGGAATTGGGAATAATTTTGTTGAAAGAAAAAAAAAAACAAAAAACAAAAACACAAGGGGTGGAATATCTTTACCTATAGAAGGGAGGCGAAACTAATTGTCTCGTTTAGACCTGGGGGCTCATGGGCTCTAGTGTTGCTAATCCAACGGGTTTCTCTCTGTAAGGTTAACTTCTCTATGTTTCCACCCCTGGGGTGTCAGTGGATTCGATCGAGGTCCTGGACTAACACATTCCTTGGGTCCTGGTCGTGAAAACGGGCAAAATGGCAGCCTATGGGAGTTTTGAGGTTTACAATGCGAATATCGTATTGGTGCTCATATATCCTCTTATTGAGAGGTCTGTTGGTTTTGCCAATATAATAGTACCCGCAGGGGAAGGTTAGCACATATATTACGAGGAGTTTCACAATTGATAAAGTGCTTAGACTGTATCGGGTCCTGCCCTGGTATTTTAATAGTTTTTCTGTTTTAATGTATTTGCAAGAACTACATGGCTTTTGGCACTGGTATGTGCCCGTAGTCTTGCAACATTTCATGCGGTCCCTCTCTGTATGATGACTGTGTACCAGTCTGTCACAAAGGTTTTTAACTCGTCTGAAGATGAATTGAGGGTTACTTGGTAGGATTGTAACCGTAACCACCGTAAATGATGGTCATTCATCAGAATGTGCCAGTGCTGTCCGACAATATTTTTTAAGGCATGATGGTGTGACGAATAAGTTAAAGTGATCGCCAATGGGCGATATTCCTGTTTTAATTTGGGTCTATATAGTACCTCTAAACAGGGCTTAGCCATAGCTTTTTTGTATGCAGCAGTTAGCGTCCTTGTACTGTAGCCTCTTTTGGACAGTCTGGTTCTAATACCATCAGCCGCCTTTTTGAAGTCACTGTCGGTAGTGTAGTTGCTGCGTGCCAGAATGTACTCCCCATAGGGTATGCTACGCAATAAATGTTGGGGGTGAAAACTGGAGGCACGCAGAATTGTGTTGGCCGCTGATGCTTTACGGAAGAAATTTGTGCATATCTGTCCCTGTTCATCAATACAGACCGAAGTCAAGGAAGTTAACTTGGCTCTCGCTACATTCGTAAGTAAATTTAAGGTTCAGGTTGTTTTGAATTAAGACCGTGATGAAGTCAATCAATAGTGGTTTGGAGCCTGTCCATAATATGCGGATGTCATCGATGTATCTGTGCCATCTGTTAATCAAATGTAAGTCAATTTGATCAATTAGCTTTTTGTAATACAAACTAATTCAATTGATTTAGTCCAACCTAGTGTGGATCAATCTAATACACTTCTAATTTAATCTAGCTTAATTAAAATTAACTTTACTGTGTCTTTGTTGAATGTAGTTAATTGATCCCAGGTGATGTAAATGCACTTTAAACAACTGACATAATTTGTGATGAGCCATGGTGAGGTTGGGCCTATACAGCTAAAATGTATATTTACAAAAAAATAAATTCATAACAAAGGGTTCAGTCTCCCTCTAAAATGTTGAGAGTCACCCTGCGGTTTTATTGAGTTGCTTATATAAGTAACCAGCCATTCATTCATATATGAATGAGCGTAATTTATATGAGCGAGCGTAATACAGGGGAGACAGAGATACAGCAGCTGATCTCTACCCCGCTGGGGGTAAGCGTGGAGCACAGGTTCGGCGACCAGCACTTCCTGCCTGGCGTGACAGCTGGCTGGGAGGTGTGGAGCGCAGCATGCATCGCGCTTCTGTGAGGCGCGGCGCCGTTCTCCGGGCGAACCCGGGGCTAGCAGACTATGCGGGGAACGTATTGACGCTGGTGCGCCTATGATGCCGCCTGCTTCCCCCGCGTCAGTCTCCTCCCCTATGCAGCCCCCTCTCTCCCCCTTAGTGAGGTGACATCTGCCGGGGGTCGGTGGAACGCTATGCATTCCAACTGTCCCGGATATGATGAGCACTTCCAGGATGATGGGAGAGCGCATTTAAAAGCCCATCCCATCACCCCTTACGCTCGGGCCACAACAGGACACAGTGGGAGTGAGATATGGCTATAAGAAGTGACCACTGAACCCGAATATGTAAGTCTATTTTTTTATCTCATTCTAACATTGGGCTGTATCTATAAGCGGAACCTCACTAGAGCTCAATACCACATTGTAATACTTTTTGCATGTCAAAATCTCTTTGTGTCTGTAGATGGGACCAGGCATTTTGACCTTACATGTATGAGTCATGTGTTTAGCCAGTTTTCCTGGGGAATCATGAAATCATAAGGTATTTCAATTTAATATAATAATTGACACATTTATGTATTTAAATCCAACTAAAAATGTAAGAAGTTAAGTGATATATTCTAAGTATGTCACACACCCCGCTTCAAGATATTCATAACCTGTGGGTAATACTGACCTGTAGAGGGCGAACTGCAGAGATGATAGGAAAAAAGAAGCCCCTCCCGGTCCTATAAATACCTGGGACCTCCCACTCATTACCCAGTCTTCATCTCTGCAGATGGCGAGCAAGTCAGAAGATGATGTCTCCTCCTTGCATAGGGGGATTTCAGGTAGCCGGGATAACTCCCGGCCCGTTTTTTATCTATTTCCGCCTGGATTCCTTTATATTTCCCACTTACACATGCCTCCCAGCCTAGGCTGCGTTCCGGGTGAAGGTAGAAAAGCACCTTAGGTGCTTAGGAGCTTTGCTCCACCGCGAGACCCTATACAAGAGGGTAGGCGGCTATCCGGGTTGGTGACCCCGGTTTGGGATGCCCTGTCCCTAGGCCATTTCACCATAGCTGGTGGTAAAAACCCCTCACCGGATGCCCTTCTCCTTAGAAAGGGGGGGGGGGGGGGGGGCCTGGGGTCCTTTCCTCTGTGCTCAGGCTTTTCTTTCCTCTTTATTATAACTGTGTGTGTAACTCGTGTTTCTCACTTTAAATTGTGCAGCCGCTAGAGAGCATTCAGCAGTTTTTCTGCCTTTTTTACCTCATGACAGGCTGAGGGGAGCTTCTCTCCTCAGTTACTGACAGCGGGGGGCGGGGCCTGATGCGCGCGCGACGCTGCGGGTCGCCCTCCCTTCTCCTGTGGGGACTCCCTCTTTTCCCCTTATTTTCCCCAGGCTTTATTTTATTTTATTTTTACTGGACCGGCGCCACGGCCGGCCTGTTTGTGTCCAGCTGTGTATGGCGGAGGGGAGCTTCTCCCCTCAATCGCTGTAGCGGGGGGCGGGGCCGGGCTTTCGGCGGGACGCCACGGCCCGCCCCCGTTCGGCAGGGTCCGCTACGGAGCTCGGGCTCCTTCTCATTCATTTGGCTGGGCTGTGAGGGGGGGGCGGAGCAGGGACATCGCGCTCCGCTCTGGCCACGCCCCCCTCTTCTCCTCTCTTCATCCTGCTGCTGCTGCTGCTGCCTCGCTTAAGGCGTGAGGACGCCATTAACCACCTCCTTACTGGAAGACACAGTGAGTGGCCCCCTGGGTCCCTTTCATATCTTTTCTATTCTATTCTATTTATTTCTTATATGCTTATTTAGTGTCTTTTTTTATGTCTTCCAGGTAGACCTACAAGGGGTTTAGGGGCTTTCTCCCGGTCCTAGGGTCCCTGGGTTTTCAATATACTTATACAAATCCTCCCACTTGGGACATTAAAAGGGCATCCCGGGTTGCTTATTAGCGTAATTCCCTCGGTCATAGCGACTTACTATAAGTTCACCTTATGGAGGCATCCCCGGATACTGGGCTTCCCTCGGGGCAATCCCGGAAGTGTATGGGTTGTGGGGTATCCCTAACAGGATTTTTTCTATGTATACCATGTGCACAGCAGACTATTACACGGCAGTCCGGACCCCAGGCTTCTGGGTCAGCACCGCCGGCTTCATCCCCTCCCCCTCCCATTTTGACCCGTGCCCCGTGTGACGTTGTCATGGGTGGGCAGTCGCAATCTGATGTGTGTGCCAGATTGGCCAATATTGAAAAAATTATTTGTACCGCGGTCGCCAAAAAGGCACCGGCTAAGAGAAAGCATTTGTCACCGGTCACACCGGCATTTGAATATGATGCTGGGGATGGTTTGGATTGGTCAGATTACTCTCCACCGGAGGATGGGGAGTTGTTTGAGGATTCGGATAATTCAGATGATCAGCAATTTGTGGGCGCTGATTCCGAGCGGGGGTCAGGGAGTTCTTTGGATACTCCTAACGTCCTGGCTCAGATGTTTGAGGTTCTGGCTATTTCTCCTCCAGAGGTTGCTCCTCATCAACAAGGGGAGTTTTACGAGGAATCCAAGCCGCGTTTGGAATTTCCTAATCAAAAGCATTTTGATAAAATTATTTCTAAGGAATGGGAGAGGCCTGCTCGGCTCCCAGGCATTCCTCACAGTTGGGATAAAAGATATCCTTTCCCTTTGGATACGGTTAAGCGCTGGGCGTCCCCTCCCGAGGTGGACGCACCAATTTTGGGGTTATCCAACTCAGCCGTTTTGAATAACCCTGATTGTTCCTCTCTCAAAGATGGTGAGGATAAACGCATTGACCAGATGGCTTGTCATGGTTTTGCCAGTATTGGGGCAGCCATACGGCCTGTTTGTGCTCATCGCTGTTGGTGGTGGCTACCAGGACGGTGGTCAGGGACTTGTTATCTTCTTCCGGTTTGGATCCGGACAGTGACGAATTTCTTGGACTTAAACGATGTGAGTTGTTTTTGTCCTTCATGTTAGCCGCTTTGGATGATTCCTTGATGATGAGTAGCAGAGCTTCCGTGCTGCTGGTGACTATCAGGCGTTCAGTTTGGTTGCGCCAGTGGGCGGCTGATTTTGGGTCAAAGAAGTCGCTGACGTCTCTTCCCTTCGTGGGGTTACGGCTTTTTGGAGAAAAATTGGACTCTGTAGCTAAAGGTGGTAAGTTACCTCAATGCAAGAAGCAACGACGCCCCTTTCGAGGAGCGGCTTCTTTCACTCCTTCCTTTCGGGGATCCAGAGCGGGAAGAGGATTTGCCTTCCCTTCTACAAGAGGAGATTCCTGGAATAGGGGCAGAGGACGTGCCCGTTCAGGATACAATTGGGGCTCTAAACCCAAACCCGCGTCCAAGCCTGCTCAGCAATGAGGGGGCGCCCTCACCCGTGCGGGTAGGGGGACGGCTGCGACACTTCTCCCAGATCTGGATTCGGGAGGTTTCGGACAAATGGATCCGGGAAGTGGTGTCTTCCGGCTACAAGCTGGAGTTCGAGTCCCGCCCCCCCCCCCCGCATTTCTTCAGATCTCGGGTGTCCCCAGACGCACTGGCCGCTGGTATCGAGCCTTCTGGAAATGGCGGTCATTTGTCCAGTGCCCCCATTAGACCGGGGTCAGGGTTTTTACTCAAATCTGTTCACGGTCCCCAAAAAGGGTGGCTCTGTCCGGCCCATCCTGGATCTGAAGATTCTCAACAGGTTTGTCAGGCTGCAAAAATTTCGCATGGAAACGCTGCATTCAGCTATCCACTCTCTTCGTCAGGGGGACTTCATGACGTCCATAGACATCAAGGACAGATCAGGCCAGAGTGTTCCTTCCTCAGTCCAAGGTTCTTTTGATTCAGGAGTTGATTCGGCTGCTCATGTCCATTCCTCGGCCGACCATCCGGCTAGGGATGAGACTGGTGGGACTGATGGTAGCCTCCTTCGAGGCAGTCCCCTTTGCTCAGTTTTACACAAGGACACTACAGCTCCATCTATTGGCTGTCTGGGACAGGTCTCCTCTGTCGCTGGATCAATCTTTTCTGATGTCTCCTCGAGTTCTCCGCTCACTTCGGTGGTGGCTGAACTCAGCCAATCTGTTGAAGGGCAGATCCTTTCAGACTCCTCGTTGGGAGGTGGTCACCACGGATGCCAGCCTTTCAGGATGGGGGGGCTTCTGGAAGGATCTGCAATTTCAGGGTTTGTGGGGACCCCTGGAAGCCCACGAGCCTATCAATGTTCTGGAATTGAGAGCCATCAGGTTGGTTCTTTTTCATTTGACTCATCACCTGCGGGGCTTGCCGGTTCAGGTCCGGTCGGACAATCGGACGGCGGTTGCCTACATCAATCACCAGGGAGGGACTCGCAGCAGGAGTGCCCTCAGGGAAGTGTCTCTGATCCTGGACTGGGCGGAGAGCCACGTCCCATGCATCTCGGCGGTTTACATTCCAGGAGTGGAGAACACGGAGGCGGACTCTCTGAGCAGGTTGTCTGCCCGCAACGGGGAATGGTCTCTCAGTCCCAAGGTTTTTCACTCGATTTGTCTCAGGTGGGGGTCACCGGTGGTGGACCTCTTTGCCTCCCGTCACAATCACAAACTTCCGGCATTTGTGTCTCTGTCGCAGGACCCACTGGCTCTCGCAGCGGATGCCATGTCTCTGAACTGGAGGGATCTGGGGTTTCTGTACCTGTTCCCTCCGTTTCCTATGGTGGCCAGAGTAGTGCGCAAGCTGGCTCTGGAGGGAGCGTCAGCAATTCTGGTGGCCCCAAGGTGGCCAAGATAGGTTTGGTTCGCAGACGTGGTAAGGTTAGCAGAAGATCAGTTCGTTCTGCCTCTGCTGCCAGATCTGCTCACACAGGGTCATCTACGTTACCCCAATTTACCAACGCTGGCTTTGACGACGTGGCTGCTGAAACCTCCATCTTGAAGGAGGAAGGTCTTTCTGATGCTGTGATTCGGACTCTTATTAGCGCTAGGAAGAGGTCTTCTTCTTCCGTTTACTATAGAACTTGGAGGTCTTATATTGTTTGGTGTGAGACTAGGGCCTTCCCTTGTAGGGAATTCTCTATTTCTAGAATCTTGGAGTTCCTGCAGCACGGTTTGGATCTAGGGCTCCAACTCAGTACTCTGAAGGGGCAGGTGTCTGCCCTGGCGGTGTTTTTCCAAAGATCTTTTGCGCTTCATCCGTTGGTTAAGACTTTTTTCCAGGGGGTTACGCATGTGCGGCCTCCTAAGAAGCCTCTGATTCCGGTTTGGGATTTGAATTTGGTTCTTTCTGCTCTTCAGGGTCCTCCTTTTGAGTCTTTGCATGATATTGCCTTGTCTTCCCTTACGCAGAAGGTGGCCTTTTTGGTAGCTATCACTTCTGTTCGGCGCGTTTCTGAGTTGGCGGCTCTGTCTATTCAAGCTCCGTATTTTGAAAGACATCAGGACAAGGTGGTTTTCCGTTTCAAGACAGATTTCCTTCCTAAGGTGGTTTCTGCTTTTCATCTAAATCAGGATATTGTTCTGCCCTCTCTGTGTCCTAATCCCAGCAACAACAAGGAGAGGGCCCTGCATTCCTTGGATGTAGTTCGCGTTGTGAAGTACTATTTGGTGGTAACGTCCTCCTTTCGCAAGACTGATGCTTTCTTTGTGGTGCCCTCCGGGCCCAAGAAAGGTTTGGCGCCCGCCAAGTCTTCTTTCAGTAAGTGGATTCGTCAGGCCATTGTTGGGGCCTATTCTGCTAAGGGGAGGAGTCCCCCTTTTCGTGTTACTGCTCATTCTACTCGTGCGGTTGGGGCTTCCTGGGCTTTCCAGCACCAGGCCTCTGTTGAGCAAGTTTGTAAGACTGCTACTTGGTCTTCGGTTCACACTTTTTCAAAGTTTTACAAGGTTGATGTTAGGGCCTCAGCGGATGCTGTTTTTGGCCGCAAAGTTCTGCAGGCTGCAGTGGTTTAAGTTGTGAGTTATGCCTTGTTTTGGATCCCCGCCCTTTATGGACACTGCTATTCGATGTCCCACAGGTTATGAATATCTTGAAGCGGGGTGTGTGACATACTTAGACTAATACCATTTTGTGAATACTCACCTTGAAAAATGGGTATTATAAGTATGTCACACACCCCGCTTCACCCCGCCCTTTTGTATTCTGGATCCTTCATATTGTGAACTTTGCGTTGTTATGACTTATATTTGGCTCTTCCTGGTCCCTTTCCTTACTGCTTTCTTGATACTGGGTAATGAGTGGGAGGTCCCAGGTATTTATAGGACCGGGAGGGGCTTCTTTTTTCCTATCATCTCTGCAGTTCGCCCTCTACAGGTCAGTATTACCCACAGGTTATGAATATCTTGAAGCGGGGTGTGTGACATACTTATAATACCCATTTTACAAGGTGAGTATTCACAAAATGGTATTTTTATGTTTTTTTTTCTTCTGTACTTTATTTATTTATTAGGTATTGTTACAACATTTGCTGAATGAAGCAACAAAAAAAGTGTGAATAGAGGACACAAGGTGTATATGGTGCAGAAGAAGCCCTGATGGGCGAAACTAGTTCACCTTCACCTACCTAAGTCATTTGAAAAATTTGTGTAACAATATGTAATCAATTGTGTTTTTTCCCCTGTACTGCATTGTACAATGAACAAACACATATAATAATATCATGTCTGTAAATAATCGTGTATTCAAACAAACCTTTTTACAAAAAAAACTAGGTGTAGATACACCACAATCTATGAGGAGATAATGGATCTGTACGTTTCTTCTCTATTTTATACACTATTTGATATACCAATAAAGATTTCTATAAAATTTTAATAATCATGTAGTACTAGAATTCATTGGCGGGGTAAAACTTGTAGGTATTATAATTTGGGGTCACCTATACCAAACAAAAACTAGAATTTCGAAATAAAATAGGGAGGGCATAAGAAAAATAGAAAAATAAAAAGGGGATGTGGAAAAAATTGTGAGACAGAGGAAATGTGAAAAAGAAAGATGGGGTGCCCAGGGAGGGGGGCTTGGTTTGATATGATGCAATGCAGATGGCTCCCCCTTACGCGACCAACAGGACGTAGGGCACTTCTCTCGATGGTGACCCTTGCCTTGCCATAAATGACGACTGTTTATCTCGCTCCCTGGAAACTCCGACTCTCACCATCGGAGGTACGAGATGCACACACGAGGTATTGTTAGTTTGTAAACTGTTTTATTGGGGTGGCGCGTCGGTGGCCGGGGGGATGGAGGGTTTGGCGAAGCCCCAGCTGCGTCTGGAGGCGAGGGTGGAGTGGGAGCCCGGATTGATTCTTTGTCTGTATTGTCTATTCTTCTATACTTGTATTGTATTGTTTAATGTCTTCATATTTGAAAATCTTAATAAACAAGAGATTAAACTAAAAAGAAAGACGGGGAATATGGATACAAAAATACAAGGAGCGGGAAGTGGAAAATGAGACAGAAGCTATGCAGGGAAATAATAGAAAAAGGTAGGAATGTTGTAAAGAAAAGGAGAAAGAAGAAAGGTGAAAAGAGGGGACAGATACAAAGCGGAATAGAGAGGAAAACAAAAGGAACAGGAAAGGAATGGGGTAAGAGGAAGAGGTGTTCGCTCTTCGGTAGTGCCACAGGGGTTGAGATAGAAAGGTGATTTGGAGCAGGACAGCTGAGCAAGCGTAGAGCTT